>VWYO01024490.1:58141-143562 GCA_013400275.1 Rhadina sibilatrix
TTTTTTTTGTCTTGGCTGTTAATTAACACCACCCAGCTGAGATGTCACAACTGAGTGAGTGAACACTCCCTGTCATTTACATCTAGTTTAGATTAAAAAGACTTCCTAAAATCACTGTTGGAAGCAGTTTGAAACCCTTGATTAAGGTTAATCTCATGGACTTCACAGTAAAAAAAGTTTAAAAGTGCCTATAAATGTAGGATAGGTGGTCACTGTTAATTAGGTGAAATAAGGAAAAATAATTCAGGTCTTTTGTAACTTCAATAGGCTTCTATATGCCACAATATACCATCATAGCAACCCTACTGACACATGTGCTACTTGAAGACTTGAAGTTTGTCCTTGACAAACACAGTGAGTTTCTGGTTCTAATAGACATACACTAACATATGACCCAGAGAAAGGTCCCTAAGCTAAGACTTTGGCCCATGCCTGCATATCAATGTGAATAGATTTTAAAATATTCCAGACAAGAAATATGAAATGAAACAGTTGCTTTGGAAAATTTCAGCAGTGTTACGTAGAGCTGGTAACTCATGGCATATGCTGGTTGTTAACTCTTTCAGGTGGAATGAAATGCATGTAAAAACCCACATGTAAAAAACAGCCAAGTTGTGTGATTCAATTTTAAATGCAGTAAAATAAAACCTAAGTTCACCTTTGAGGTCAAATAACAAAGCTTTTATTAGTATTTTCTATCACTAATAAGCTAACAGGAACAAATTTCCTGAAGGAATACAATAAAAATGACAACCCAAAGACTGGGATCTTTCACAAGAATTATCCAGCTTCATAATCACAGCAGGAGTCACCTATCTTATGCCAAATTTCAGAGGCTCTCCGTTGTACTGTGTCCATTCTGTAGGGAAATTCCTAATGAAAGAGATCCAGACTTGAAAGTGGGGAACAACTTAAGCAGGTTTTTGATGCAATATATCAACAAAACTAAATCAACACAGAATACATTTATTAGATATCCAAATACAGGAACCTACCGAGTTCAGTTGCTCTGTAGTGCTAAATGAAGTGCTAACTGAAGAACTTGTAGCTAGTCCCTTATGGAGCTAAGTGTGCAGAATTGCATGTCTGAATCACAACAAATCTACACCTGATGTAATTAGCTCTGCACCTCATGAGTGTGCCCCTCAAATGAATGTGACTGCACAGACCATGCAGAAATCTGTGACTGAGGAGGAATCTCTTTCCTGTGTGCTGGTGCTTTACAGAGAGATCCACTTGATGTCTCCGTGTCAGCTCAAGGTCTTAAAACACAGCATGAGATGACTGTGCTGCGTAGATATGCTAGAATACTTGTCACAGAAGAAGAAAACATTTTCAGAAGTAAACGTAAAAATTAACAGCCCCATTTGTTTAAAGAAAGGGACACAACAGTAACAAAAACCTTCAAGGTAAAATTAATTATACAGTGTAAATGGAAAACATGTTAATTTTTCTAGGTTTTGTTTTCATTTTAGGTGGTTTCACAACAGTGCAGTTCTATTGATTTTACCACTCTATAAAGGAAGCTTTTCAGCAGATAGATGGTCCTGAACAAAATTCTCATAGCTGATTAATGCTGAAATTTGGGGAGTTTTATTCTATAATTACCTCCTGGCAACTCCTCTGCACCTCTAGAATATTGGCTAGATTCTATTTCTACCTAAGATCCTTCCTAATTATACTTTTCTAAGGAGAATATGCAGAGAAATAAAGATGACAAGGGAGAAAAAGAATGCCATTTCTCAAAAAAAGACTCCAGTATTTGTGTAAATGAGAAAACAGTTGAAGGTGAGATCTGTGGAAGAAAGGGAAAGAGAAAGAAAGGGTGCCCAAAGACAAAGCAGAAAAGATGCCTTGCTGGAAAAATTCATAACTTATCTTTTATTTGCTCTAGGATAGTGGGGGAAACGTAACAGGAAGACAATTTTTTTTCCCCCTATGGCAAACAATGAAAATATACTGGAAATAAGGTCTCATGAGAAGACATCTTTGAAGAAAAAGTCAAGAACATTTTGAGGTCAAATAGTATTTCTCTAACATTTCAGAGGCCAACTTGCCCATGTAGACAAGCATATAATTACAGCTGGCACCAATCAGTAAACAGTAGTACACTGATTTTTTATTTTTTCTTTTGACATGTGGAACAGAGGCTTCATATCACAAAACAGGCTAGCTTTAAGCAATGAGCAGTTCCAAATTCATAACAAACAAACCATGCATTTCAAAAAAGTTATACCATCCCAAGATCAAGCAAAGGACTAACTGTGAATCACAACAAAACCAATTTTTTATCTTAGCTTTATAACTCCCTCATGGTAAAATAATAGAACAGACAACACTTTCTTTCACAGACAGACAAGGGAAGCTGGCCAACTTCTAAATAGGACTTTGGAGGCATTTCAGCAAAGTATCATATGGTGAAACTGTGAAAAGCTTTCTACAAGTATGTGAAGTCCCCTGGCAAATTTTGTCTGAGTTACTGCTTCTTTCTGAACATATCACTCACAAGCTGCATCAAGATCTATCTGGACACATCTGAAGGGCTCAGCTCTATAGTACCCCTACTTTGTTGTCTCCCTCTCTAAACTCCACAGCAAAGGAGCTGGATGAAGTACCTTTACTAGAATAAGTAGTCTCTTCACCAGACATTTCTGGATCATGCACGAGGTCACTAGATATGGTAAAAAAATCTGCCTTTATTATTATTTTTCTTTTTGTTTGTTTGTTTGTTTTATTTCAGGTGAAATGAAACGCATGTAAAAAGCCACAGTAAAAAAACAGCAAAGTTGTGTGATTCAATTTTAAATACTGTGAAATAAGACCTAAGTTCACCTTTGAGGTCAAATAACAGCTTACTGCCTGCTTAGCTGATGAGATAGATTATCTGGAGAAGAGTAAAAAGCAGGTTTGCAAATCAAAGGATTAATGACACACCCAGAGACCTGCATAAAAAGATTGTGAGGAGTGTGCAGGAAGCCAGACATTTTGAGAAAGGGAAAGCCAGAATCTTAAAACAAATAGAAAGAGAAAACATTCCTGGCACTCCGCTCTCCATAGACTTGCTAGTCAGAAGGGGTGGGCTGGAGAGGAAGGGTAATTAGAGATAAGACATGGCAGCTAGCTTTATTACTACAAGTCAGAAAAGCTTCATTAGTCCTGCACTCAGACAGGGTTAATTAGATGTTCTAAGCATCCCAACTCCACTATTTATTTCTGTATGGAACATCAGGCTTAGCAATTTGTTTACATGGGAAGCATGTGACCAGCCAGGGGAATAAACCAAGTCTTGCAAATCCTAGATTAGCATGAAAGCACTGACACATCATCTTGAAGTGAAGTCCAACTCTTCTCACCCCAGTGAACATGCCTTTTTTTTTTTTTTTTTTTAATATTCTATGCTACCAAATGGGGCAAACACTAAAATTGTCCTGTTTCAATCAGTTAGGAGTGGAACTGTAAGACTGAAAAATTAAATAAACCACAGAAAACCAGTTCAAAGCTCGACACATCACCAGATAATATCACAGAAACTCCATGTAAACACAAGATTATAAAAGTTTGTGCTATCAGCATCATCAAGTGCCAATAACAATATTCATGATGCACCATCTGACTTCTGGTTCAAAGAGATGTCTGCCTTGTTCCTTCTCACTATGCAACTCCATTACAGCCAGACTGTCATGTGCATTGCTGGGTTAAGGTCCCCTAATGAGCACCATGATCTTGTTAACATGACATACTGTGCCCAAACTAGAGCCTACTTCTAGTGCCTTAAATTCCCTTGAAGCTTTCATTATAGAAGACTCAAAGTCAGGAATTTGTTCCACTCAGTTAGCATTGCAGTAGGCACCATTTTTTCACTGCCTGGAGCACACTACCACAATGAGATGAATTAGTATTTAGCTGGTTCATTTAATCAAACAAATATTTTGACTGTAGAAGAAGCTGTCAACACATTAATTATATTAAAGACTGTTTTGAGTGTTAATTATTTCCAAGTACCAGACAATATTTCCCTTTAAATTTCACGCAGTCTCCAGTGTGAAAAATGTGTCAGTGTCGTACCTGTGACCTTGGCACCACTAATAGCCACTGTAAAAACCCTGCTTTGCTTTCAGTTCAGTAGACAATGGGGCACCAGAACTGTTGCATTGTAAGCAAACCTGGTTATGTTCAGCACATTATCTTCCCTTCACCCAACCCACTCTTTGGCAAACTGACCACAGAGGCCACTTTTCCTTCAGCCAGATATTTCCCTGGCTGTTAAGGACCTGTTACTGTCTAGCATTATGTTATCCCACTACATAGGAGGAATTTCAGCACACAGAAGGGTAGGCAAAGAGTTGTGCTTCATCATGTTATGTTCAGACAGAGAGTTTATCTCATGCAATTAGGGGTATATATTCTATTACACCCCATAGATTAAGCACTTGATTTTTTTGTTTAGTGAAAGAAATGTCACCAAGGTGTGGCTCTTCCCAAGACACCAGTCATGAAGACTCAATGATCTCTTTTTAATTTCTCTGTTAAAGTACAGTGGCAGGAAATTTGCATCAATTGTGTTTCCTGGTCTAAGGCACATGCATACTGCAGCATCACAATGAAGCTCAAAATTTCCTTTATAATTCCTGTTGTGGTCCTTACAACCTCTTTACTTTTATACTAAAGTTAAACGTTGTTTGACAGAAACTATCCTGTTTCAGTCAGATGAAATGCTTATCTCTGATGCCCCAGCCTTTTAATTTTCCATATTTTTTGTCTGGATTTTTTTGTTTCATTTTTCGTTTTTTGTTATTGTTGCTTTCTTGTGTGTTGAAGTTTTCTTTTGGGGTGGGAGCATAGGCTTGTCAAGGAGAAAAGCTTCATTTTAATATTTCTTAACTTGAACATTTAATCTAGATTTTCAGAATTCTTTAAAACTAAATTTACAGTTATTTATCATTAAACATACAAAATGGCAAGCTCCATTTTTGGATCATATAAAAAAATATGTCTATTCATCTGAAGTAATTTGACCTTTGATGTTTTCGTGCTGCCAAAATATTTTGTAATTAATTCATATAATTTCATTATAACAACCTCATTAAAATGAGCTATTCTAGTAATTTCTCAGCCCAATTTCTTCCCGATTTGGGTTAAGAGAAAAACATATTTGTCTTGGGTTGTGGAGCCAGGGGTATATATTCTATTTTCATTTGTTAAAAGCAGTTGAGAAGATGTTTTTCTTTATCTCTTGTAACTCGAGGGGAGAGAGACTGGAAGCCTTCTGATAATGGGCCATTAAGAACATCCCCAGGCTATACCCTGGCATTCCATCATCCTATTGTGAGATGCATGACATCCCCCCTGGCAGTGAGAGGGGCCCAGGCATTCCTGTCTAGATAAAACTGAGACACAGGGACACGAAAGCTGCTAGCTTCACCCGATTTTCTGGGAGGAAGACTGGACCCCTTCTGACCCACTGGACCCTTCCCACCCACTGGACCCTTTCCCATCCACTGGACCCTTTCCCATCCACTGGACCCCTTTTACCATCACTGGACCCGTTTTCTACGGGATCATCTTTACCTCACCAGAACCACATCTGCCACTCCAGGAGGACTCACTTTGGGACTGCTTCCAACATCCTGACCCACAGGGTGTCAGGTTGTAGCCCTGACTCTATCAGGGCTCTCCAAAATTGTTGTTTGCTTGTTTGCTTCTTTGGTTGGGTGGTTTTGTTTCCTACTACATTTGTATTGTTAATATTCTTAGTAAAGAACTGTTATTCCTGTTCCCAAAATCTTTGCCTGAAAGCCCTTGATTGCAAAATTATAATTTGGCGGGGGGTGAGGGGTTGCATTCTTCATTCTTTAGGGAAATCCCAATTTTCTCTGGCAGATACCTGTCTTTCCAAACCAAGACAATATTCAAATTTTCTCAACATTTCACATATTATACAAAGACATATGTCTGCAAGTTTATACGCTATATGAACTGCATATATGGGATACAATTTATTTTTTATGTACAGCTTCACTCACTTGAATTTGATGTAAAATATTCTTCGTTGTTTAAATGTTAAATTTATGTTTAAATGTCCAAATGTATGTTAACTTATATGTGAGCTCCAAGCAAGTCTTGCAAACCAGGTAAATAATCACTTAACTTCAGGCTACCTCTTCTACCATCTTCCCTAATCTAACCTCATATCCTCTGGTGTTTTTCCACAGGACAAGCAAGATCAATTAAAATGACTAATCTTATATATGCAAAATAAAGTGAGAAAAATAATATATGTGAATGCTACAACAATTTTTTCTCTTAATAAAGGTATATATAGGCTAGCGTTCCTGAGTGATACTTGATGAGACTTCCATGTAATAAAAAAGCAGATTTCTTTTTTTTTGTGTGTGTGTTAAATAACATGTAGAGTAAAATGTGAGTGGAGATTTTTCTGAGATTTTTTTTCCTGCCCATTCCATAGGTTATATTTTCATCTTCTCTTTCAATGTGCATTTATGCGTGAACATGTGCTATTTACAGTCAAAAGGAGAGTATATGCCTTTCACATTTCAGCAGGTTGTCATTCTTTCAACACATTACAGAACACAATGCAATTCAATAAAACAGAGTGAATATTGACCTGGCACACTTATCTCAACCTTGTTGCTCCTGAGGAAAACAAAAGAAATCTAGCTTTTGTAATCATTTTGGGATTTGGGATTAATTTTTCTCTTGTCTTCTGTCTGTTTGAACCTCTTGGGATGGTGATCCCAGAATCTGACTTCTGGACTATTATTGTTATCATCATCATCATCATCATCATCATCATCATGGGGTTGTTGTTGTTACTTCCAGAGCCTTTGATGGTAACAGTTGTATTTCTGGGAGCTTTGATTCAGAACAAGTTTCTGCTAATACAGTGGCATCTTTACTGAAAACATAATGTTGGGCCTACTAAATGTGGTTTCCAGCTTTTTAACTGCCTGGATTCCTCCAATAGAGGTCTTGCCTCAGTTTTGTTTCACCTGCCCATCCTCTTTCTAATATGAAGGCAACAGCATCCTACAAAGGATTTTCAAATAACTGAAGTTAAAATTCATTGTGAATTCGACCTTTTAAGCCACTCCACCCATTCCCTCAGAACCTTATGGAGTAATTTCTCTGAAAAGCCTTCTAAAATCTCTCACGTTCTTACCTAAATGCCACAGACCAAATAAATGTACTGTTTGTGTCCTTAGGAGCTATATCTGTGTACTATTTTTCTCCTGGTCTTCAGATGACGGGATACTAGAGAAAAGATAGCAAGAAAGGACTGGGTTTTTTCTTTTCTTTCCTACCTTTTTTTATCTGTTTGTCAGTCCCTCCTTTCTTTATGCCTTGTGTCTTCCATCACAGTCTGACCCTGTGAAGATACCAATAATGAAGAGTTTTTGTCAGAAGATAAGAACTAGTGTTTTATATATAGCCTCAAACTGGTCAGATGAACAGCAGTTTTCTTTGTGCCCCATGAGGCAAAGTTAAAGTAAAGACTGCAGTTTGCTTTTACATCTAACAAGGGCTGTAAGACAGCAATCAAGAGCTAGTCTAAACATTTTGCTTTGAAGCCTTTTCAGTGTGGAAAACTCATAACACATCAAAGTGACAGTTTCTCTCTTAAAAGAAAATGAACAACAACTGGGTTGATATCCTAAAATTTGAAATAACTGCAGAGATTCTAACCTAAGAACCCCTTTGCAGAAATGGTAGGAGATAACAGAGTTCAGTACATGGAAAACATGAAACACAGTAGTTCTGAACTAATACAGATATTTTAGCCAGAAGTTCTCTGGCAGTAACTTACAAGTGTGCCAGTGAGTGTGAAATCAATGTCTGAGAAAAAAGAAATAAATTTTAAAAAATTTATGCTAGTTTGAATACAAGGTGTACAGTGATGTTAGCTCACTTATAAACCAGGTTTGCTACATGAGCTCTGGAGACTGTGAACTCCAATTCTCTGGGCACATGTGCACGTGCACATGCATGTTGCTCTCACCACTCTGAAGCTTCATAGCAAATTTCCACCAAAAGAGATAAGAAAATGAGGCTCCAAAGAGATATAAGATTTTCTTGAGTTTGGCAAAAGAACGGAAAAAAAAAACCCTAACTGGAGGAGATTTTCTTGAGTTTGGCAAAAGAAGGGAAAAAACCCCCTAACTGGAGGAGAAGCTGAAGGCCATCCTTCTGAGGCACCGTAGAAAGACATTACAAGAATGTCTCAAGAACAGCAACAGCTCTGTCAGTGCTCTCCATGTATATGGTATCAGAAAACCTAGCCATATGAGGCTGAGAGATAAGAAGCAACCAGGCTTCATTAGCTTTGGGACTAAAACTACTTCCTTTATTTGTTATAACAGCAAGTATGAGTATCTTTTAATATCACTGGAGTGTAGGTACTGTTTGCTAAGGGCTATACAAACATAGCAAAAAGTACTTTTCCTGCTCTAGAGAGGTTGCCGTTTTCCTCACTGAGATCAGAGAAAAACTATAAAGTTTCAAAATCAACGCACACGCCCTTGGGAGATACTCAGGTGCAGCTTTCACAAAGATGTTGTGCTGGACATTCGAGTGAGAATACTGCTCAGGTCCCCAGAGCCAGCCCAGAAGTGCACACGGAGCAGCAGGCTCCTTTAATCCCCTCCTGGCTGCGCACAGCAACTGCTAATGCAGTGCAGTCAGCTGAGGTCTGATAAGCTTAGTAGCTGATATGGTGCCTGTACCTTATCAATGAGTAGTTTTGATAACTCTAAGTCACCAGAACCCCCAAGAGAGAGGGTATCAGTAACAGTCATATCATGATAATTTCTGTCCCTTTCATTCTGTAAGTAAAAGCCAAGGCACGCAGAGGGATCACAACGAAAATACACACTGTAGCTATGTAATTATTTTGGAGTTTTTTCTAATTGAAGTTTTTTCAAACTTTTTTTACTGAACTGCAGCTTATAAAAAGGGAATAAAAGGAGCACAACCACACACTGTAGATTGTATTGGAAGTCACAGATTACGGCAATATCTAGGATTTTATGTACACAAAGTTTTTGTTTCTGTTTTAATAGATAAGTCACACATGGACAGAAGGGTTTGCATTTTCTATTTACATTTTACAGTTTACACATTTTTACCCCATTATTTATGCAGTGTAAAAATATTCATAGCTTTCATTTTTATAAATATTTCCTGTTAAAATGGTGTGAATATAAGTAAAGGAAAAGTAAGCTTAGTCTTACATCCTTTGTTTATGTCAACATAAACAGATACACTTCTGTATCTAAATCACCTACTGTGAATTAAGGTAATTTCTAATATGTGAATTTGTTCATAATGCACAATGCTTTTATTTAAAGGGGTTAAGTACTCCATGTAAAGTGGTAAAATCTTCTTAGGCCATACTCAGAGCAGCTCTATGTTAGAGAAACTTGCAGTAGCAAGAAATTGTTCTGCTTAGGGATGATTGGTTAAATTATTAACACGTATATACAGCCATGATTAAATTAAAGATACTGAGAGAAATCATGCCTTTTCTAGAGTATGTGGAAGTTTCTTCAATTGCCTTTGACAGCCCATAGCCTGATCTTCAGTTAAGGACAATGATGTGTCAGTACTTCTGCATTCATGGCTGCTATATAAACAAAATTATGCAAAATGATAGTAATGTCTTTGTTCTTATCTAATAGAAATATCCATGTATGTGTTGCATTCAGAATTAAATAATTACTGTTCTACAATTTTACTATGCTTTGAAGCAAGTTATTTAGTATTAGACATAATAGCCTGTACTAGAAATTGTTGCCTATATATGTTTTAGAATTATTGACATTCTATTCATATTCATCACCGAAAAGTAGGGCAGAAGAATGCTGCTTTCAATCAAGCCAATTCACCATAATTATTTCCTGACTGACAAGATGCCTGATTACAATTTATACTCTATCTTGCTAACTTATGAAAGAACTTATAAAAAGCTAACCTTACTTCACTGGTTTCTTCTGCCAGGGAAGTTCTAATTAGCTTTGGAATCTTCTTATGTTATTTGACAGTCCATGCTTTTGGTTGGTTGGATGTTTTTTTCATGGTGCCTTGTGGTATACTTTTTGGTTTTTCTTCACAAAATCGCTTTTTTTTTGGCTCAGCATGCAGTCAACAGAACACAAGAATACCAGAAAATTGGATCATTAGTAAAAAAGTAAGAATACTTTATCACAAAAAATGACTATTTTCTAATGTATTTTTTTCAGAATCTAAGGATTAATTGCATTTGAAGTGAAAGTTCTTGATCCATTAAATTCCAGTCTTTTTGATTCAAATACCAAAAATTATTTTTAAGATAATATTTATAACATCCTTCATAAATAAGGAAAGAATATCCATACAGTCATACTAAAGAAATAGTAACGCAGTAGAAGAAAACAACAACACAGTAGAAGAAAACAGCTGAAATAAGAAAATTAAGCCTCCACCTCTGTTCTCCAAGTGTCTTTTTATGTTTTCTGTGTCCATTTGATATTGATAAATATTTGTGCATACACTCTCAGTCACTTCTGTGAGATCATAATTTTAACCTAAGGCTCCAGTCCAGAAAAGCTTGCAAGTGTTTTGAGTTTCACCAAAATCAATGTTGGATTACTCACGGACCTAAAAAGTATGTGTTTAAGCTTCTGCCTGAATCAACTAAAATGTTTATACCCACCTAGGAGTTGTAAATAGGTATTGGGAAAGCAGGTGAAAATGCCAACCATTAGAGCAGTTCTCCTCTCTTACTAGTTAAGATCATACTGTAGAAGGCTTTGACTTTGGTAAATTAAGCCATCTAAGACAAAATTTTCTCTACCCAAATGCCTGCCTTAATTCCTCTCCTATCACAACATACTCACATAATGAGTGTAACTCAAGATGAAACATAGCAAAGTGCTGATTTCTCCCCCTTTCTCAGAGCCTTGATTTACATGCAAAGAAAAAGAGATGATCAAAAGGAACAAGAACAGAACAGGTATCAATTTTAAAGAGTCCCTCAAACTCCAGTTTACCTGGGAAACCCCATGGCACATCACAGAAACTTCAGGTGAAAATATATTTATCTTGTCATATCCAGCTCTAGAATTACTTAATTTGCTGAGAGTGGTCACTTCACACCCTGCAAGGGAGACTTCACTGTAGTATGGGCACTTAATCTCCTCTCAAAGAGGCACTTGATCCTACGGAAAATTTTTATTTCCACATGCACAGCGCAACATTTAGACACGTCCCATGTGGGACACTAAGTCATTCAGAGCTGTAAAGCAAACCTATCTAGATGATCTTCTTGCAGGTCTTTTCTCACAGGTAACCCAAACATCTGGATTTTTGCAAAATGTAAAGTATAATTTAGCACACTTACATTTTAAATACAGAGACTTCAAAGCAACATGATGAGAGAAAATATGGGGAAGGGAGACATTTAGAATCAGTTCTCCCTGAGGCCAGCATGTCCTTGCAGTTGAGTACTTGCTTGCTAAGCTTTGCTTCAGCAAAATCTATGATTTCTTGAAGAGCAAACATTGCTCTTTTTCTGGGGAAGACTGTTGCAGCCAGAAAGTCTCCCCAGGTACCACAGGAGTAGCAGGTAGAAAAGATGCAGAGGCAAATCTCCACACAGAAGAGGGAACAGAAGGACAGACAAAAAAAGATGATGAATAAGGAGCTTCCTAGAAGCCAGAGAATTCTGTGTAATATTTTTGCCACCAGGCACTTAGGGACAATGTGGTCACTCTTCACTTGAAGTTGCATAACACAGTAATGATAATACAAAGAAAAACAAATACTATCCATTACAGGCTTCCTGGAAAAGTGATAACAGAATGCATTGGCCATGATGGTTAATAAGGTTGGGACAATTACCCCTCTAATGAATCTTTGCCAATAGTGAGTGAACATAGCATAGGCTAAGAAAAAGAAAAAAAAAAAAAAAAAAAGAGATACTGTCTACCCTGGCAATGGTACAATAACTGGATTAGGATACTGAAAGACAACAAACAGCATGAGTGGAGATTGTAAGAAAGAGGGAAAAAGGTTGAGCTTATCATAATAGACAAGACAATGAAAATACAATGCAAGGAATATGTACACAGAAAAGAGGGGGTATTTTTTGTAGGGGCTGAGGGACGCCATTTCCACCATTGAGCAGCAAATAAGAGGTAGGAATGGAAAACTATTTTACTGTTAAAAAGTATTTCCCAAGAACAAGAAGTACTTGAGACTCTCAGCTCACAGTATTCCTACTTCAACTTACTTTGCAAAATGTATGCTTCCTCTGACTAGATAAATAGCCTGCCTTTACAGAGGATGATGACTTATCACAGCTACCTGCATACTTACTCTTTTAGCTTGACTGGCAGATATCAAAATATACAGTGAATTGGAAAACTCACACTGAGTATAGTGTGGAGCATTTTCAGAATTTCATGTTTGAAATTTATATTCTGTTTGTTTTTATTGTTAAGATTGGAAATTACAGAACGAGATCAATACAAAATTATACACTAAAGATTTGCTATATCTGCCTGACAAAATAATTGTAAAAGAAAGGAAACATTAGACAAAATGGGGCCTACATACAGTTTTAGCTCAATTTCCTTAACATTTTACAAATGTTCAAAAGGAGACAAACACATTAATGAATTCAGAACTTGTGAAAAGCAGTTTGAAAAATGTAAGTGGGTAAGATATAGTAATATGCCACAATTGTCTTCAAAGGTAAATCTTATTTTTATAGGCAAATACAAATACAATGACTTTTTCAGGAAAGCATAAGTTTTTTGTTTGTGTATTAAAATCACCAAAGAAGAAAGTATTATCAAACAATTCAGTTTAAACTAAGTTAAGTTTAGATTTGGGCTTAGTTATAAAATCCCAAAATCAATTAAAAGGAAGCCCAAAATCAGAATTCAAATCAGTAACAACTAATGAACTATGCAATATTGATAATGCAGGTAGTTTTAAAATAGTTTGTATAAATAATTCAAATTTGAGGCTGGAAACTTATTTTAGCTGAGACAAAGCTCATGCTAACTTAAAAACAGGTACATTAAAATCCCCATTTTCCTTTAATATTTGTTAAAGACAACATTTATTTCTTTAAAAAAATAGAAAAAAATCTCAAACTAATATTTTATAAGAAGGTGTCAGTGCTCATGAAATTTAGTCTAGTGTTCCCAGTTAAAACCCTTCCCAAGACTCCAGAAATATCAGAGATCACAGTGAAACAGTGTAATGGCTTTCATTTAACAGAAATATTGAGAAAAAGAGTGTGCAAGTTTTATGCACAGCATAGACATTATTAATTTTTTAATGGCTGGACAGTTTTAAAACACATTTGACTTTACATTATACTGTGTAAGGAAAAACCTGTCGGTTTCCCCTTATTCCTGTATGAAATGACATTTAGCACTTCTAAGTGATTTCATTTAAGACACAACTTGGAATTTTTGAGACTGGATAAAATGCAACAGATTTTCCTCAAAATGGCATGTTTTTACTGTTAAAAGCCAATAAAAGAAGCTGGGCAAGCTCAACATAAAAATACATCTATTATAAACTTGTGACAATCCCTGAAAAAATAGTAAACTGCGAGAGCAAGAAGAACAAAACAACAGGTGAACAACAAATAGGAATATCCTCTAAAGCATGTTGACTTGCCACTTAAAAGAAAAGCCAGGATTACTCTTTCCCACCTCCGAGAGCTCCTCTCCATCACACATGTGGGTACCAACCCATCCTTAGAGGTGCAGCCTTTCTGTCCAGTGCCCCCTCGTATGAGCTGCACACCTCAGCAATGGAGGTGTCCAGCCTGTCATTTGCAGGGCAGGGACTTTTCTTACCACAAATTTAGAGAGAAACAATGAACTGGCATTGCCATTCAAACTCTGAGTGATGCAGAGCCGCAGGGAATAGGAACCAAGCAATCAGGTGAAGCATTACGTCCTAAGAAGGAGCTATAAATAAGAACTCTACAGGTCTGACAGGGCTAGCACTAGAAGTGCTGATAGCCAGTGACTCTGTAGTAAAACTAAAAGTATAACTGAAGGAAGAGTGATAAATTTAATATGACATGAGTGGGGAGAAAGATTATATGCAATGAGATTGCTCTTCTATCCACTTTCATTTCTCCAAAGGATCAGGAAGGGAAGAGGAAAAAAAGCACTTCATAGGAGTTATAAGATATTTTTACAAAGATATGTCATTCGTTGTAAGAAAAACTGGTATTGTGTCCCTTCTCATTCAGGGCTGGATTTAAATGCTTTCCAATTTCTTCCCTCATTTGAAATGCAGCAGAGATCTATAGAGTTATTACTGTCCTACACCATGACATTGCAAAACATGCCAGCACCTCCTAGGGAGGCCAACCCACCTCATTTTGAGGCTGTATTTAATTTACTGCCTCTTATCAGCTACAAATCTCATTTGTCACCACAGTTCTTAAGGTTCCTGCCTTCCACTGAGATTTCTCCACTTTCCCACAGTCTGCATTTTCAAGAGATGAATCTCATTTTGTCGTCTTCCTGCCCATCTTTCTAATCTCTCCAAGATCTTTTTATTATGTTCTCTACTTAGTATTACTTTCAATGGCTCTTGAGTTAGTGTCAGTATTCAGGCATTCCATTCAAAATCTGCTGTCTTTTCCAAATCACTCTAAAAGATACCAAATAATTATTAATATGGGATTTTGAAGAAGTTAGACATCATTTCCAACAGCCTTCCTCTTGTCTCTACCTGTCATCACCAGTATGCAAAAACTAGAAATCTCCTCATAGTTAAGCCAGGGTTATTGAAATAGAAATACCAGATAAATAGTAATGTGTATGAAAGGAAAAAGAGAAAAAAAAAAAAAAAAAAAAAGAGTTTTATAGAGCATTTGAGAAAAAAAAAACCAAAAAACAACAAACCTCAAGGTATTTCCTCTAATTAAAAACCTGCTGCTCTTATCCAAGAAGCTAAATAAGCAGTAAACCTACACTGCAAGTTGAGAGGAGGGATTCAATACAAACTAACTAAAATCCTTATCAGAGCCATATACATACTGTATTCATTATAATAGAAAAAAGCTCAATTCCTCCCTTATCTCCTTCCACTCAGGAAGAAATTGCTACTTTCCATTAATGCAATAAAATGCAAGGTTTACATTTGAACGTAGATCCAAACCAGGTGCTATGAACCCCTTCCCATGCAAACCTGGAGAAGCCCAAAGAGGTTCTGGCAAAATGTTTAGATTCCCATTTCCTGACACCAACATGCTAGTGGCTAAACTACCTCCCAGTGTACATTCTCCCTCACGCAAGTCAGCTATGAAGTTTTTTATCCCACACCTTCTGGGTACGTGCAAACTCTGGGTTGACTACAACTGCATGGTGTTTCCATATCATCATATATCCAGGACCATGTCCATTATACCAGATACCTTAAAGAGGGGGAGAGATGTAGGACATGTAAATTCCCCTGGTAAAACTACAGCTGATGTAACTGGCAGCAAATCAGCACTTAAGCTTCAATTTTCTTAGAAAACTGACAGCCGCTTTCCCAAAATGGATGTTATAACATTACTCTACATGAGCCAAATCTATCTTACATACTATCCCACTAGGGTTTTTTTCAGGTTTTGAGTTATCACTCTTCCATTTATTGCCGTTTTGCTCTTCATAGAAGGTGTCAGTGAGGATTACCGCTTGCATCTCTGCTTGTGATATCATTGAAATGTGATCCCATTTGTACCACTCTTTAATGATTGTCCTAAATGCTGCCCTCTGCAATCCATCTCTGCCAGACATAACTGACAAGATAAGTAAAAGCAGCAGTCCTAGCGATGCATGGGCCTCTTCAGTGCAGTAGGAAAAACCAGCAATTATTGTGAACTAGACAAACAAATTCCACAAAAAAAATTCCACATTAAATTCTTTTGGTTGGTCAATTTGAATTTATTTTTTTTTTTATTTTTTCCTTTTTACTAAAAGCCTAGCTTAGGAAAAACAAATTAACTAAACCCAAAAGCAAAATTCTCCCCAAACCATCTGTTTTCAATACAAGTTTTGAATATTTACATATATGCTTTGCTCCTAAATACCAGCTTTTGGCTCAAAGATAAGTTTTTAAAGCCAGAGAGTAAATATGCATTCAAGAAGAGAAATGCTGGAGAACCTTCATTCCAGCCTCACAGCATCCCAGGCATTGTGAGGAAATGTCAAATAAAGCAGGAATTACTGCATAGATCCCAAATTTGGTGATAAAGCAAAAGAAGCATTCAAATAGTCATGATGATAGCACTACTGGCTTTTAACTTTTAGATTTTTTTGTAATTGTTTTGAATAACAGAAGACTTCCATTTACTTCTTTCAGGGTTGTGAATGCTTGTTCAAAAACAGACAATAACTGCTCTTAATTACAATGAGAAGGGAAGTGGTAGGTGGGCCAGTATTTCAGGTTTAGAGAATGAATACAGTGTTAGGTGCACAGTGTCATCTAGAGGCCAAAAACAACTCTTCATAAAATGCTTTACAGTGAGGGTCTGAGGTTTTTCCTTTTTTTCCCCCTTGCTCTAATAACCAACACTTATGTCTTCTTGGCTGGTCACATAAATTATCTCTACAAATATCTTGAACCGGAGACCCACTTTGGTCATTCTGAAAGTCTGCATCAACACCTGCAGATGAGGACAGGAATGCTTCACTGCAAGGTACATATATGTGAACGGAGTGTGTGTGACCAACCTCAGGAACTATATTCTCCTTACCTCTCCACAAAGAGTTTTGAGCACAGGGATCAGCCACTGTTTGTCACCATGAATCAGCAAAGATGATTTAATTTGTACTGTCTGGGATGGATACCACTACATTTTAAACTGTAAATTTATGTCATCATCTCCATTTTTCTGAGAACATGGTATAAAACTGACAATCACTAAATAGGAGGTAGTAAATCTATAAAGAAATGCTCCATTATTATTGTTATGAAAGACGCAAGAGAAAAAAAAAAAAAAAAGCCACTTTTTTTTTTTTTTTTTTTTTTTTTTGCAACAGCTGGAATAAGTTCCAACAGAGGAATCTTAACTTACTAACCAAATGAGAGCATGAAATATTTGTATCATCCCTGCTATTAGAACATGAGAACCTATAGAAAAAGTTGAATTTTCAATCTGTATGTAAGAAGGCATACTACTCACATGTTTGCATGCTGTATTCTATTGTTTCCAGAAGAATGATCCCCACTTTAATACACATAAAAACCAGCACAACACATTTGACAACTGCCTGATATGGAGTTAGGCAGTGTTTACTGCAAACAGAGTCTAGGCAGATTATTATCACATAAAGAGGAAAAAACACTGGCATAAAGGAAATTATGCGCACAAAAATATTTCAGGCTTGATACAGGCTTGGTACAAACCTCATCTGGTTTCTGATGAAGAAAATCCCAAACAAAGCAACAAAGTAGCTGGAAGTATGTTATAAAAGGGTGTGTAGACTCATTTGGGGGTAGCACAGGTAGTACTGACTCCATCAGACCAAAAGAGAGACAGAGAGAGAGAGAGAAAGTGATTGAGCACTGGACTGAATCAGAAAAAAACTGTTAATGCACCTGTATATCCTTGGAAAGAAAGAAAGGGAGGTGAATCAGACACATTTTTACTCCTTCTTAGCACTGAATGATTGCAACCTCTGCCCCCTAAGGATGCAGCTCACCTGTAATGAATGAATAAACTCTGGTCTATGGTGGTCCAATCCACATTTATGATAGAAGGTATCTAGTGACAAAAGAGTACAGTTAATCTGGGAATTCAGGACCCTGTGGGAACTAAGGCTTTCTCTGTTCTCAGTAGCATCAATATAGTTCCTTTTATCTTAGTTAAAGTTCAGTTTCTCCTTCAACCTAAGACAAGTATTACCAGTCCTATACCTTCTTGCAATTTGTATGAGATCTATTTATATATTCTTTTTTTTATTATTCTTAATAACATTTGCAATAGTTAGAAGTGACTGGCAATTAAAACTTAAGCATATATATTTCCATAATATTTTTTTTTCTGTGTGCAATTCAAACCAACTAGAAAGAAGAACAAAAAGTTGGAGAAAAAAAAAATTACAAGTAATTTATCTGTTATTTCCCCTTCTTTAGGAGTGCATTTAACATGGCTGTCTGCAGGAATTGTCAGTGCTGGAAGAGGAAAATACCTACTTGTCTACTAATTCTGTAGTTCAACAAGTAAGTCCAATGTTGGATTTACAAAGTCCAACATCAATATTGAACATATACTATTTTATATGCTTTAAAATTGTCTCTATAGTAGAAAAATTATGTAAAAGCTAAAAGACTTTTAGAAGTACCAGAAATAATAGAAATATATATTCTATCCTAAAGCATGGAAACAAAAAGCACATTAGTCTTCCCCACATCTCCAAAAGTACAATGAATTTTAATGTAAAGTGTTAAAATAATGAATGAAAGTTCTGAATAAAATTATCTGTAGAAGGAAAGACCACACAGCCAGTACTTCACTGAAAACCCAAGCCTCCAAACATTGCAATGGGTCTTAAGAAAGGACAGTGAATTTATATAAAGGATTATATTTTTTATTGCAGAGAAGATTTCTTCTTTTCCTAAATTTGATACCATTATGCTCTTACATCATGAATTCAAAGTACAAACTTCATAGCCTGGTAGTTTATAAAACAGTAGCTCTCTAACATTACTATGATGTCACATTAAACAAACTAGGGTACTTGTCCAGTTTGTTAGTATTTATATGAATATGTAAATAAATGTGTATTTATACACCATTTTAAAATGGTGTTTTGATTGACTCCAATGCATCCAACAGAGACTTTTTTTTGTTTCTGTCCCCTCATATGACAAGGCCAGAACGCTGTTAAAGAACAAGGAAGGTGGTATTTAAAGTTAGTCACTAGTTGGAAAAATGTTTTAACAAGGAGCACTAGGTCTCTTCCCTAGAAGAAATAGACTTCTCATTGATGATTTATCAATTAAACACAAAGAGAATCCATGATGCACAGAATGAGAGATTTTCACAGGCAGCAAGATTCATGTCTTGGGTTTTATTAAATGCATGATTTTTTGCCAGTAGATTCTTCTATAACCTGAGACAGTAAATGCTCCTAAGAAATCAGCTTGCATGCATATGAGAAATACAGTGATCACATAGTTTTTCAGTATTTTTAAGCAACATTCATAAAAGAAAAACAAAAGCTATTTAAAACATAGAGATTAAATTAGTGTGTGCACAGGAAAATTTCTTTTATCTACCAAAAGAGCAATTCAGAGAGATGATTAATGGTTGCATGTAAAGGGCACTAAGGAAACATTACTAGGAAACATTTCCATTCCAAACAGATCTATTTGTCAGCTCTCAAAGCAGACTATTATGTGCTGCAGGTAATTGAAAGTAAAATAATAAGATTCACAGAATGCCTGATATTTCTATTTTATATCTGAACACTTAAGGGTTTCCAACACTCATAATATTGTGTCTACAGTATGTAATCATCCACTGGCACTCTCACTTGGTCAACCAGATATCTAAAAAATCATTCATCACATTCTGAATAATTTATGGTTTCAGAGTAGAATTCCAATCAGACTTAGCTGCTGAAGTTCATAGATCAGGGTATTTATTTCAACGGTATAAAAATCCAGTTTATATTAATATGCTAAACTAAAATTACAGGGACAAAGTCTGTTTTTATGTCTCTGCTCTAGGGGTATAACACAGCACAGATCAGAGGAACACAACTGAAAAGTAGCCAAGTTCTTAAACCAAAAGAGATATCAAAACAACCATATGGAAACTGAGTGATTTCAGATTAGTTTCCAAATAATGGAACAAAACAGTTACCTTAAGTAAACAGAAGACACTACACAGACTAGATGGATTGCAATTACATTAGGAAAAGCCACTGAATACCTTGCTGGAAAAAAAAATATGCTAACACATACTTCCCCTCACTATTCCAATACTATGCTCACACTTATATTGAAGTAATGGGATGGTGGTCAAAAATAATTATTTGAAATTCAAAGTGAGTGGCAAAATAATTCTTGTTTGATTGAGTAAAGATTTTTAATTTTAAATAACTTCGATTATCAATTTTTTGTAAAATTCTTTTCTTAATGTGTCAGATTGTCATAGTTTAATCCCAGCCAGCAACCAAGCACCAGAAGTGACTTGCTCGCTTCCCCACCAGTAGGATTAGGGAGAGAATTGGAAAGATAAAAGCTGGAAAACGCATGGGTTGAGACAAAGTCAGTTTAACAGAGCAAGCAAAAGCTGCACACACAAGGAAAGAAAATCAAGGAATTAATTTACTGCTTCCCAAGGACAGGTAGGTGTGTCAGAAAGGAGGACAGACAGGATACCAAGTATAGACATTGTGTATATCAGTGCTAACCACAGCACTCCTATCTAAACTTTTTCAAACTCAAAAAAGTGTAATGCTTTCCTTATTTGTGGCTTAGCATAGAACTTACTCTCACTGTCAATGCACATCTTGCTCTCCAGAGAGGCAAAATTGCTTCTTACAGCATTTCTCCATGTTTTGCAGCTGCTTTTGGGGAAAGAAGATTAAATATACAATGCTTTTAGTAATGAAAAAACCAACAACTTTTCTCTTTACTGTCTGCCAGACGCTGAATCATTCCTTGTATAGCTGGGATGGTTTCAATCACAGAGTGCAACATTCTTAGCTAAGCCTTGTTCCTGAAAATGTGTTTTCTCATTTTTCCATGAAATTACACTGTTACCCTTCCTCATGGCTTTGAGAGATATAAAGAACACCACTCTCTTTTTCGTAAATTTCACAGAAAACCACTGTTTTGAAATTTCTATTATTTTTACTTAGAGTGCCCTCAAAAAGAAAAAAAAAAATGTTACTTTTAAGTATTCTATCTGTGGGGTCTAATATTGCTCTGTAATATGATTGCCCTTTTCATTTCATGTGCACAGTAATTCAGAACAATAATATTACAGCTCTACACAATTCCATGGATTTAAAACTCACTCTGTTCTCTAAGGTGGAGAACTAGTTATTTTCTGATGTATTCTGACTCTGAAGCAATAAAAAATCCCCACCAAATCTATGCAAATTACACCTTTGTAAGTCTCTAATAAATTCTATATACTCAGCTGTTGGGCTTTTGGGGTATTTTTTTTAGCTAAACTGAAATATCTTAAATGGTTTAATGCTCTTTAATTAACTTTATTTTGTGGGATTGAATTATATTATAACTCTTTTACCATATATATTTGTTTTAGAAGATACTTCAAATATGTTTATCAAGGTTTTTTTCCACCTTTCAGTTGAAGAAAGGTAGTTCAAAATCAAGCATTGACTTCACACTATAAAATGTTATGATAGCAAAATTATTTTCTTATCTGCTACCTGTAACATTTGACAAAAATGCTATACTTTTTGTCATCAAATATTCTTGAAAGTTTATTTTTCCCACAAGTGCTTGTCAAATCAGATCTTCTATACACACTGTATTAGAACAGAATTAAAGTGAATGCTGGAAGTGATCACAACTGAAGCCATGTTCTTATATTTTAAAAGTTTAGTGGATTTTGTTGTTACTGAATTTGTTAGCTTTTAAGATTTTGAGGCATATGTGACCAAAAGACACTGCATAATGGCTATAATGTTAATTTTCTTTAGTCTTTCCACCACATCTTGAAAGGTCTCTTGACCTTACAGTTTTGCTTGAGAGAGAGAGATGAAGGTTGTGCAATACCTCTTCCTGTTTTTTTTCTAATCTAATAATAGCTATCTAGTCTTGTCAAAGACCATCTCTATTTAACAAAACACCAAAATCAATAATATGTATTTTGATGGAATGGGGTTCTCAGAAAAAAAAAAAAAAAAGAAAAAGCCACAGACAAGCTATATTATATTGTAACTTTTCCTGTTCCTATGCTCATTCTGTTGTGCCAACAGACTTCATCAACAAGAAGAAAGTGTGACAGAGACATCTCGAGACATCATCTCTTCAGCTTGCAAAGGCTTTTTCTCTCATTTTCTGAAACATCATCAGTATTGTAAAATTTAAACATTGGCAGCACTAACTTAGAGAATTACCTTGTTAATTCTTTTCTAATCCTTCAATGCCAGATTCCTTAAGAATTGTTTAATTTTTGTACCTAAATAAAAAACTGTAGGCCTAAGATCTGATGGGAAATAAACCACACAGCATCTTTCCCAACTTTAGCTTCCACTGTCAGATCCAGAACTTGGTCCTGAGCTCCCTGAAGAATGAAGGGAAATCAGAAAGATGGGAAGCACACTGATCAGTGGGTAAATACTGCAGAGCTGAAAGGCACTTGGTGGGTGCCATGTGTGTGTTGCAGACTCTTGGCTGCAATGTAAGTTCATTACCAGTTTGTTGCTGTTAAGTTGCCCATGTGGCCATACCTATGTGTGGAATGCACGATATGATGATTGAAGGGATCAGTATCATGGCCAAAAACCAGCCCATCAACAGGGAATGTGGCTGGCAATGGACACAGAGTGGCAGCTACACACAAATTCACACTCCCCCACATCCCCTCTATCACAGTGTTTTGCATCTCAGTACTCTGGAATCCAAATAACTCTTCCTTTTGCATTTAGATCCTTTTTATTAAATGCCTGGAATACATATTTTGAGTCTTTGTTCTTTGACACCTATTTGCAATAATTTTGAACTAGAAGGTACACTCAATTTAAAGATATGAAAACAACATTGAGAATGCTTCTGTAAGCACCAAATTAGTATTTATTCAAACAGATCTGTTTTCTGAATCATTTCTCTCTCTTTGTTACCTAGCTAAATCACAGCCAAGCCCTTTTTTGCCTAGATACTAAAATGTTTATTCTTGTCCTTATCTCTATTTGCTGTAGAGTTTTCCATTGATTTTCATTTGTCATCCACTGTCTGCATTTCGTAACTCATAATTCATAACCACCTCTGTGAAACTCTTGGGTTTTTATAACATACTATATATTTAATATGAGAGACATGCTTTTACTCCTACTACTATTTCCAGCAAGGACATTAACGTTTTATTCTGGGTGTACCAGAATGCATTGCTGACAAGCAGAAAGGCACCAATAAATTATTCAGGTTATTCTAAGTGAATTCAAATAAAAACTTCATATACAACAGCATTTCTTTTGGAATTTACTATTTGAAGCATTATTCTAGTTTTAAGCATTACTTTTTAGTATAATGGATTTACTTTCCCTCCCCTTTTCTGCATAGGTTGAGCTCAGTGGATTTAACCAAGTTAATGAAAGATGAACTAGAAATAATTTAAAAAAAACCAAACCTAAAAATAAAAATTAAATATCATCATCATCATCCAGTTCATTCTCTAACAATATTCAATAAGGAGTCCTCTGCAGAAAGCATTGCTGGAAAGTACTTCATCTCTCCAGAATCCCAAGGCCCATTTGATGTTGCATGGCCCATTAAAATTAGGCTACTTGTCCTTTGCATTCTCTCCACTTTCTAAATTTATAACTATTTAGGGTCGTGGTATCATGGACATTAAAGCTTGCCTTTGGATCAGCCTGCTTCACTGTGGAACACAAGACACATATTTGTTGGTGAGTGATGAGAGTCAAACACTGCATTTCTAGGAATGGACAAAAGGGAATTAAATTAATTGTTCAAGGATGTGTTCATAGAATATTCCTGTGTACACAAACAGGAATTCCTGTTTGTGAACATTCTTAATATTCCTATGTTCACAACAGAATTGGCAGAGTAACAATGAAGAGCAAAGCGTGTATATGATGAGTCCAATTTATTGTATAGACATCAGATCTACGTTCACGGTCTGTTTCTTGGGTTTATCATTCTGCAACATAACACATCAAGACACGGGCCTGATCTAAGGATTTGTAGTCAACACTGCCCTCAGAGTGTCTGTATGGGAAGCACTGCCATTGAAGAAAATTCATACTGGGAAATTAAAAGTTCAACAGTCCTTGGGTACCAAATTTCTAAGGACCTGTGCTTATGTTCTGGACCTTGTTTTGGATATATATTTTGATAAGAAAGAAAAATATATGCACATGTTATCAAATTAGGGTTTAACTTCAGAAGTAAAACAAAATTAGATGCTTACAAAACAGGAATAAAATTATTAATATTAGTCTGATTATAACCTCTCTTTATCCTCTGAAAACCTAATACTTACACTTGTTCAAAAACAAGGTTAAATTTTTAAAAGCTTTCTGGGATAATGAGTACAATTTTGAGCTTTGATGTGTGCTTTAAGACTAATTTTTTAGTATTCCATTGTCTCAGTGTTCGATTTTTAAGTGTTCAGAAATATATTTTAAAAAATAGTCTTAGAATAGTGGACCAGGAATCACATGTGATGCCAAAGACCCAGAAAAATATTTATATCTCCACTGAGATAGCAGAAATCATTGTATTGTAAACACAAGAAAAGACAATTACACACTACAAGGCTAGACTCTAAAAATAATTCAGAACAAATTTTACTCCATGAATGCTGCTGGTGAGAAAAATCACTTTACATTAGTATCAAAGGCACTTCTAAAATGCTTCTTTGACTCCTAGTTTTCATGATTGATGGTCTGGCTTGACTGTCCAAAGCAAAGGTTGATGGCTTGCTATATGAACTCAGCCTTTGATTCACATATGTTTCTGTTTGTGTTTCTTTTACTTTTGGTTTCTAAAGGACACACCAATCCCTATTTTCAAGTCTAGAGAAATTATCTAAGCTCAAAAATTCATGCTAAATTCTGGCATTAACATTACTGAATGTAGCTGCCTTCTCACCCCACCAAGCACTCATCATTTCAAAATTTGGGGATTTTGTTTGTTTTTCACTACTGGAACCGGGGGTAAAGGGAGAAAGAAAGCTTTCCTGTCGTGTAATATATCCTTATAAATATTTTTTGTTTTCCTATAAATGGCTTTCTCTCTATTGCTAAGAGAATCTACAGTATCTATGCTGCTATGAATGCTGTGCTCTTTCCCTAATTATTTGTTGGGCAGGAAATTCTTAAAAATCAGTAAAACTCTTATTACAACAATTCTGATAAAAGTTCTCATAAAAACTTCATTATCTCCAAAGAGAAGATATTTGTTCCTGAGTCTCTCTTGCTGGCAGTGTTTTAGCTACTCAAAACACTGGACTGACTATAAAGTGTAGGTGGTAATCCATCGGGAACCTTCTCTGTGCCTCCCCAAGAGTACAGCATGTTCTAGCTGTGAAAAAAAACCACTGTGTTTTAAATCATATATATATTTTGAGAGTTGTTTGAAAATAACAGCATAAAAGTTTAATGGTCATGGCATTCCATTGATTCTTTCTACATACAACCTTACCATTAAACATTATACTTCAAATTATCTATTTTTAATGAAATTAAATTTACACACCATCTAGTGGCCAGCATGTAATGCTTTTCTTATAAGATTTCCTGATTGTTTTGACAGGGTCTAATACACTGTTTCTAATGAATACAGCATATTAAGAATACTTTGTATTGAAAAAACAAATAATAACCACCCCCATCCCTTGCTTTATGAATGGAAAAATGAGATATGTTTTCTAATATTTTCTTTAAAACTCAGATGGATGGCAAGGTTGGAACAATATATGTTTCTTCAACATTCCTTTTTTGAAACTAGACCAGAGATTGCTCAGTAGCCCATAGTATTTCCATGGGTAGGAACATTCTTTCTTTAAGGGCTAGTCAAAAGATGAGGTCAAATTTCATTTAATAGAAATTTTTTATATTATCATTGGACACTAAAGCAGAGGTGAGCAACTTGTATTTAAAAAGCCATATGAAGAAACTATAGATAAATAAGCCGAAGCATTTAAAAAATATAAAAAGGAAGATTTGGAATGTGAGTTTTAAATTTTAGCTACCCCATGCAACTGGAAATGGTTTTGAAAAATTCCTAATTGAAATAGATCCTTTTGTTAAAAGAGAGTCAAAATGCTATATGAATGCAAGTATTCCTTGTTGCTAAGGAACTGGATTCTTAAGAAAGCAGAAGGATTTTACTTGTCTTTTAAAGCAAATAAAAATGAGTTTTGTCCTTAGCTTAACTCTAACAGCAGGTAAAGAAATTTAATTTAAAACCTACTCAGGATTTACCAAACATTCTTCAAATTATGCTAAAAATTATTCTGGAACAAGAATTCACAAGGTTACTTCTGGCCTTACATATTTCAGTGAATAAACATAGCCTCACTAATATTCAGTTGCTTATTTTTCAATACAGGTTCTAATTTCCATACATTTTAGCAGTCATCTTTCCTAGTTCAAGTATTTCAAAGCTGAGTATCTGAATTGTGTTGATTTGGCACAGCCTGGTGTTTGGTAGCAGGGGAGGGCGGTGGGGTAGCTTCTGTGGGAGGTTGCTAGAAGCTTCCACTACGTCTGACAGAGCTGGTCTCTGATGGCTCTGAAGATGGACATGCTGCTGGCCCAGTCAGAGAGGTTGGTAATGCCTCTGTGATGACATAGTTAGGAGGAAAATCAAAACAGTGAACGTGCAGTTCTTTCTCCAGGGGTGGGGAGGCAGTGCTGCTGGGGCCATCCCAGCACAGCGCATGGCAGTGCACTGCTGCAGTCACTGCCATCTTGGTGCAGCCCACGGTGAGCCTTGCCTGCCTGGCCACCCCTAGCCAGATGTGCCATCGGCAGAAGGGCAGGGGCAGAAGCTGCTTCCCCTTCCTGGTGCCCCACATGGAGAGGAAAGGTGGCAAATGGCACCAGTGCTGCAGCAGCTACTACTGCCCGTGTGGGGCCGCATGGGAAGCAGCGAAAGCATGACGAGAGACTCCCTAATGCAGACCTAGATGAGAACAACTTCGCAGCACTATGGGATCCTGAAGGAATCTTTGAATTATTGGAACTTGTTGACAGTGGTACCTACAAGCAGCAGTCTTTCTTCTAGTCACAGAAGAGGAGGAAGTGAGGACATGTGAGGGAAAACAACGTGGCGGCACCAAGGTGAGTGGAAAAGAAAGAGGGGGAGAAGGTACTGCAAGCATTGGAGCTGGGATTCCTCTGCAAGCTGTAAGTGAGGACCATGGTGAAACAAACTCTCCCCCTGTAATGCATTAAGTCCAAGGGGGATGCAGAGATCCACTCACAGCCCATGGGAAAAGTGCTCACAACCAGAGTGAGTGGGTGCCAGAGAAATATGTGATCTAGTGGGAGACCGGAATAGAAAGAGAGGGCCCCTGCTTCCATAGACAGAGAGAGAGGGCTCTGGCTTCTAAACTAGAACAGCCTATCCTTAGAAGACTACATGCCATGGATGAGTGACCCATGCCACAACAATTTTGGGATGACTGTTTGCCTGTGGAAGGGACTCTGTGGCACAGCAGGAAAAAAACTCCTCTCCCTGAGCAAATAGAAAAAGATCTTGAGTGATGAACTGACAAAAACACCCACATCCTGTCTCCCTGTGCTGTTGGTGGGAAGAAAGGAGGAGCTGGGGGGAAAAAGGTGTTTTAGAAGCTCATCATCCGCCTCTGACTCTGTTAATAATAAATTTACTATATATCTTTAAATTTGAACCTGTTTTGCCCTTAGAGTATTTTCTCCCAGTCTTTAACTCATAAGCCCTTCGTTAATTTTTATTTTCCCTCTTCCCTGCCCAAGCCAGTATCAAGCCATGATGTTAAAACTCTCCATTTGAGAGATGCACAGAAAGTTTACATAGCACCCCGAGATCTCAACAGTGGACAATCAGCTTTGAGCTACAAGAGGTGAGGAAGTATATTGCATGGCTCACCTTCTGTGAATTGGTTAGTGGAGAGTATCCCACAGACTTGTTCAAGACCCTTCAGTACCTACTATCATTTAAGACAATGTGCACTTCATTGCTAAAGAGACATATCAGTTTAAGAGATGGTTGCCACTTCTTAGCTCTGATCCTGAAAACACTTTTATTGCATTTTAATTGCATATGCTTTCTAATTTATAAAGAAAGTACTCCTGATTACCACAAATGCAGTTGTGATAAGAACATTTTTATCTGGATCTTCAGTTTTTGTTAAAATGGCAGAAGAGATAGCTTTGAAGTGCATCACCATATACCCTTTGCTTTACTTTTTCTCTATTCAAAACAAAAGAATATTTTATGAGCTAACAGAAAATTCTAGTCCCTTATCTTTACATTTATAAGGTTTCTTAGAGGTGGTTAAATTGCTTGAAAGCACTGTATGCGTTTCACATTTAATCTCTAACCTTTATGAGTTTCCTTGTCACTAATAATTTATTTTCTGTGGGAAAAAAAATTAAATCACTTACTCCTAGAAATAAACACTTTAAAACACCCTCTCCCCCTCTTCCATCCTCCCCCCACTACCAACCCACATTGGTTTACTTTCATAATTTTTAATTTCTCAGATTTTATGTTGTAAAGTACAGTTATTCCTGCAGGATCAATCTCCCATTTTTTATTGCTCTTTCAAAAAACACCCCAAAAGGCTTGGCAATTAGATTTACCATGTACCTACTACTCAGTGTACTTAGATGTCCAAAATAGCAGTTTTCCAATGCAAATGATAGTAGAGTGATTAGAGTGATCCATAAAACTCTCTTTTCGCACCTTTCATAATTTTTACCATTATAAGAAGCTTTCAAGAAATCTTTTTTCATATCTGTACTTACACCTTCAATAGCTTGTAATGGAGGAAGGTAATGGGAACAGCATAATTGCTAGAATCAAGAAAGAACATGTCTCATACTGCACTGTTCAGTCAAGTGGGTGAACAAATGAAGATAGATAATGATGAATTAACTCTATCATGGTGCTGAATTCCTTTTAGCACTCCAACCAGTATTTCACAAAACTTTTCAATTTTTCACTGCCTAGGGACAGGAGCTGCAACAAAACAACCAGCATTAACAGATGACAGTCACCAACAGGTACCCAGAAAGTGCCATTAGACTGCTCATCTGAGACAGAAAGGCAGGGAAAAGGAGGGAGCCACTAGGCTCTGTGTTCTCAGAGACTCAAAACAGGAATATTCAGACTGACATTGGCAACAGAATAGGAAGTGTTGCGCTTGTCAGTTAGGAACATTCAGTGTTGCATTGAGAAGAGAATTATTAAGCTGCTGATTTTTTCCTCTTTGGGAAGCAGAGGAAGATACCAGGCTTCCTGTGTGACTTTCAGGGGACTGTTTGGGGCTAATATACAGTAAAAATTCTTAATTCCTATTTAGATCCTCCAGTTGCAAGCATAATTTACGCATTAAAATAAGATAACTTTATTTTTCCAAAGTTAGGCTATGTAATTGCTTCTTTTTTACTCTCCTTTGGTGGGTTTTTTTGGTTTGTTGTTTTTTGTTTTTGTTTTTTGTTTTGTTTTGTAAAGTGAAGAAGAAAACAAGCAATAGATAGCACTCCTTGTTAAAGGAACACTATAAGTGTACAGATTAACTCACATATTTGGCTGAGCAATGAAGAACTGAAATTTGTCTCCAGACCAGGGTATCTAAAGTGTATGGAATATGTATATGTATATGGAATATACATATAAATTCCATATATGTATATGGAATTTCTGCAACACAGTGAAAAAGAAATCACAGAGAAAACAATTCTCTTGAGGTACCTCAGTCCCTGAGATTTAGCCGAATGGCCAATGTAATGATGGAACTCACAGACAGTGCTGTGAGATCTCTGGGGTCTCCAATNCAAAAGAAAACAGGAAAGATGACCTTTTAATAGTTAATGTAGTTACTGTTGCAGTTGGTGATATGAAGTGTATCACAAGACTTTGATGATATATACTCACCATTATTTGTAATGACAGCTTTGTTTCACAGTGCCTCTACAAAAGAAAAGTTCATTGTCCTAAACCATAAACCAAGAAAAGTCCAACTAATGACTAAGAATAGCAATACAGCACACTCAAACCACTTTTTTTTTTTNTATAAAAAGGACACAAACTTGTTAGAGCAAGTCCAGAGGGCCACTGAGACGATCAGAGGGATGGAGCACCTCTCCTATGAAGTCAGGCTGAGAGACCTGAAGTTGTTCAGCCTGGGGAAGAGAAAGTCCTAGGGAGACTTCAGACCACCTTCCAGTAACTAAGGAAGGGTCTACAAGAAAGTTGGAGACAGGCTTTTCACAAGGGAATGTAGTGATATGATGATGGGGAATGACTTTAAATTGCAAGAGGGCAGATTTATATTAGATATTAGAAATAAATTGCTCCCTGTTAGGATGGTAAAGCACTGGAACAGGTTNTGAAGGAGTTGGTTGTATTTTCTCATCTGGAGACATGACCTTTCTAGTCTAGTTCTGATACAAGTTTCTAAAGATGTAATAAACTCTGCTTTCCCCCACTACCCCAAACTCTTAGCCTAAAGTATCCCATCTGGCACTGGATCTCCTTGAACTGACCCAGCTCAGACCCTCCTTCTGCTGGAAGGAACAGCAGCCAACAGAGTAAGGGCCCATAAAAAAACGTGGATTTGGTCATGTTTTACTAAGGGTTTGCCTAATGTGTCTGCTAGGTTCATTCATTGGGCAAATTTGCTAAGTGGAAAAATTGTGGATGTTAAAATTCTGTGTTTTCACTAATTAAAATTAACGTGAAGTTGTTGATGGGATTTTTGTTGTCTGTTGTTTTGAAGAATTACTGGTACTATCATGCATATTTCTCCATTAATTCATTAAGGACCTGAAAAGGCATTTACATTGAAATTCTGAGTTTTTCATATACAGCAACTAACATTTGGAACTTTTGGATAGTCTAATCCAGGGATCAACAGATCAGTGTTGACCCAACTGAGAAAAAAAGCCTTGACTTCTTTCTTTCTTATTTCTATCCTAACAAGTGTAACAGGGCTTTGCTCTGTAAATCACATTTCAGCACTTGTGGAAGTAAAGAACACAGGTTTAATTCGGTAAGCTGTCTGCATGAGGAATTACCACAACAGTCAGCACGCCTCACTTCACGAGGGCGTGCAGATCATCTTTCATAATTTTCACTGTCACCATCTAGATACCCATGGGGTCAGATTCTGAGTTAATATCAAAACTAAAAACCAGATGCTGGTGGAGCTGCTAAGGAATTCAGTCTTGCACTTACCACTGATTCTGAGTTCAACTTATATAATGACTGTTAATTCTTTGACATAAATATGTATCTTTGACATAAATGTTCATAAATATGTTTTCTTTCAAATGTTTGTACAAGGAAATACACAAAAGCACCTGTGACAAAAATAATTAAGAATCAAAAAGTAAACAAAGAAAATGTAACTGCCAAGTGTACCTTCATATGCATCTTTTAAAAATAACTGTGAAGTAGATTTAACTTCAAATTATTAAACATAAATGAATTAACAAGTCTGTAGGAGTAATTGAATTGGCTCAATTATTAGTAAAACAGTCAGAAGATAATAGTCTTCTTCATTCTACTGAATTGACTACATTGTCAAATGGGCTGGAGGACTAGCAAAGTCAAACGTTTTAAAAAGCCTCTATGGCTTGTAGAGATCAGGATTTACTTGCTTATTTTCAAATAATCTGTGTCTAGATCCAGTAATTATAGGAAACACCCTCAAAGTCATAAGGAAAAACAGCAAACAAGATACTCTGAAGAAAGAAAATGAAAGCATACTTTGTTTCAAAAAATGACTTCACAGCACTCCAATGTGAATGAATATCTAAAATAAAAGTGTTAGCTGCTTGTATAAGTAGCCTGGGGAAAAAAAATGCCACTTGGTTTCAAACACACTAGGTACTGTCTATTAGTTTCATAATTTTCAGCTCTGACCACTCACACCAGCTTTCATTTCTCTGTGCAAATGAGAGGAACTTTTTACAGAGTTAAAATTACAGCAGCTGAAGTAGGAGCAGCAAAACCATATCTTGTGTTGCATTTCCTCTCAGAAAACAGCAGAATGCGGTAGGGGAACTTCCCCAGAGAGGGCTTTGCCTCTTTGTAAACACAGTGCTACTGAATTCGGGGAGTGCTGTCTGCAAAGGCTAGAAATGTGTGCCATCCTCCCTCCAAATTTAGCTGGGGTTGTTTGTTTGTTTGTTTTTAACTGTTCTAGAAAGCTTTTCCATTCACTCAGTCACAGAGCTTACATGCCAGCTGTGCTATGAAACAGCTACAATTTTTAAAGAGTGTTGTGGGTACAGACACCTGTGCCTTCCATGTATGTGCATCCAAGTCACACAACAAAAGTTCTGGGGAGGAAATGGTTTGGTATTCCTCAGTCTTAGGTTACAGAAAATAGGTTGGTAATTTACCACAAGGTTGGCTCCTTACCACAGTCTGCAGAAAGGCATGAGGTTGTTTGCTGTAAGAATAGAAATAAAAACTCAAATGTAGTCTTCCATGGCCACTCTCAGACTTACTTGCATGAACTTAACCAAGTATCATCTTCTAATATTAGACATGAAAAAAAAAAAATTCTACACAAATACTTACGAGATAAAAAGTGCATTTTTCCCATTCCATCCTAAAGCACTAGAATAATGTGTTACATGAGCATTGCAGGAGACAGCTGAGATATAGAATAAGCTGTATGATATTAAAATCTTGGCAAGGGAGAAACGTATATTGAAAAATAAAGTGAGTGAAATCAGTGCTAAGTGCTGCCCATGGAATATGGAGGGATGATGAATTGCACTTCTGTCATTACATCTCTCCTATGATATTCAAAGAGGAAATAAAGTTTCCAACCCTAGTCAAATTGGAATATTTGTAAGATACTAGAAGAAGATTCAGATATTTCATTTCCTCTTCTTCCTGCACTGCCATGCTCTGAAAAGGGGTCATCCCTAGAGAAATGCAGATAGTATTGTTGACAACATCATCTTTAAAATAGATTTGTGCTCTAATCTGCTTACAAAATAGGAAAAAATGGTGCACTTTCAAGGTCCTTTCCAGCCACAGGCAATATACAAGTACTTGTTCTGCTGCTCTCATGCATACAGGAACTGCCAGCAGTCCTGTTACCAAAAACAGAGGGGAAAACACTTGTCTGCATCTCTTGAGATAAGACCTCTGGTCATATCAATCACTCTCACTCATTTTTCATTACTGTCTATTACCTAAACCTAAATTAATTATTTTGAAAATATTATTAGCACTGAGTTTTCATAATAGAGCTACATAGTTAAAATAAGCAATATTTTTCAGCATTTCAGAAACAGAGAAACCTCATGAATGTTCTATTACTTTAAAGATGGACTGGTTTTAGATGTCATATGTTTAGGAGTTACATGTCTATCTGTTTCTGTTGCACCAAATCTCATCATAGCCTGACCTCTGAAAGCAGTTCAAAGGAATTTTTTTTTTCAATTATTAATTTATTGGGAAAAGAGTCATATAAATGTATCCACTATGCACTGTAACCACTCACAGTTTTTGCAGACTTGATATGCCCACACAGAATATGGAAAATTAATAGGGTGGGTTTTTTTCATTATAGGAACCAAATCAGCCAAAGGTTTGAGGTACATCTAAGTATAATTCCCCTCCATCACTTAAAACAGCACTGCAGTAACATCTGTAAAGACAACCAAAAAGCTTTAAATTCAAAAAGAACAAAGCTTCATTTGAAGATTAATGTGAAATAACGATGATTTTTCTAAATCGAGAAATCTCAAGTGACTTGTTCAAACAGTCTAGAACTACATGGGGGGTAACTGTCCCTGCTCTTACCCACTGTGTCCTTGCTGGTGGGTCCTTACTTCCTGGCTTGATTTCAGATGAATCAACAACTTCAAGTTTCAGCAAATGTTACCCAGTCCTCTCTCATCCCCAGAAAGATTATTTTCCTTGGTTGTGATAACTGGCTTCCTAATTATCTGCAGTCCCTTTTCCTCAGTCTGAGAAATTTCCTGAGAATTTTCCACAGGCTTCCAGACCTCTCTGAGGAGTCTGTTCTCCACAGTCTGAGAATACCTCTCTCTTCCTTAGTAATTGTTTCCATGGGGGAAGTGCCACATTCCTTACATAGGCATTGACATTTTGAATTTTAATTTTTAATTTAAAAAAGAATATCATATGAACAGCAAATTAAGCATAAAGTGTCCATTTTTCAGCATCCCTGAGATAAGAGACTTGTATATTCCCATATATTGTTATTACTGATATCCAGATGTTCGAGACTTTTTTTTTTTCTCTTTGAAAACCTCGCAGGATAACCTGCCTTGTCTTTTATCTTCAAGACTTTTTGGCCCCTAGAAGCACAGGTGCCTGCTGAATTCCCAATCCCCCAGTTAATCTCTGCTTCAGGCTCAGACTGGTTCATAGTCACAGACTATCAGAATCATTGCGATTGGAAAAGACCTCCAAAATCTTCAAGCCTGTCTTTCGACCAAGTACCATCATGCCCACTAGAGCCTATTGTGAAGTTGAGTAATGCTCACCATAAAAAAATGATACAGCTTTCTAAATACCTGAAGCTCTGATTCCAAAATAAAATTTTGATCACTGAATCAATCCATTGTGTTTTAATACCCATCACTAGTTTTCCATGACACTAGTTCTGGAAAGTTGTCTTTTGGGAAATAATGGATAATGAGTGATAGCTACAACAAAAAGAAACTTCCTACTACATAATTTTGATTTTCAATTATGTATCTATATGTTGCAGTATATACTTCTTTTAAAAATAAGCTCATTGTGCTTGATGACTAAGTGCAAATTCTATTAATATTTTAACAAAAATATGAACCTGGAAAGTTTGAGTTAATACTATTGAGCATTTCAAAGGGGTCCTTCTTTTTTAAATTGTAGTATATTACTTAATTAAATCAAATAAAAATATATAAAGAGTTGTATGTTATGTCATGGCCTTCCCCAGCCAGTATTTGCATGTCCATTGATAGTACTGTAGATATGGTTTCAAGGTAAAAGTCAGTTGGCAGCGGATCAAGAACTAGGAATTGACTCAGGAGGTGTGATGCTCCTGCCCTGATACAGTGACATCTGTAATACATAGAACACAGCACTCTTTTTTGGGTTATGAAATGGAGTTAAAGCACAAGATAAAATTTCAAAAACATATGAAGAACATAAAGCAAAGTAGGTCCACGTTCAGTTAGGTAGGCGAGTTTCTGAGGTGGTTTCTGAGAGACCTGACCAGGAAAAGAAACAGATGGACTGCTGGAAGCAAGCATGAAACATATTAAAATATAGGAGAAATGAAAAGAAGATTGCAAGCAAGCTAAGAGTGGACAAAGTCCCTCTAATGTTCTCATTAGCGGTGTAGAGCTTCTGACATGACTGTGAACCAAAGATGGGCAGCAGCATCTAGAGCTTGTCTGAATCACTAGGTGACCAAGGTTTTATTTGAAGTCATAAGTCCTCATACTACATTTTTCCAGTTTTACAGAGCAATTTCAGTGAAGTCAAAGCCTTATAATAAGCACCAAGCTGCCACAGCACAGTGGAGAAATACCCCTCACATTCTTATAGTTGGGCAGGTGGGGGAACTACTGTGTTGCAGCATGGAGAAAGTTGGTTTGATGTGTGGGCTTTGGCACATGGTGAGCATTTTTGCAAGGAAGTATTTTACTGTAATTTAACTTTTATTGTAAGGCATGACACATCTTTTCCAGTTAATTGCTCTATTTCAGCTTTTAAAATGAACAGCTCTTTCTCTCTTATGTTTCAGCTCATATATTGTAATGATATTACTGCTACTGTTAAAGGTGACCTGAAAATGATTTTAAATTATTTGCTACTTGCTTCTTCATTCATTTACAATGAATAAAAATGGCTAAGAGATTCTAGACTAATTCTAAAGCACATCCCCTCCTCCTGCTCCACTCCCCCTTTCTATTTTTACTTTATATATGTCATTGCTCATACTCCAGCTTTACCCAAGTTAGAAGTGCATGTGATATATCCCTAACAGCCACTTTAAGTTGAAGAAGTAATAAAGACCTTTAGGACAGGACTCAGGTCTGTTCCATGATGTGCTATACAGACTCTTACGAGTGTTGTGCTACTCTGGGGAACTATATGGCCTTCACCACCTCTGCACTGGATATGAAACCCTGCAGTTATTCCACTCACTTGTTAGATTCTTCATTTTGTGAATGATGATTTTGGTATTGATTTGCCTTAGAGAGAGGCCAAGAGGCAAGAGATTCTGTCAGAAGACCTAGGAGCCTTTGCTGAACGGGAGGCAAAGAGAGCACCCATGTATTAATGTATCAACATTCAAGACATATAGAACTCCCCAGTCTCCTAAACTCCAATTTTTACCACAAGATCATATCTGTGAATCTTATTAGGATTTGTGCTTTTAGCTAAGAAATTCAGATTAATTTCAAAAGAGAAGGGGTGAATTCTAACTTTGCGGGGAAAAAGAAACAACGTCCAGAGTCCATAGTTTTAAAAAGACTGCTATGCAAGGATGTTCTCTCACCCAGAACCAAGTCAGAGAAGCAGCTGCATCTGGGAATGGCGAGTATTCCTTAATCTTTCGTTTTATGTGGGGAATAAAGAGATCAAACCAACTTTTAAAACACCTGAGCAACAGTTTTGTTCAGCAAAGAAGAATTGTGTTCTCTCTTTCAAATCTGTTAAACTGAAGCATTTACAAGAGGTAAAGTCCCTGCTGGGAGCGTAATGTGAAAATCCACTTAGTGTGTGTGTTTCTTTAGAAATTTAAAGTGCTGGCAACTTGATTAATTTAACTTTGCTTTTCCCTTGAACCCTAAAAGATGAGAACATTCTGAAATATACAGTGAAAAAAGGATTTTATTCTGTGCAAAACCAAATCAGATGAATTATTTTTTTTTTTTGTAGTGAAATATGCATGCTATAATCATGGGGTATTAAAGGACCATGAGGCTGCTGAAGTCAAAAATAATTTGAAACCGACAGGTGGGCAAAGATCAATATCCACTTTCAGTTCTATAGAGGTTTTGCAGAGATGAGTGGACAAACAGATTAAAAAACCACTGAATTATTGAAGTAATTGATGTAGTCAGTATGATTGGGTCCAGAACTACAAAAACATGTAACCAAAATGAACAATAAGAAAGGTTTGTTTTTCTCAGAAGAAATTTCCATACCCTGCTCCCAAGTGTCTGACTTATACTTTTAAAATTACTATATTTTAATCTCAAAGAAACTATTTGAGCAGCAGAGCACTCAATATAAATGAAACACCTATTATGGGGATCAGGATAGATAAATTTAAGATGATTAGCTCAAGAAAACATCCCATCAATTTATAATGTGATTAAACTTGTCATAACACAGTTTAAATTGTGAATCTTCCACAACATCCCTCTTGATATTTCCTGAAGGAAAAGGAAAGCTTTAATAAAGCTTCTGACACTCTGTCCCATGACATACTCATGGACTAACTGCTGAAGCATAGGTTATTTAACTCTACAGTGAGATAGTCTGAAATCATCTGAATCATAAATATGATTCCTCTTTTCCAAAATAAAAGAACAGTTGAAAACAATTCCTATAGAGTGAATTTTAAAAGTAAGCTATGGGTGATCAAAATATTTCATTTCCTACAAAAAGAAAAAAATCACCATGATTTTAAACTAGACTCCTAAACACCATGCACCTGTTTAAAGTGAATCTAAGTTTCATTCCAAGGAGAGAAAACTGAGACTGTGCCTCATAAAATAATAAGGTTTGGAGTATTTAGAATTTTTAATATACTTAAATTTCGAATTAAAGATCTGCTAATCTTTACTTCTGTAGTCCGCGATCTTAAATGTGGTATCACGTATCTACAAAAAATATTTCACAATAAATCTAGGAGTCTTCTAAAGACTAAATTGAGTCATAAATTATAAATTTAATGATTTAATACTTCTTAACTGGTTAAAAAAATTTGAAACAGAGCACACTCTCCTCACCTCCATAAGTTCAACTAATAAGCTACACGTATCAGCTTCTACTAGGCAGGTTTCCTTACCTTAATCAAAAAGAATAATAATTTCATTTTTGATTACCCCTAGGAAACATAATTTATTATAAATATTTATTTTATAATTTATTATAAAAATATTATTAAAAATATCAGATCTTCCTATGAGACATATTGATGGAATTTATTGGAGACTGTGAATTCTGTCAAAAATTATACTCCAATATGGACCTCTTATACTTCAAAGCCCCAGGAAAGGAAAATGTGTTCACAACTAAGACTAAAAAACCTAAGAAAACATTTTTTACAACCATTGATGGAAGTGTTATTAGTTTGTTGTTTATGTTTAATTGGTTTTCTAAATGCCTTAGACAAAATCTCGATAGCTGTCCATCATTGTTAAAATCTATTTTTTTCCCAAAGTATTTATGGGATAACTGATAGCACAGATCGTTTCTCATCAAAAATATAAGATTAGACACAAAAACAAAATGCTGACAAAACATACTTCAACAGCAATACTCAGAATGGCAAGTGTATAATAGAACTTTTAAAGCATTTTTTTTCTTTTAATCTTCCTCTACATAGAACGTGTTTTCTTACTGACACTATAATATGACTTTCAGAGAGACTGGGAGTGCATTATACAAACTGACTGGAAAGATGGCAAGGTTTTGTTTGTTGAAGTATTTTCATCTGTCTACTTTTGACAAGGTCAAAAAACTCCTCTAATTCAAATTTACACTTGGCTGCTGATGAAAAGTAGCTGTATGCTTTGACATAAAGTAACCCACAGTATCAAGAAATAAACATTTGAAAACATTCCTACTAATAACTGAATTCAGGACGGCAAGAAATATCCATCTTTGTCAAACACCGTGCTTCCAAAGTGTTCTGCTAATCACTTGCAAGCACTGAACATACAACTCACTGAAGCTTCATTCTATTGTTTGCATTTCAGATGAACAATAATTCAAACAAACAAGAAGACATTTTATAAAATGTTGCAGGAAAAATCCTTAGAACTCTCCCTTCTTAAAAAAACCTAAAACAACCAACAAAAAAAAAAAAAAAAAAAAAAAAAAAAAAAAAAAAAAAAAAAAAAAAAAAGAAAAAGAAAACAACCTCAAAACCAAGAAGCAACAATACAGCTTTGTGTATTTTAGACATGGAAACCCAGGAGTGAAAGAGTTTAAATCCTTCAAAATCAGCACTTACAAATCAGAGATGCCATAAGCACAGGTAAACTAACCTATCAATCCTTACTCCTGATGACAGAAATTCTCTCCTTGTCAATTTTTGAAGGGGTTTCCATCTATTTCCCTTAGACTACTACCTACATATGTCCATTAATGTAATTTCTAACAGCAAGGAGAGCATAAAGCTCCTGACAAGGTGGTGTTAGGTAGTCAGCTATTATGTTCACGTCACAGAAAATCAGTACTAAATATTTTTCTGGGTTTGTGTCTCTGAAAGCAGCAACCACTTGTAAGACAATGTAATTGATATTCTGTATGGGCACACAATACATCTGTGTACATTTTATTTTCATATCTGAAATCAAACAAATCTTACTCAATGAATGCACAATAAGAATAATCTGTCTCAAGCATTAAAAAGAACATGCCCTTGGATGTTGTTCTACTCCTTTCCTATTTATCTGATCTAGCAAAGACTTTCACAGAAGTGATATTCTTTTATTAGAATTCATTAATAAATTATGCAACTGACATCTGAAATCCCAGCAACAGTCATTTGCATGACAGAAAACTTACACTGGCAGCACTTCTTTTGACAACAAGGTCAAAAATCTACATCAGTTAGTTCTACACCAAGTCTAGCTGGTGAAGCATTAGGGCTGTTCACTTTCATGGCAGAAATCCTTCATTCAAATGAATAACCATTTTGTTTTACATGAACAAGTGATGCAAAATATGCATTGAAGGTGGCACCTGAAGAAAAAGAACAGCAACAGAAAACTCTCTTTCCTTTACTGCTTCTAAAAGATGGACTGAGGCTCTGTCATTGGCTTTATATTATAATTCTATTGGGGAAAAATGCACTAATATATTTTTTAACTTTAATATTACTTTCATAACCACTAAATCAACAGATTTTTCTTAATAAAAGTGGAGCGAGATCTTGCAGTATCAATTTACTTTTCACTACTTAGAGAGTTCTTTTAGCTGAGTGTATACTCTTTGCTAAGTATGTCCTTTGATGCATAAACTGAACAAATCTACCATATTAGGCCCACAAATTGGAAGTTCAAAGTCAAACCATAGATTCTGACATTCATCAAAGCTGATTAAAAAAAAACTGAGAAGGGCTTGAAAGATTTTCACAGTAAGATTTTTCTGAAAGACCTCTTCTGTTTTTATAACACCTTGCTTCCCTAACTCTTCTTTCACTTAGCTGCTGAAACGAGATGCATTTCAGAGATGGGAAAGATAAAGGAGGGGAGAACAAAAGGACAAAATTAAATTTTTTGTATCTTATAAGTACTCTTGAAACCATCTTTATCTCATTCTCAAGTGAAAAGAAGCAGTAGAGTTCAACATGAGTGAACCTATACAGGGTTCTTTCCCTTCTGTAGTGTAATTAAGGAAATCTTCTCTTTGATACATTCTTCTCCATAAAACAGCTACACAAGTTTTAGACTTCTTGTTCATTTACAGTCTATAACAGTCAGATTTATGTAAAGGAGAGGATGGAAGAAGCAAATGAGAAAAGAAAAAATGTCCAAGCTCTGTAGCTTTTCTATCAGAGCACTGCTAATCCAGTCTTAAGTCGTCTCTAAAATTCATTGATATTAAAAATTTTACTGATGTTATCTGTTATCTAGGAAAATTTTGAAACAATTAATTCTTCTCTTGAAAGAGAGTCATAAGTGACACTTTAGCTCTAGCACACAGTGAACCACTAACAGAACTATGAATCCCTAAAATACAAGAAGTACAAGTATTTTACATTCCAGTCACTGTGCAACACATCCCACAAAAGCCTGCCACTAGGTTAGCCTGCCAACTATTTTCCAGTCCCAAGTATTACGGATATTTGAGTGTATGTAAAGTGGTGCCTTAAAAAACTCTACATTATTAATCATTACATTAGTAACTTTTAATCAAGGAACTCATCAAGAAAGTAGGACAAGGCCAGTCCGGTCAGCCTGATGCTGATTATCACACAGATGTGTTATCATGCACTTTCTCAAAAAGGTTTTGTTTGGATTTGAGAGCAAAATTATTTCTAGTATCAAACCATGTGTGTCCTTTTTTTCCTGTTCAGAGCTCAAGCTAGCAACTGTGATTAGAAAATGAAATGCAAATACTTCTGAAGAAATAAGATGAGGGGAACAATTCCATGATTTGTCATTGCCATCAACAGGCCTACAGAGTACAGTGCAATTACTGTCAATGTGGTGAACAAGGCTAGGTACAAGTGAGGATCTTTGCCAGGCAAAATTTCTGTTCATATAATTTCATTTGACTATGCATAGACACCCTTGAGAGCAAAAGAGTCTCACCTGAAGAAGAACAAACTTCTAAAATGCTACCCAACTGCAGATAAAAATTAGATAAAATAAGACACCTGCTTTCTAATCTAGCAAATTGGTTTTCAATGTTGCACAGCAGCATAACCTGGGTTACGACTTGGGGGAAAAGTTTTTAAGCTGCAAGCAAGTGTGGTGAGAAAACAAATACAATAGAGCTCCATCAGGTAAGAAAAGCAAAATTAAAGACAGAAGCAAGACAGACATGGTCAGTAGCTCAAGGATTCCAGATGTAGAACACAAATGTACAAAATACTAAGGAAAGAAGCAGATAATTGGAAAACCACTCCTCATCAGCAGAGCTGCTCGGCCTATGGGACCAGTCATAGGATGGGATCAAGATGACCAATCTTCCCCTCTGACTGATGACTGCCAGGCTAAGCCAACTCATCAGGGGTTTTGGTGGAGGATGGCTAACATATTAATAATTTACCAGTATCTCATAAGTTCCTATTATGTAATAATTAATTGGTTACCTATTGTATCAGTTGAAAATTTCTACTTTGCATCCTTTAACAGTGCAGAACTGCTTTTTAAAGAATGCATACAGGAAGAGTAACAATAAATGAGCTGCAGTTATTTGTACTTATCCATCTGGGAAGCTGCCTAATGTGAGTTGGGTTAAATATGCTGATGTCAATAGCACTCCATGGTTTGAGCAATGACATTGAAAACTCAGTTTCAGTACCACAAAAACTAGCAGCCTTGGTAGCTTCATTTGAAAATTTATTTTCTCTTTCAAGCTGCTTGAAATAAATTAAAATTTTCAATTAAAATTTACATAAGAATTCATGGTAAGGCAAGAAGCAATATGCTGAGAGAATCATAAGAAAAGTCACTAATTCAAATGGATCTTTTTATATCCACAAGTTGTTGTATGTTTCAGACATATCATCGGAGGAGAAAAAAAGTAAACTCACCAAGGCAATCTCCAGACACTTGACCACATTGCTTTTATTATTATTATTTATTATTATTATTTACTCCAAATATATAGTCTACCAAACAAAAACTTTCCCAACTATCATCAGTATTTCTTATTTAGGAATTTGGCAGATGCTGAGAACTGCAATGCTTGGCCCAGAAACCTTTGTCATTCATTCAAAATAAGGGAAATCCATTTTGATAAGCAGATAATCAGTGGAAACCACAGATTTTTAGACCTCCTGTTTTACTAGAATTGCTCCAGCAGAAACCTGAACCATATTGGATTGTGCAATTTGAGTACTTGGGTCCACCTCAGTCACCAGTACTTAAGCCTCTGTTGTTAAAAGCTCCTAGCATCCAGAGAAGTCAGCCGCCTTCACTCTTGGGGTAATACCTCCTCTGACACTCTTTCATTCCTAAGACAAGGCACAGGGAACAACCTTGTAACCCTGATGCGGAACATCACATCAATTTTCCTCCTCTACTTCCTTCTTTTTCTGTATTCCCCCTTATCCCTAGCACTCCTCTGATCTAAAAGTAAAACTGCAAGATAATAGAAAAGCAAAAAACACAGCTTTAGCTTTTTAGTTAGTGCTTTCCTTCCTCCTCTTCTTTTTCCCCTCCCTGCCCTTTGGATGTTTAAACAATTGCATGTTCTGCTCAACTCTGTTTTCTGTTACCTCTGTCTCTCACTTCAGGAAAAAAATCAGCTCATAGACATTAAATTCTGAAAATACACATTGAGCATTTTTACCTCTTGTTCTACAATGCTTTCCTTCTTTAGAGACACAAAACCCTTTTGCTCCAAATGTAAATCTTAAAAGATGTTAGCAGGTTGTTCTTTTGCCTTTCAGATAAAGTATCATTAAGTACACAAAAAATTATGAGGTCTGTATTCCTCCCTTCTTTTATTTCATGGCTTTAAGTGTTTTCCAAGATAAAGCAATAAAGTTTTATTCTTTTTGCAATTTGTTTTTGGTCTGGTGAGACATATAAAATATTTGCAATATTTACTCCAAATTAGCTGTAATAACATGGTCTAAATAAAGACTGTCTCACATCAGTCTATTACAAAGAAGGACTATTTACAGCATTTTAAGTGCTACACTGTTATTCTCAATTCTTCACCTTCTACAGAAACCAATTTAACAATCTGCATAAATATCAACTTTAAAAACCCTATTTGAAGGAGCGCAGAGCTAATTTTGTCACAGTATCTCTCCATAAACATCAAAATTGCCTGTCACAAATTAGAAGATAACATATTTGCCACTGGTTGGACAAAGAAATAGTCTTCAGAAAGCAACCAGAGCAGCCCATCAACTCATATTTCCAAAAAATCATAGCTACTCTGGATGCTTTAGGCAGCAAAAATGATTTATAGGTTGTTTTCTGCAGGAGGTTCTGAGTTGTCAAACAAAAACATTATAGCTACACAACTCTAAAAGGGTGAAGAAGACTAATGAAGTTGTTAAGGATACAGAAGGAAATAATAAAATGTGGAAGAAGGAAGAGATGCCTCTATATCCCTGCATCTACACAGACCCCAATACAATCATGACACATTTACATATAGGTCACCTCACATATCCAGCATACTAAACCAATTTATATCACTTTCTCTTGTCCCTTCCCAGCATCATTTTCTAATGACATTCCCTTCCCTTCCCTTTAATCTGTCTTCTCAATTTCTATAAATGCATCTAATTTCTGAATTGCCAGTGAAGTACTCTTATATCAACCTTCAGCTCCTTCCCTGTGTCTCTCAAGTATAAAAATCCATACTATCCATTACAAGCCTCCCAGATGTTCCACAGTTCTTGCTTGCCTCCATCCATCCATCCATCCATCTATCCATCCATCCATCCATCCAAAATGAATCCAAGATTTTTATTCCTCATTGCTTAGCAAACTTCTTGCAAAGAGGTAGAAATGTGACACCATCCTTGTAAACAAGGGCACTGGTCTTCATTTTCACATCCTCTGTGTAGATGGAGACTAAAGACGGAGACTGGGCACACCTAGTCTCCTCCAAGGAAGAGAAAACATTTCTTTGACAAAGATGCTGGTGTCATTGCTAAGATGAATTCACAGTATAGCTCCCACTGAATAGCCCTATGCCCAGTCAGGTTTTCCTCCAGCCAAAATCCCCAAAAAGTCACAGCTTTTAGTGCTTGGCTTCTACTCCCCTGGTACTGAGAAGACAAAATAAAATGGTTGCAAGAAATATTTTTTTCCTCAGGAGTATGAGCAACAAAGCAACAAAAACAGAGATAGAAGAGCCAAGAGTTGAAGACCAAAAGAAGCAGAAAGGCCAAAATCATATTTGTTCTGGAGGTGCTCATGCCACTTCAAATCATAGTCTGGATTTCCTTCACACAGAGTATCTACAGTTGTTGTTGTTATCTCTTACTCTGTTGAATAGTATCCAAGATAGTTAGGAGTATTTCAGAATAAAAACTGAAGCATGAACTCTCTCTCTTCACAGCATGGCACTTATGCTCACAGACTGACAGATTGCCTAGAAATGTAGATGTTCTGTACAAAGCCAACTCATGTAAAGATTAACGTGCTATGCATAACCCAAAGGGAAATGTCATAACATCACCCATAATCAACAGTCAGAAGCATAATGCATTAGTTGTAATGTTTTATGGAAGAAGCTCCTGGTAGGATACTGAGGGAACACTGTGTATGGTAATGTAAGAATATGTATTTCAATGCAATGCTCAGTGTAGGGAAGAAAAAAAGTATGGGCTCAAAGCAGCACTCTTGCATCATTTCCCTCTCACGTTAGGAGAATTCAAGTTTAAAACAATATTCTGTGTTGAATACCAAGTAGATGAGCTTCTCAACCACAACAAAGCATTCTTTCCACATAAAAGACTTCAAAATAGACATAGGCAATAATACAGATTTTAGATGCTCATTTCATCATTTGTATTGCCAGGACCTTGAAGGTCTTTTAGTTGTTTGTTTCTAAACTAAAAATTAATCCACCTTCTGAAATCTTAATATATATAGTCAGTGAATTCACCTCCTGAGTTAAGTCAAATTTCCTCTAGTGTCAGACATTATTTCCTGCAGATGTCTCTGGCAGCCAGCTGCATGCTTTAGCAAATAGCATCAGGGGTTACCTGATATCTCAAGAGACAAAGCAGCTGAGTGATAAATCTCTACAAATGGAGACAGTTGCTCTACCACAGAAGCAAAGGCCAAGTTTAACACTAAAAAATCCAGTCAGCAGCCACATTATTTTCTATTTTGCAACCCCGTAGCCTTGCTATCTTTCCTCCCAAGCACGTAAAACCATTGAAGAACAGAACAAAAAAGTCATGTATATCATCTTTGCAAATGTAACTTGTGGATGCTACTTTCACCTTTCTGGCTTTGAATTTACTCACTTGGAAAAAGGTAGGATAAATAAGCACTTAATGAGCAGTCAATTCATAATAGAAATAGACATTTGTGAGAGCTTTTAAAATCATGTGATTATCTATCTTAAAACTTAGATCAAATTTGACCTGAACTAAGATGAGTTAAAGGCAATGCCATGAATCTATTTGTTCAGAATGCCACTGCTGCTGGTATAAGGGAAAATATTAAAAAAAAAAAAAAAAAAAGTTTTATTTTTTCTCCCTGGAATTAGCTCATGAGTAGCTTATGTTACACCACAGGACTTAGAAAAAAAGTGAGCTTGAGACCCATGAACCAGTGAAAAGCTCTTTTGCTAAATCTTGAAAAGTACTGTTTTCTCTATTGAAAGAAAAGCCTTAGTCATCACTGTGTGGGAATTTACATCCAGACAGCCTGAAATGCAATTGCTTTCAACACTTCAGTAAGAAACAAGTACTTCATGCAATGGCTTATTTAGGAAACATTTACTTTAATGCCTTTGGCACTACAGTGTGCAAATGTCAGTTTCTCACTTATGGCAGTTTTTTTATTTTGTTTCCTTCTAATAGGTGACTGGCTCCTCCCAGAAAATACGTCCTTTTTTTTTTTTTTTTTTTCCTTAATTCTCTTTTGAACTTTTTATCTTTCCTTTAATTCACATATAGATTTTGGCCATTTCTTGAAATAAAATTTAATTTTGTTGAAGTATTATTAACTCATGTAGCCATCCCAGTTATCTGTGAAATGGGTGATCTTCATTGAAAATGAGGAGAGCTAGAGGGAATGGAGACTTTCACCACCTAGGTAAGTAGGGAACTAGCAATGCCATGGAATCATTTTACAGCGGGGCTTTGAGTAAATAGTTCTACTTTGGAAACAATAAATGTTCATTTGTGAAGAGAGTACTGAAACCTTCTTTTGAAAAATATTACCTCCTGAGGAAATTGGACTAGAATGCTTATAGTGAAATATTTTATTTGGGGGTCCAAAAATTTCTTGATTTTTAAAATCAGTCCTAGAAGTAGAAGTACAATTAAATTACAAGGGGTTCTTTGGGGAGTTATTCTGAGCTTTTTCTTCTTTCCATAGTTGTTCTAGCATGAGCATGGCATTATGAATGGATTAGGTAAGTTTTCTTTTGCAGTTAAATAAATAAGCATAACAATGTCCAGTTGCCCTTTAGGCAGAAGACAAAAACTCCTCTATCAGGTTTGTACATACACAGGAAGTGGTTAGGTCCCCACCTACACCATCTTTCACCCTAAGATCTAGCTGGTAGGCTATTCTAAAGCTTGTTTATTGCGGAAAAAGGCAGTGCAGCAACTACGTGATTCACTAGATCCATAGCATGAGATCATAAGGACATATTTAAATAATATGCTGAAAACCTAAAACATATTGTTCATTGAAAGAAAACATATTAAATAAAGATAAAGAAAACATATTAAATAGAAGCTAACAAGATTTCCAGGAAGCCAGACCTTTTTGCAATGACACCAAAGCCAAATGATCTGTAATAGTCAATAAAAGCAAGACCAGATTCAGTTATGTAATTTGTAGCTAGTGTGTAACACCACAGTCCAGGAACCTTTGGCAGTTACCTAAATAAAACATTGCTTTGGTTCCACGAGATTCAGGCTTCAGGGAACACCCTATGAACCAGTCCAATATGCATTAGTCTAACCAACTGGTAATACTAATCTCTAAGAAGGGGTGTCAAAACCTTAAACTATTGAATTCTATACCTAATTCTATTGACATTAGCATTGCTATAGACTATGAATCAAATCCTTTGTGGCCAAAATACTTACAAAACAGACAACTGAATGAAAGGCTGAGGGATGCCTGGAAAATAACTTTCCTTTCTCAACTGAAGGGCAAAATCCTTAGAACAGATATTGTGCCTATAAGTGAAATAAGGTAAGTGAAATAAAGTTTAAAATATAGTATGCACCAAAACATTTTCAACATTTGTGGCACAACACTAGCAAAAATACAATTTAATCTTTCATAGAAGACACTTCCTAAAGATTTAAGCTACAGCTTCTTACAGGATCAGAATAATGGTTCAAGGACATGTTGGCTGAAAAACTGAATCTAACTATTTTAGAAGTCATTTGGGATGCCTCGTGTGTCTATAAAAGAAAGCTAGGTGTGTTTGGGTTGAATCAGACCAAATAAATAGAGGGCTCCCTTAATTTAATCGACTTTAACAAGCATGTAGAGACTAGGTTTTTCCCACACTTACAAGATTTGAATAGGTAATGTATTGCTCCTTCTCTGTCATAATAATTGCTTTTAGTTTTCTGTCAGTGTTTATCAGCTATATCTTCCAGTGATATAACTATATTGATGGGTTCAAACCAAGTGGTTGGGTTTAAAACCTGGATGATGTCCCAGTATGGTGTTCTTTGGTATTTCCCGTGTCCTTTTTCAGGATTGAAGCACATACTTCCGTATCTTTCTTATGTACTCTTATGTTAACTAATAAAAATTATTTTCTCCTTAGGTAATCCACTGAGGTAACCTGATATAGCAAATTGGTTTTCCACCCCTTTAAATTGAATGAGAAGATAATTTAAAGGAGGAGGGAAACAAACCCTAAAACCATCATCAAAATTATCATTACCAGCTCCCTTCATCTGACTTTGATCTTGCAGTGAAAGAGCTTCCTGTGGGTAGATAAGGATCACCTACATAAGCCTTTTTGTGAGCTCCTTTACTAAATCTTCCTCAATAATATCCTTTAAACCATTCTGGAATATTTTTATATTCTATAAACAGAAATTCTGAAGTCACACAGCTATGAGGATAACTAAAGTACATCCTCAGTAAGCAAGCCCCATTGACCTCATTGTTCCCTATCTCCCTTTAAATCCCTCAGTCTGAGGATAGGTCTGTCAGTGCTATGGAAGCTATTTCCGCTGAACACAAAATTAAATGAGACCATTCCCCGGCTGAATGAAAATATGCTTCACAAATTAATTAAGAAATGTCAAACACTTGGGTCTGACGAGTGTAGGGGCATATACACTTCATTCTTAAGCCAAAATTTAAAACTCTAATAATCTTAATAATTTTTTTTTTCTTCCACAAAATAAGAATATATGACTAAAAACAAAGGGCAGGCCTGAAGGCATGATCCCATTTCAGATGTCTGATAGTCCTACATAATTGTATCCCTTACAATATTATTAAGTATGCCAGTAAAATGCAAAAAAATAAAATCAGTGAAAGTAGGAGAGACTACAGATTGCTAATGTACAGGATTAAAGGAGTCCTGCTGTAATAAATGCATCCTCATATTCAATGAGTAACAAGCACAACAGAGTTAAAACTGCCCTACATTGAATCTACCCTGAAGGTAAACCAACTACATTGCAATGCTAAAAATGCCTGCCTGGAAACAATTGCTGTCTGGCAGCCAAAGCCACTGCATTCTAGTGACTAGAATTCAGTTTAGCTTGAAGAGATAAAGGCTGAATACAAATTTTATACAGCTGGAGATCAGTACTGAGTAAAGACAGCCACGTATACTTTTTCTAATACATAAAGAGGTGGAACTGTGAAGGTTTGTACAAAACCTTACAACTATTACAGGATATACAGCATAAAAAGAAAAAAAAAAAAAAAAGTCCATAAGTCACCACACAATATTGTCAGTTGAAAATAAAAATCCTGGTCTTGTTTTGATATTTGCCCAGAAACAATACATCTTGATATCCCAAAAATAATTGTGTGCTCCATATCTTCTCTATGCCAATTTGTCTCAGATTATCACTGTCCTGTCTCTTCAAAACCCAGCAAACTAGGAAACAAACTTCTGTGTTTTACCTGGGATTGTGTTTTGTCTGGGATTCATGGAGGGGAAGGTGCACATTATCCCTTTAAAATGGGAATGGACAGGAGGTTGTGCCCACTTTCTGAGTCAAAACCCAGAAAGCTGCATTTCGCAATCCAAAATTACTTTGGAGCAAATTTCACAGTACCTTCACCACCTGCTAAGGGAACCCACTTCATAAATTTTTCCAGCTGCTGCCTGCAGCCACAGCACCATGCCAGAAAAGTTGGACCATGAGTTCTAGCCACTGCCCCAGTTCCAGCTGCTTGCAGTTCTTGCCAAAGAAAGGTTGGACCTGCAACCTGCTGGGAAGTCTCTTCCAGCAATATCAGCAGCATCGGAGTCTTTTGGACAAGAACAAGGATGTTTTCCCAGGTTTTGTTTTGTCCCTGTCTCCCATTGGCTGTTGCTTTCAAGAGGAGGGAGTCATGTCACCCTAGAAGCTTGGTTGCTGTGTTGTTTTTCATTTTTGTCTCTCCACAACATGGTCCAAAAAGGGGCTTCTCTGCCACACTATTTTTGTCTTCTAGTCCACACAGTCTGATATGGTGGCTGCCATCTTCAGACGAGGGGCTTCTCCACCATCTTGTTTTCTTTGTTCCCAGGATGACCACAAGACTCCTTGGGATCTAAGTGTAACTTTAAACAAAAGATCAGACCCATGCGTAAAGGAGTTTTCTTGTGCCTCAGATAATATATTATCATGTCATATTATATAAATGGTCCTTCTCTGCTCCCCAGCAGATCAGTACCCAGCCTGTGCTGGGACTTGGTGTTATTCCTCCCTAGGTGCAGGACCTTGAACTTGCCTCTGTTGAACTCCCTTAGGTTTCTCTCTGCCAACTCTCTAGCCTAAATATATCAGCACAAATTTCCATATCTATATCAACATTCTTACTCTTAATTCAGAAGATCCTAAATTGAGCTAATTAGCTAAAATGATGGAAATGCTTCCAGATGGAATTGCCTACACTGACACGGGTTGGTAGATTCCCATCTAACTCTGATTCCCAGCCATGCCAGGGGCCATTCCCAAATCCATTTGTGATCTCGGGTAACGGTGCAGAACAAGTCTGTTCTTCTACAGCACCAGGTGTTGCAGTGTCTACGTTTCAGAGCAAGGATCAGAGAATGCTCTTTTCCATATGGTTTCTCAGAGATCTTTATTCCTAAGGGAGGGAGGCAAAAAAGAGATTGGACAAAGCCCACATGCCCAATTTTAAACCGGGTGGTAGAGGGTGTGCAGCAGGTAGGTGATTGGCCCCAGGCTAGATGGAAAAGTATTTTTCTAACATAGGGCAGGGTCAGGGAGAAGACAGACAGCTGACCAAAGCTTCCAGAGCAAGGGTAGGGTCAGGATAGATGGACAAAGGAGAGGGGAGGAGCTACTTTTGGACAAGACCTGATTTATGGGGGAGGGAAGCAGGGATGAACCATTGGGAAACATAACTTCAAAACAGCTTAACAAAACCCACCACATCACACAACAGCTTTAAGAATGCAACTGCATCAGCAGAGTAGTACCAGTCCATTTCCAGAGAAGACAAACATTAACATTTGTAAAAGAAATCTAGGCCCATGGAATTTTTCAAGAATAGAGACTTGAATCTTAATCAAAATGAATCTGGTCAGGTCTGCTGAGTGGGTGTGTATGGCTTTCCTTCAATGCTGTAGAGTTCTGTGAAGACAGTTAAGTTCCTATTTTCTTAATAAGAAAATACCCAGAGGATACCGTATTTTCTACACTAACTTTATTTTTCATCTATTGTTCTAGAAGATAAATGTATCCTTATTTTTCTTTGAAATGGGAATGAAAACAAACATCAGTTATATTAGAAGAGTATTTATAAAAAAAATAGATTTGAAGTGATACCACAGCAAAGTAGTATAACTAAGATATTAAGTTAGGTTATAGTTATGGTACATTAAGTTATAGTATTACTTAAATAAATCAAATATATTTTTCATTGGATATGTGCCGTGTCTATTGTTGAATAACTATAAGAAACTTTTCCTCACCTGGGGAGCTATTCAACAAATCAGAAAGTTTCAGCTACATCCAGTTTTAGATAATATATGTGCATGCATGTTGAAATGAACTAAATCACAAATAGTCAGTTCTTCCAAGTAGAAGGGGGTTTTTTTGTTTGTTTGGGTTTTTGTTTTGTTTGTTTGTTTGTTGTTTTTTCTGTAAATTGCCTGTATTTTCTAAAAGTCCCCATTAGTTTTCATTGTTTTGGTAAACCACTTAGGACAAAAGTCTGCAAATAGAAAGTCAGACATAATCTTTTAAATAATGCAGTGTCTGCATTGCATGCAGACTTAAACAGCATTAATACCACCAATCTCTTGTTTGAATTTTTAAAGCAATTTGTATCAATAAAAATTATAGTGAGATAGCAATTAACCAGCTAAGCAGTGGGTTCTGTCAGAAGGAATAATATTGCAGAAATAATCTCTTCATGAGAAAGTTTAAATATTAAAAACAATAGCCACTCTAATGACTATGCATTTCCTCGTTAGTATGGTATGAGGGTGGCTGCCAAATTCCAAAACTAGAATCTCCACATGGGTTCTGGCAGGTGAATCTTTACAGAATGTCACATTTAATGTTAATCAATAAACATTTGCTTTGAAATTTAACCATTAACGACCACTTAAAACCCCAAAACTTTGAAATTAACATTAATAGAGGTCTCAATTAATGAGACCAAAAAGGATTCTGCAATAAACATTACCAATACAGAAGAAGAAAGTCTTCAAATGTTAAAATAAATTTCAGGTTCTGGAATCCCAAACAATAGAGGAAGTAGAAACCAGAGTATTCTACTGATGATAAAAAAAAAAAAAAAAAAAAAAAAAAACAAAAAAAAACCCCTCTGACATAATGAAAAAATAATCTTCTGCCATAGCGACTTGTCCAAAGCCAATTTATGTCACTGGCAGCTTTCCCTTATGTTTTTGGTGATCTTAGGAACAGATCCAAATGAGGCTAAATCCTTCTTTTTCTAACATAATCTATGTAGACCACCACAACACAAAGTTAACTGGATGCAGAGGACATTATGTAGTGCAAATGATGAATATACTGCAATTAAAAAAAAAAAAAATGCTTTAACTTCAGTGAAACTTTGCACCAATCTCCCTAAAACAACTCTAATCAATTTTGCTTAAGGAGAAGAAGGTACCAGCATATACTGTAAAAATAGAAAGGAACAAAAAATAAAAAGGCAAAAAATAAAAAGAAAAGGCACACGTTTCTGTGAATGTATTTGGGTGAAAGAGGTGGCACTGCACAGTATGTATTTGTAGATTAGGTTATTAGAAGCATATGAAATATTTAGAAGCAATGAATTTAAATGCTATTTCTATATTAGGGCAAATTAAATGCTGAATTTTTGAGACAGTTCAATGAAGCTGTATCTAGTTCTTTGTCACACTCATTTTTCAGAATACTTTTTTCTCATCTCTTTAAATCTAGATATTATGCTGAATGAGCACTGTCCTGACCAAAGAAATTAGCCATAAAATTTATTTATGAATCACAGGTATCAATTACCACTGGGCTTAAACCCAGCAGCTAGCTCTATTTTATTATACTGTGAAAATTCCTACAGTGCCAGGAATGGCATATGTTTATTATCTTAATAATGAACTATTAATAAGATTATTCACATCATCTAATATTTTATGTGAAGTCCCTAACTTAATCAAAATATCCATGAAGTCTTTCAAGATTAATTCTTTCATTATTGCAGAAATAATCCAGCTAGGTGCCCTGGACAAGCTGATTTTCACTTCCAACAGGGAGAGCCAAGACAGCACATTTAGTTGTTTTGTGTTCAGGGGAGTGGCACTCAGTCACTAGCCCAGATCTGATACTACAATTTTAAACTGAGACAGCAGAGTATGAATGAGGCATACATATCAGCAGCTAGAAGAGGAATCCACCTTGTTCAGCCAGAACAAAGCCTTTAAGAACTTGATTCTTATTCCAAACAAGTGTTTTATTAAAAAGTAACTGATCATGGCATTGTGCTTGTCTTCTGCATATCAAGCTGACTTCTTTTTGTTGTGTCAATAAGCATTTTAGAATAATTTTAAAAGAGATTTTGCATTTGTGCAAAATCAATTTCTTATTATTAAGCAGTGCCTTTTGCAGGCTTACTGGTGAACGTAGTTAATATCCTTTTACTCTAGGGAAAGATGCTAAATTACTTTTCATTTAGAAGCAGTGACTTACTCCTTATACCAATGTCAGGTGAGAACTCAGAGATCGTGTGCCAAAATTCTTCATCTCATTTTGCTTGATAAGTATGTTTCAATCCTTATTGAAAATGACTGACTAAAGAGTCCTTCTCCAATTCTAGAGAGGACTATTTTATGACTATATTGACAGTGCTAGTGCTGCCTTGCTTATCAAAGGCTCATCCTGAAAAACCCAAGACAGTCTGCACCATACTGGACGTCAGCACAAACTAAGAGAGATGTATCTTGAAGCACAAAATATGAACCTCATGCAAGGCCTAAGGTTGGTATTGCATTTGAAGGCATGAGCAACTTCAATCAGTGAAGAAAGTTCACAGAATTATGAAAATAAGCAGAAGGGATGAGATACCTGGAGCAGCTGATTTATAATCAATGTGATGTTTATGAAATCACTCTCTTCCATTGCTCAAAAAAAAAAAAAAAAAAAAGCATATGTGCTGAAAAAGATTACTGAACAGGTTTCCAGAACAAGCTTTTCTCCATTTCTCCATTTTCTCTATTTTTTCTTCCTTGCTTTTACAAGTAAAGTCTATAGCATACAACAAAACACACTTCCATAAAATACGTGTCACTTCTCCAAAAGGGATGGAAGTATCCTACACTGTGTAAGATTGAATCAACTGTAAAATAGCAAGTATATAACCTTTCATTTTCAGAAATCAAATTGTTTAACAAATTCCTAAATAAATATGTATTGTCTCCAAGGTGCTTCAAATGATATCAGAACTTTTCTCTTTGGGGAAGAAGCATTAAGAGTTCTTTAAAAGAAAACCACAACAGAGAAACAACATTTTAAAGAAGAAGAAAGGGGGACTCTACAGCCCTAAAATTCCTGCATCCTGCTTTTTTGAACTTCATATTTTCCCCTGCTTACACATGCCTTTCTTTTTTTCCCTCTTACCTTTGGGTTTAAATAATCCAAAATATCAGGCCCATATTAGGAGCAAACTTTTCCAATGCCAAGAGGGAAATAGGGAAACTCTCTGGTTTCAGCTGAGTTCAAAACAAACAAAAATGTACACTAAAAATCTATCTTCTAAAAAAAAAAAAAATCAACTGAAAAAGGAGAAAAGCAAGATTAATTTGGATCCATAAATGAAGACGTCTGAGCTATTAAAATGAGTCCTTAAATTTACTAAGACTTGGATTCAGACATGAGTCATGTCAGGTTGGATTTTTTTAAAAAAATCAAATAGATAATTCTATAAAATACAGCAATTTTTTCAATGAAATTTCACCTTAGATTTTTGGAGTTCAGCCTGGAGAAGAGAAGGTTCAAGGGAAACCTTATAGCAAAATTCCAATACCTAAAGAGAGCCTAAAAGAAAGCTACAGAGGGATTTTTCACAAGGACATCTAGCAACAGGACAAGTTGGAATGGATTTAGACAATAAGAAGATAGGTTTGGATTACATGTTAGGAAGAAGTTCTTTGCTGTGAGGGGGGTGGGACAATGGAAGAGGTGGCTGTGGATGCACCATCTCTGGTAACATTCAGTGACGGGTTAGACAGGGTTTGAGCAACCTGCTCTATGAAAGGTGTCCCTGCCCATGGCTAGGGGCTTGAAACTAGATAATCCTTGAGGCACCTTCCAATCCAAATCGTTCTCTGATCCTGTGAACTGAAAATGAAGAAAGAAAAGAATGAGTACATTTCTGGATGGCACCATTTCTAGAACACAAACAAAATTTCCAATGACTTGAGACATTTCCATTTAATTTCTTCCCCACTGCATAAGCCAAAATAAAAGAATTATAGAACCATGTGCATAGATATAAGTGATAATTAGCAAAATAAGATTGTATCTTACTTTCAGTAGATGCACCACACAAATTCAAAGGAATGTCATCACATACACATTCAGGAAAAAAGATAGGAACATATTGCCTCATTTTAACATATATTGTCTTTTTCAGAATGTTGTGGAGACTCAACTGCTGGTGATGACACTGGAACACAGGCTCTACATATGCTATAATATATTGGATAAGGGTGCTACTAGCTAATCAGATGGAGATTCACTAATAAATTAGTTTGTGCTGTCACTTATTGCTTATTAAAGTGATTATAATTGCACTTCTTAAAGATAAATAAGCTGCATGAACATTGCATATTGCCACAAGCTCCGAGTAAAAAAAAAAAAAAAAAAAACCAACTGTTTCTACTATTCTTAGGTTTCTAATACTCAATAAGCTCAAGTTCAGTATTATTCTGCAGCTATTGTAAGGGATTATTACATCTTGTGTTCAATTATTGACACCTTTATTGCTTTGTGCACTAAACCAACTTGTCCTGCACACGCTTCTTTGGAGTCAGATCCCCGGGAGGCATTCCTGCATTAATGTGACTATCACAGTCTACAAACCTGCAAAGGGTTCTGCCTTTTCTATATAAATTAAATCTGCTCATCCACTCTCCACCATAATAGTCATAAATATTCCTTTTCAGGCCTATAGCTGCCTTCCATTTAAACTGAAAAAGGATGAAAGTGACCAATTTTAAATACCTATCCAACACTGACAGTCTTTAAAGCAAATTCTCCAAAAAGCCTTAAGAGGATACTCAATAAACTCTTCTGCAAGAAAAAAAAGAAAAAAAATTGTTTCCTGTAATGGATTTCCTTCCCCATCCTCTGCTATAACTCCAGTGGAAATTAGATGTAAGCAGAGTTTACTCACACCTTTCTTTCCATGGAATTACAGTGTTTCATTTTCTACAGTAGAAATGTGTCCTTGGTCTCTCTTCATTTCCTGTATATGCCATGGTCACAGTCTTTATTAAAAGTTAAACAAAAACAAAAACGAACAAACAAACAAACAAACAAAAAGAAAACAAAAAAAACCCCAATCCCAAATATGCAAAATTGCATCATATTTTGTACTGAAGCTGCCTACTGATGTAGGCCACTTCTCATCAGGAAGATATAAGTCTAGCTAGAAATAGTTAAAGATAGGTATTTGTTAGCTGAGTGAGTTACCAATTGAGTGCCTCAAATTTGTGTTAAAATTTACTTCTGTGGAAGCCTTAAGATCAGCCATGATAAAAGCAAAGCCCAAGTACCTTTGGAATTTCTGGGACCATAAACCTATATGGAAACAGCATGGATTTCTCTTTTATTGTGCCTTAATTTTGCAGAATGGCTTCTTTTTGATGACTGAGCATTATGGGCAGAGCTCAAAAGAGAGGAATTTGGAGGGGTCAGCTTTCAGTTCTTTTTTTCACTGTATCGAGGAACTGCTACTCAATCTTTCCTATGGACTCCTTCCTTTTGTTGAACACAAACTGATTTTTACCCACAAGCTGATTTTTATTAGTTCATTAGCTATTCCAAGAAAAAAAGCCAATCATCCAATCAGCCAATAATTCAGAGTATTTAATCTCTCCAACAAGCTATACTATACTACCACAAATATTTAATGTACTAGTGCTTCATAAATCAAACTTCTTGGATATGACACCTGTCAGTAAGATCTTTATTTGCCTCACAACAGATGACAGAGCAGTTTTATATTATATAACCTAAAATATATCTTAAAAATTCAAAAAATATAAACTTTCATGGTAACCTAACCGAATTTATCACTTTATATTTTTAATTATTATAGAGACATTATATTACAGGCATAGATTTCCCACCTAGTCTGTAATTTTTACCTTTTTAAAGCCTACAAAACAGAAAAGTGTGTTTGCATCTTGCTGCAGTTTTTGCTGGAATTTTGTAATTATTTTACCCATCCAGCTGGGATAATCCAATTGTTGAATTAACCAAAATAATTTATTTTACTTTATCCTAGAAATTCTCTTGAATATTCTCTTATTTTTATATCCACTGATTCCCAGTTGACTACTGTAGATGATGCTAAATGTCAGTAGTTCCCTTACTGAAATCCAATATACACTTGGGGATATATGCCCCTAATACCTCCAGTACTTGCTTTCAAGTTTCAAATTAATTTCTCTTTGGCTGTTTCTGAAACTTGCTCCATTGGTAATTGTTCCTTCCTACCTATTCTTATCTGTTTCTTGTCTGTTGTACTGATAAGTATTTATCTCAATACTCTGTGTAAGCACTGACTTTATATTAGTAATTTAAAATCTCTCTTTTTTATTCTTTTAAAAAGTACTTGGACTTTAGAATACTATTACATTTAGTAAATACTTTGGACACCTTACCTAATCATTTGATCATTATTTTTTGAGATCTGCAAAGGACAGCAACATGTTAAAAAAATCAAAAACCAAAAACCAAAAACAAAAACAAAAACAAAAACAAAAACAAAAACAAAACAAAACAAACAAACAAAAAACCCCCACCAAAAAACAAAAAAAAAAACCAAACAAAAAACCCACTAAAAAAAAAAAAACAAAAAAAAAAACCAAACAAAACAAAACAAACCAAACCAAACCCCTGAAGCATCCTGTTCTTTTATTTTGTCCTCTCCCCTCTCCAGTTCATTTTATTTCCTGTAATTGATGTAATCAGCAGAGATTCAAAGCTTCAGAAATCTGATTGCCCTATCACTGCTGGTATTACAAGTATATTTCCTCATTCCTCATTTCCTCATTCTGTGACAACACCAAACACTACCAGAGAGAAACATAATCCAGTTTCATTTCAGTGAGTGCTCACATTGAGCTATTCTGCTCCATGCTTCTCCTTCCATATTTACTCATAGTCATGATTATTAAAGTCTTAGCTTTTTATTTAGTCTCTGCAAATCCAGAAACCTGACACAGAATCCACAATATTGGTTGTGAAATTGCATTTCTAGTCTTACAAAGATGATCTTTTTTTTACAATGAGGCTGCTAAAATACTGGAACAGGTTTCCCAGTGAGGTGATAGATGCCACGTCCCTGGAAACATTCTAGGCCAGACTGGAGGAGGCTCTGAGCTACTTGACCTAGTTGAAGATGACCCTGGTCATTGCAGAGGAGTTGGATTGGATGATCTTTTTAGATCTCCTCCAACCCAAACTATTTTATGATTCTATGAAACTCACCTTATGCTTTTTTCTGTGAAGGTTCCTCAGACAGCTACATTTTTCTTTAAGAAGTTGTACATAATTGATTCTTCCTTTAAGCTGTGTTCACATTGCCCCAGCCTTTTTTCCCATCAGCAAGGAAGAGATGGTCAACGCAAACTTTTTCAGTTCCACAGGCCAACAGTCCAGCAATAATATTTTTGCAACCCTGTTGATGAGATTTCACATAAGGGAGACAGAATGTGAAAGCTGAAATGCAAGGGAAGATGTACAACAGTGAGTAGGAAGAAAATGAAATATTTCTATTACCACAATAATTATGTATTTTTCTTCCTTCCCACCAACTCTAGCATTAAAAAAAAAAAAGAAAAATAAAAACATGCAATTTAATGCAATTTAAAAGGAAAATGTCCAAAGTCCAAATGCNCTAAAACTCCCAAGCCTATTCATTTGAAAAAGTTGCCAAGCTTTATTTGAGGTCAACCAAGTAGACCTCATTTGGTTCCATATTGAGAAATTGTATTAAACCTTACACCACAGCTGCCTCAGACTTACCCAGGCTGTTTCCCAGATGGCTTCTTTGAGACACTTCACACTCACACATGGCTTCTGAGTCACTGTCAGCACACAATTCATCCATCTGCCCCAAAATACTGAACTCTTCCCTACCACTATCTCTATCTGTGTCTGATTGTTTTCACAGTTCTGCTCTGGAATCCAGCCATCTCACTGCTTGTGTGACACTTACTGGTTAGCCAAATCTTTCAGCCACCACATAAAAGTGGCTCAGAATGGACACGTTCTTCTGGTCATAATATCAAGGCAGGCATTTTTATATACTTGGCTGTTTAGATGGCTAGCTTTCTATCATGTCTTAGGTTTTAAAATACCAACAAACATATTCCATCAAAGCCTTCCTTGCCTTCCAGATTACAAGCATTAGGGCAGCTTATAGGTAAGAAAAGAAGAAAAATGAGAGACCAAAATCACAGGTGAGAATAATTCAGGTTCACGACTCTGTCTACATGAATGGAGACACACAAACACACTGGAAACAAAAAAGTAGAAAAAAAAAAAAAAAACTATTACTCTTTAAAGCAGGCACTTCTCTCTCTGAAAGTATGATCTAATACCAAATGTTGAATTAAAAGACACAGCACTCAGGAAAAAAAATCATTACTACATTCCCCACAAGATACATAAGTATTTACATTTGAATAATAATGTTAATATTAGGACAACTATGGCATAATCTGTTGTGCTTCATTACACAATTTTACTCTAGCTGCAGCAGTATTTCTTTTTGATACAATTACAGAGACATTTAGCACTTTGAAGCAAAAAACAATTTTTCAGTTTATGTGCAAAACCATTTTTTAATTCCTTGTTGGCCATGCTATTGCAAATATTAAATCTCAAATCAGTCATGTACAGTAAAACATCTGAGCAAGACAATTACAAAACCCATTTTAACATCTGTCCATAGAAGAGTATTAAATAATTCAGTTTTTTTAGTAACAACTCAAGGTTAACAAGTGGGCAAAGTTGCAGAGACCAAACTTCCCTAGAAACACTCTTCACACTAACATATATTTAACCATAGAATGTCCTGAGTTAGTAGGAGCCCACAAGGATTGTTGAAATCTAACTCCTAAGGTCAATCATACTTATGAAAGTGAATTTACTAGCAGTATCACAAATACATTCATACTCATTTGGTCTTGCAATAAAGCAATATGACAATTCTCAGAGATATTCTGGCTCCCTATAGTCCACAGACAAGGTTGGTTAAGGTTCATTTAATTGTGTTTTTCATTGGTTTGTGTTTTTTTTTCTTTTTTTTTTTTTCCTTTGTTTGAGTCTAGGTGCAACTAAAAAAAAACCAACAAAATAAAGTCAAAAACAAACAGATTTTTTTTCCTTACCACACTCAACATAGATCTTTCCTTTCTGACTCCTTTCCTATTAAATACAGACAAGATTAGTTCATTAAGCTTAAATTACCCTCTGTGACTACTTTGCAGTTTTTTATTTTTTAAACCTTTTATTTTGCTGTTCTGTATGTACAAAAACAGTGAAATTTTCAGTAAGAGTTCCCAAAAATAGTTTTATAAGTCCATTATGAACAAATATAAAAAATAGCATAGATGTAGATTTTCAAAAGACACAAACTCCTCTTGGCTTTTGCCAGTTGACTTAGTAAAAATGCCTTCTTTGCACAACTTTCCCTGAGAAGAATATTTTTCTCCCCTGTTATTTACCGATTCTGTCAAAATCAGGAATTTTACACCGGTGAAAATTACTATACAGGATGCAAATAAAACTCACATGTTGTTACATTGTACTTCTTGGAAATTTTAAGAAATGGAACGGACAAAAGTAGCATTTTAAGCTCTTTAGTGAATACACTTTCCCAAATTTAGCTTGAACTTGAGGCCCCACTCTGGGTATACTGAATGATGGTGTACAAATAGAATACAGGACACATGTATGCTACATAAAGGAGGCTTTCTGTCTTTAATCTTGCATTAGTAGGAGCTGCTGTGATGCAGTTGCCACTGAGAAGTCTCAGTTCAAAAGCAGGGAAGAGGCAGGGGACTGGAAGAAAAGCATTTCATGAATATCTCTCCTGCCAGGACCAATCATCCATCCTTTTTTTTATAGAACGTGTCATACAGTGATGAGAATAGTATGTCCTGTGTCAAATCAATGAAGCAAAGACTTTGTCCTGTGCTTCAGCAACCATCATGAAAGATTAATCTACACAGCACGTACCCACACTTGAGTACAATTATATTCCCTGGGAGCAGATACTTGATTGTCTCAACTCCAGGCAGCACAGACAGGGGGCACCTCCAGGCAAGCTGGGGCCAGCTGGGATGCTGTAGACCCAGACAGAGCTCAAAACAAGGCTTACTGGCTATCCCACCTTCACACAGAATTCTATAATGTATCAACAGGTTTATTCTTTGAGAATTTATCCTATTAGTTAGGGCTTCAAAATGTAGTTAAATATCTATTATTATAAACATTCCTAATTTTTCTTTCTACATTTGTCTAGAAGACATTCATTAGTAGTGGTGAAGGTGTGGTGCAGGTATCAATGCACAATTATGTCATCTTCAGCCACTTACTATGACAGCTGCATGTATTTTTTTTTAAATAAAATTCATTTGCTAGATAATTAGACATTATCCTTTCCATCAAGTGTGTCACATGCAAATTCGGAGATTGATAACACATAAAACTGGTATTTCAGTGTTTTTGGAAGGGACAGAAGACAAAGTTTTCTAGTCTGGACTTCGAATTATTGCTTGGAAAAATTGAAAGAAACTAAACACTTCTACTTACCTTCTTTGTTTCTTTATATATTAGTTTTCAAATTCAAAGACAACTGCAATATTTTTAATTTTGTTTCAATGCTGAAATCTAATAAGCTCTTTTCCTCCTCAAGCTTCATTAAGCACTGAAAATTAAAGGTCAGAAAGTTATAAAGGCTTAATTTAGGTGTCAAAAGTAGTCTTGGGTAGAAAAATGATGATTCACATAGAGAATATGGAGAGAACACTGCAAAATAAAACAGTATCTATAATATTTTTGCATTCTACTGTTTCTCAGAATCTCTCAGATTCTGGTTGTCTATATACTCACCATACCCACTTGTAATGAGCTGCCCATTACTGACAGCAAATGACTGATGCTAGAGCACTAAAGTGTTACTGTACAAAGCTTGCTCCTGAATTTTACTACCATATATTTCTTGATAATGTTAACATATTTATATATTAGAATTATATACAGTTTGTATCTATATTATATATTAATAATAATACTATAAAATACTATTACAATAGTACAATATTATATGTTAGACTTATATATGGTTTGTAGTTCTTCTATCGTAATCTTCACATCCAGGGTAAACCTGATCCTCATTAATATGACCTGTCTGCCTCCCTGATTTCTCCATCTGCTCTGCTACTGTCAAATTTGGATTGCTTTTCTAGCACTACAGGGAAAGATAATATGTCAATTCTTTTAAAAAACTTATTCAAAGTATTTGAGGAGTAAGATATAAAAAGGTATACAATGCGTGTTAACAACTAATTGTTGATTCTGAAAATTTAATCTGAGGCAAGTGTGAGATTGCTTATTAAATCTTACAGAGAATTTGACAAAGTCTCTGGTTTTCTTGGAACATGTTATTAAACAGGTTCATCTACCTTCTATATTTGGCTGAATTATTCTGCCATTCTTCTTTCCATTCTTTTTGTCATCTTTCCTTAAAATGCATTACCTTGCCACACCATAATCCTATGTGAGGACTCTGAACCCTTTCTAAAATAGCTAGCTAGCAAAGAGGGGACCCTTCAGGTAAGCCTCCAGATTGTCTCTTTCTTGTGCAGGAAAGAGGAACGATCCATCCAGAGCAGGTCACCTATTTTTTCTCTCCAGCACAAAGGAAAATTGCACTTTCTGATGTCCTGGGACAAGGGCATTGACCATGTACCTCACTGCTTAATTTACCTGATGAAAGTCAGGTATGCCACTGTTGCTGCTTTATTGACCTTCCAAAGAGAAACACCAACAAAACCCAGCCAAGAATAATTCTGTTCCATGACTTCAAAAACACCAAAGCCCATTACTTCAGTGAAATCTGTTCATCTATTATTGGAGCATGCCAGCGGCAGTTTTTGTGAGGGACCGTTTCAGGAGCAATAGGTTGAATGGAAATTGGGGTTCTTTCATTGAATGTACATGAGGTTCTGTGCATAACTGGAGAACTAAACAAAACAGTTGGGGCTGAATCTTTTTGTATATTTATAAGATTCAATTAGAGGTGGTATTCCAGATCTTCACTTTAATGTACAAAATATGATTAATAAAGTAAGACAACAGTGAAATACCAACTGTTCATTTACAGAAACTCTAGTCAGGTTAGAGTAGGACCTGCATTAATTAGCATTTTCATCAAAAAAGAATGTTGGATCCTGTCTGAATACAAATCTGTGTGCACCATCAGTCCTTCCAGAATTAAGAATCTTGGAGATGCTCCCATAAGTGGAAATCATCAAACCAGCTGTTTTCCAGACAGAGATACAACACTTTATGCATGCAGCCATCATGAGGTCAGCATTTATGTGTTATATTCATGAGTTCTATTACCCATCCAAAGCCTATGCAAGTATAGTTGTCTTGACTGGGACACATAAAGGGAAGATATTGTTGCTCAGTACCACAAACTCCAGATGGTTATTATACAAGGGCTCATGCTTAGTTCATAAGTGGTGACAAAAAAAAATAAGGCCACAGCATGCCTTGAATAATTTCTTGTTCTGAAAGAGTCTCAGGGCAAAGGTCCTCTTCTACTTATAAGTAAGAACTACCTACCAAAACTGATATGACAAAACCAACAAAGAATATTCTAGGAATGACAGCCATCACGATGTAACCCAGGAGTTGAACTACTGCTAGCAGTTCAAGCCCAAGGTAAATTGAGGAGTGCTCATACAACTACTCTCTTGTTCTGAGGCCACTTACATACAACAGCTGCTTTATTGTCTCTCGCTGTCTCCTTCATTACTTGCAGTTGTGCTTCTGAATGCACCCAAGTATGTGTACTGCATGATTATTGATATGCATCTCCAGGCTCATTTAAGTCCACTTTTGAGTGGACTTACATTTAAATTCAACTTTTAATAAATAAATAAAAACAAATTAAAAAATATTCTTCTCCTCCTAATTTCCCAAGGGAGTCAAAATAGTACCAAAACCAGAGCAGAACGGACCTCCACAGCCACAGAAAGCCAGAGGGGAAATTACAGACACACTGTCACCACCTACGTTTAACCTCCTTCTGGAAAAGACTTAAGTGCAAATCAGACAGAACAAGTAAATCTCTTATTTTTTGACACTGTTCTGGAGGCAATAACATGCAAAAGAGGTTTCTAAATTATAACTTTCAAGGACAACCAGAAAACCATGTGCTTGCCTACAAGCTCTGAGTAAAACCTGAGCAGGAGAGGGCTGAAGGTTGCCCTCTACTGCAGCCCTTGTGATTAGCTGGGTCTACTACAGCTGACCCACGGGTTCCAGGTCCTTTCTGTCACTTCACCTTGCTGAGTGAGCAGTGCCTCCTTTAATTTCTGTTAACCCCTTTATCAAAAGGAGCCTTTTTCTATTTAGTGATGTAGCATGGCCGCAATCTTAACCTTCCTGGGAAAACCAGCTATTCTATTCCTGCAGTAGCTACTGAATACTGATTTTTACACCTCCTGGCACTGCCTCCTGGCAGGAACTGCTGACTTTAGCAATATAATCTGAAGCCAGAAGTGGGGTCAGAAAATAGCAGAAATCTAATGTCTCCAATTTTGATGCTAATTGGAAAAGAGAAAGAATTGTCTTTCTTTGTAGGCTATGCCATATTTTAGACTCAAATGTAGCAAGCTGATGGATGTGAGTAGATCCCCCTGTGACTTCCCAGCACTATAGGAAAAAAAGGAAAACAACTGTGCAGAACAGTTTGAATAATTAGGGGCCTTAATTAGAAAGTGGAACTATGCTTCTGGCATCCATATAATTTTGCCTGGTTTCCACTAGGAAATGTATCTTCTAGTTTTTTCCTCCAGGTCGTCTTCCAACAAAGCTTTCTGCCTTCGAATATGACTATTAAATTAAATTGCTGTGTATTTAATACTGAAAGCTTAATTCAACACATTATTTAAGTATGCCTTAGTTCTAATCACATGGCTTGTCTCATTAGATAATGCATTAACGGGATATTTCACCTGGTCACAGCTAAATTCTTTTTAAGTGCTTACCTTAAACCTTTAAGTCAGGTATGAGATGAGACTCAATACTTATGTCATCTCCTCATTTTGTTACATACCCCCTTAATGTCAATATAAGACATTTACAAGGGAAAACTGATATGGGTCAAGGTATTGCTGTGCTTTTGCCTATGTTCTTACTCTTCAGTGTGTGAAAAGCAGAAGAAAATAAACACTCTGAGACAACCTCCTGTTCTACTGAATCTGATGCATATTTGTTGTGATACTCCAGTGCCAGAGATGTCCAGAGTCCTTTCATTAATTGAGATAATTATAATAAATTTCTTGTTTGCTTCATTTTTGAACTTGAACAGTGACATCTATCACTGAAAAAAAGTTTGCTGGTTGTACATAAGGAAGCTATCTGAAAATTAAGCTAGTAAATATTTTATACTGTAGCCTCTTTGAGTGCCTTTCAAATTCTCAGACAAGCACAAAATCAAAGTAACAACCTACCCAAATGGGAGCAAAATATGTTTTTAAGCATTGCTCATGCTTTCAGAAAGAACATTGCTCAAGGCTGTTTCTAAATCTATGTTCACACACACGCCTCTCTACCATGGTCATGCAAGAACTCTGACTGGATAGAGTTAAAGCACTTTAAAGTAATCTGGCTAAGAGAACTTCTATGATTAATTAGTTAATTAGTTAATTAATTAATTAATGATGTTTTATTTCAGGTGTAAGCATTGCAAATATATATGTGGGATAAGGAAAAAAAAAAAAAAAAAAAAAACAAAACAAACCTTCATGGGCACTTTCTCTTACCCTAGAAAACTATTAAATGTGAAATCTTTCATTGAATCAGAACAATAAGACTTATGTAATTGCTAAAAGGATTGTCACCTGAAGCTACAACTCTGAAAGGGCTGGATGAAATTAAAACAGAAAAAGACACAGGTTCCTATAATCTAAAGTCTCATTCGAAAAAATCTGGAGTATTTCTTTTTCAATTGTGTTCAGGCCTAAATCCTGATTTTCTGTCTCCTATGTTTCTGAGAATAAAAGATGGAAAGAAGATAAAATATGTAGCTTTAGGAAAGACTCAGGAGTTTCAGCATCTGAAGTGTCCTATTTTTAACTAATGGTGTTCATGGAAAAGAAAAAAAATTAAAAATACCTATGCATAGCAACCATTGTTAATTAAACAGAGTGAATATTGTACTATTTCAAAACTGTACTTTTTATATTTATAAAATAGTTTGATGATTTACTGTAGACTGGAATTCAATATCAAACCCAAAAATATTTTTCTTCATCTCTACATGAAAATTGGCCTCTCAATACAAACTGTTTCTCAATATATATAATTTATCAATATAATGTAAAGTGAAGCAAAAAAACAGATCATAATGAAACTTAGCCTATAATATATACATATATACTTTATGTATTGTGTTGGAGTAGTCATTATCTTTTCTTCTATTGGAATATTTAAGTTTTGAAATATGCCCAGTAAATTTACAAATCTCCCCTAATGTATTATTGACACACCACTACTGGTAGTTAGTTAGTGATAGGTTGTAAATAAGACAAATAAAAACCCTCTAATGTAGTAACAAACTGGGAAGCAGGGTCTAAGAAATGAGTAGTAGCTCTATGGCAGTAAAGGAAAGAAAGGAAGAATTGGAAAAGAAGAATTTATTTTCAGACTGCAATGTTTGCTTGCAATTCTTCTCTATCTCCTTCTATCATGTTGACAAGTAAAAGCAACTTGTTGCATTTTGTCACCTTTTAGACAGTGGACCATGCACAAGTAACGTTCTTTGCAAATTTCCAAGAGTGCAAATTACCCTGAAGCTGCTAGGAAGACCAGCCAGTGTCTACTTTGCACCTTCCCAAGCCAGCAAAGATACTGAGCTGTGAAGCAATAACCTTTACTCTGTTTTATATAAAGTGTTTTACATAAAATATAAAGTATGCTGAGGCACATAGGAAGCAAAACCTTGGTGTTCTCTTTCAAGTGCAAATTAATGAAAACTAATGATTGAAGTACAGCTTGAAACTTCCACTGCTTAAAAGTTATGATGTCAGCTAAGCCAGAGAGTCTTTTGTTCTGCCCCTATGGCAAGTGCCTGGTAAGGTGACTTAGCTCAACTGTCTTTTGTCACAGAACACACTAAGTGCCATTACCCTCAATTTCCCCTGAGCTAAGAATGCAGCTACTGTAGCCCAGTTGATGCATGGTAACTGACTGCAAACAGCAGCTTGAATGTGAACTTGATCTATCAGAACTTCCTTTTAATTCCCTTTTTCACAGTTATTGCTCTGGGAATATTTTAGTTTTCTGCAGGGGAGAAAAAGAGTAGTACCATTTTCTTGTTTCTATTTTCACAGGAATACAAATGCACAGCTATTCTGTACAGCTGCTGTGACATGTGTGCTACGCTATTTTAACTAGCAGCAGAAGGACTGTTATTTTAGAGAGGAGAAAATGTTCACACTGTGCACTGGATTCGGAAGAAATGCAGCATGGGATTCTTGGGTCTGCAGGCTTAAGAGAGGATATGTCCCAGATTTTCTTATCCAGACAAAATAGCAGGCAGTGCCAGGGAAGTGCCATGTGCAAGGCTCTGGTGAGGGCAGCCCAGAGGCTCTGCTTTCTCCTACCTCCTTGCTCCAACCTCAGCTCCACGTGTGATTTTTCACCATGAGGAAGAGATAGGTCAGCCTGCAGAACCCAGATGCCTGCCACTGTCTGTGCTGTCAATGCAGCAAAATTTATGAGCCCTGAAAGCTGCGCTGTAAAAAGTCGTGGCTGGCTGATATGGAGCCAGACCATTCCCCACATCTGTTTGCATTGTGGGGTTTTTTCCTCACTAATGCATAAGACAAAGGGGGTAGCTACACAGCTTGAATGGAAAGGATTCCATATGACATGGTAAAAACACCCCAGAGGCTTGTGGCCATCACTGGAAAAGGAGGAGGAACTTAGAAATCAATTAATCTGTTATAAGAGAAAATATCACACAACTTCAACACATAGTCACCATCTATTATGAGGAACATTACTGTAACAATTTTTCAGTAGTTCTCAGATACTTTAGCTTTGAAAGTACACATGTCACCTTAAAACCTGAGATTATATCATTTCCTTCAATGACACTATGATTTGTGTGTCTTCAGTATTATTTTTCAGGCACTGTTGTCTTTCCTTATCATATTCAATTTTCATTTAAAAAAAGAAAAAAAAATAATGCTGGATGGCTGATATGCCTAGAAGTTATTATTTTCTGAAAATGAAAGGTAATTTCATTTTAAAACTCATTGTGGCATTTACCCCAAAGCTATTGAAATGTGTGGAAAGAGGAGGGGGTAAAATTATCTTTGTAGCTTTATAGTTTCATTACTATAAGTTTCAAGAAAAATAAATAAACTTTAACAGCTTTTTACTATGGAAACAGGACATTTAGTCTCAGTGGGTATCCTGAGTGCTGCATTTTAAATTTGATTTTTTTTTTTTTTCTACTGGGCCTGTGGGGGAAAATGATCAGGATGAAAGGATAGGTCTGAAACTTCAGAATCATTTTAACAGCAGTTGCCAAACTTTTGAAGCCTCCATGAAACACAGCCTATAGAAGAGTACTCAAGTGTTGCTGGCTAAAATGAAAAGACTTTTAGATAAACAACTAAGACAACTGTAACACTGCAGAAAATGTGATAATATTACTAATATAATATAAAGAGCAAGGAGAAAACAAAAGGTCCAAGTTTTATGAAAGACTTAGAGAACATTTTACGCTAGTCTAAAATCTAGAATTCAGGGAGGGGCTTAAAGTAAAGCTTCTTTGTGCATGAAAGAAAAACACCAGGCATATCCTAAGGCTTTTGAACTAAGAGAAGGGAAGAAAATGCTATACCAATGTAAAAACTTTTGTGCAGTGTAACTGCAAGCCCATGATACATAAGACAGTCAATGAAGTTTGCCCTCCAGCAAAGCAAGGGCAATCCAGGGCATTATTTCCCTTCTCCCGATAAAATTTAGACTGCTTGGCAGAAGCCACAGGCTTTATTTGTCATCTTTTTCTAGTGAAAACTCTGTTTCTTCTGCAATTCAAAGTAACTGCAAGCTGGGGTTTTGAGAAAAAGAGTCTTAAATATTTCAAGCATTAATTTGAAAAAGATAAACACAGAAACTGTCAGAAGCACATTAAGTTTTATTAAACTGAGCAATTCCAAATGTTCTTCTATCATAGGCAAATTATCCACTTAATTTTTTGGGTTTTTTTCCAAACAATATATGTCTGCAAAAGGTCTCAATACAGCTGCTGAAACCTGTAAGTATTTTTCATTTTTCACTTTTGTTTTTCTCTACATAATACTACCAAAAAGCAAAAATAACCAGAGAATCACAGAATAAGAGGACAGACCATGTTGGAAGGGACCTCCAGGGATCATCTGATCCAAACTTTAATGGGAAATAGAACCTAGATAAAGTTACCTGGCACCCTGTCCAATTACATTCAGAAATCCTCCAGTGATGAAGACTGCAAAAATTTCATACCAAGATGAAACCTCTCCCAGTGAAACTTGTGCCTGTTGCCTTCTTGTCTCTGTGGGTGCTTGGGAAGACAGAGTCTCCATCTTCTTTGTAGCAGCCCTTTAACTATAGCAAAACCATGGTGAAGTTCCTCCCAGGCCTTCTCTTCTCCAGAGAGAAAAGGCTGTAATGCACAGGATGCACCCATTGCTTTTACACACGGTATGAGCAGGTTACCTGATTACACAGTATTTAAAGGTGGAAGAAAAACCCAAAAATCATTTTCTCGAGCAGTTGGCTTCAGCTACAGATTAAATAGTAAATAATAATTATGAAATTATTATTTCATAACACCCTATCTGGGTGTTTTTTAGGCAGTTCCTTCTCCATCTCCCTTTTTCCTACCCAGCCAGGCTGACTCCACAGCAGCCTACACCAGTCAACTACTGGTTGCCAGAGCCCTCCTTTCCCTTTTGCAGGACAGACCTATCCTGTCCTTTGCATCAGCTCTGAAATTCAATTTTTTTCAAGGTAGACCTTGCCAGCATAGAAAGCCATCTCAAAATTTTTGGTTTTTTTCTGGTTATTTTGATGGATTAGTACACTGTGTCAGCTCCAAGTGGGGAGGGACACCCTCAGAGTCATCATAAAACAGGAACCTTTGAACCAGAAGCCATGCTTGTTTGTGCTGCTATTGAACTCCCATGAAATGTTCAGCACTGAAGTGCTCCTTCTGCTACCCACTCTCAAAAAAACTATTGGTATAAGGACAGGATCCCTAACCGCTGTAATTTGTGCCATTGTGAATTCATTGTAAGTTTGTTTCCTGACATTCCTATTTCTTTGTCCTCTATGTTCAAGTACAGAGGTTAATCTGGTAACACAAACCATGCTGAAGAATCAGTGCAAAAGTCTATCAGGAAACTGCTGGCTCTCCAAATATGTTGATGATAATAAATTTTAATTGCTTCAGAGTGCCAAATGTGGTTTTCCTTAGACTGTTTTTATGCATCCAGTGTTTCAAATAATGAATTTACAACTAAGGAGAATAAGCACTCATACTGTGGTTTCAGAAATAATAAATGAAGATATTCTTTGGAGAACAAATATTCTGGGAATTTTGAATAGCATTATACTCTCTTGAATTCAACAGGGAGACCACTAGGACTTTGTATCTGACATTTAATTTAAAAAATAGCCTTGCCGTAGAGGAAAAAGAAAGAGAAAGGTTGTGCTTAAAAGCATAAGTAATGATTCAGACACTTCCAATTTCTTTTCATTGACCACACTATTAGTACCTGGTCAAGATACATATTTTTTTCCCCATTGTGATTATGTGTCTATAAAAGCTGAAACACAAGAAGTTTTAAAATGTCATTAAGAATGCAGTTGTCCTTCTCTATTCAAAATTTATTGATTTAATTAAAGTATTAGTTTTAACATAAAAATGAAAACCTCTAGCACAAAACAGAGGTGCCGAGCTAAATCAGATACTGGATGAAAGGTTACTTACATTAATGCACAGCTCAGGGAGAGCTGCATAGCCTTGTTCCTGGGGTTAAATACAGTGATTGTCACAGGAATGAATAAAGGAGTCCTATCTTTACAGTCTGCCCAAAGTCACAAAGGGAACTGAGCTGATGCTTTACTGCTTCACACAGCTTAGTCTAACAGGGATATATCACTGTCCCTTGCTCAGATCCTCAAGAATGAACCTGAGGTTTCCATGGCTAATGCAGATCCCCACTTTGAACTGCACTTCCACTCTACTGCCATGCTATGAAACTGGCATGATAAAAACATAACAGCTCCACTCAAAGTCAGTGTAATCTTCTTGACTTATATGAGCTCTTCATCTCCTGGTGATTCCTTTTTGGACCAACGCTGCTTAAGTATTTTCTTCATAAATAGTGAATTGTTGCAGATAAAAAAAAAAAAAAAACAATACCCTTTGAAAACAGCAATAGATAGATAAGGGCACCACTAGTTCCACCACTAGTTAAAGACAAGATTCTTTATTTCTCCTCTTGGTCATCACTTCCTTTAAAAACCAAAACTAAAATCAAAACACAAAACCAAAAAAAAACAAAAAAAACAAACCCATGAATGGAGCTGGGAACTTGGAACTGACATTCTCATAAATCTCTATGATAATGCTGCTATTAGTATTTAGAAGGATTAAGCGCCGTGGCTGCGGCGTTATCCATCACATGACGCGTTGCATCCCATNACACCCAAACACAAACAAACAGAAATCAAACCAACACCAAACAGCATTTTAATAATGGAATAAAGTTCACAAGGGGAGGAGGGGGAAATAAAGCAGATCATAGAATGAAAATTGTCTTAATTGACAGAGTGAGAAAGATTGTTACTCCAGAAATTGTTCCGGCCTCCTTCTGGAGCCCTAAACTGCAATTTCTTTAAAGTAAAATATTTGCCATTGCATAAGAAAATGGATTTTTCTGTTTTTTCTGCAGAAAGAGTTACTATTCTTTTCCAGCCTTCCTACCCATCTAAGGGCTAAATAGAATTCACATTTCTACAGGGCACTTTGTTCAAACAACTCTGTGTAAAAAATTGTCTGAAAAGACTGACATTTGGGCTTCACTGGGAAACTTTCTGGTTCAGTTCAGAAAAGCAACAACTGATAGACTTGCACAATAATAGTATTTTTGCTTCTGACTCCAACTGAAATCAGAGCATCCAGGGTAAAGAGTAATGAAAAATGTTTTTCTCTCATTTATCTAAAATGCTTTGTTTCAAGTCTGGTTTGAAGTTTATTTATAGAGTTTGGACTAGTCCTTGTTCAACCAACACTGGTTCTTGTGGCAGTAATCCCTTTGATTCCTATGTGTACAGGACACACAGACAAATCCTGGAAAGGTCACTAACAGACAAATTGGCCAAGAGAAAGTTGTGTTGCCTCTTTTCCTCATAAAAAGGATTTTTTTTTCTTCTCCTTGCTTCTTACAGCAATTTTTTATACAATATTCACATGTTTTCCTGTGCTATTGTGATCCAGTATTCATACAGCTGCATAATATCTTCCCACTGTGTGCATTTTACAATGAAAATTGTATTTCAAATAAATCAATACCATATTTTACGCAAATTCATCTCCCTGGATGAGCCAGAATGTACCACTTAGTGTAAGAGCTAATTGACTACTAAGAGTGGATTAGGAATTATGAGTGAAATCAGTTTTAAAATTACATAAATTAGAAAAAGCAATATACTCCCAATGCACAAGTCTCTCACAGCTCTATTTTCCATAGCCCTTAATACAAACAAACACAAAATGTATTTGACTTATCAGGCGTTTAGGAACAGAAATATATTGGAAGACATCAGGCAAGTTATTAAATCTATTTTTCTCCTAAACAAGGCACCAGAATTTTTTTTTTTTTTATTTCTAATTCCTATGACATAAACACTGCTGGCTTCTCTTCATTTTGTTTTAAATCCAGAGAAAACATAAGAAACATAGGTGATTAAGCCTGAAGGTAGAATTTTAAGAGAAAAACATTTTAAAAATCAGTAATTCCCAAATTATAGGAGGAACTTTACGTAACTGTTGCTTTAATAGGTTAGGAATGCTTTTGTGTCATTTTATATGAAGTTGGGAAAAAAAAGCTACAGGAAACTGATTAATCAGTTATATGCAGTTTATTAAAGCACTCTCTTTATACGAGTATTGGCTTAGTACCTCTGTGAGAGTTCTTCAGACTAAAGCTTTGGGTTTTATATGAACAAGCCCAAAGTTATACAATACTTGAATTCTGTGCAAATTGGTTAGGGGAGAGGAAATCTCTCTCTGCTCATGTTGTTAAAAATATCCACTTAGCATCTGTTTAAAAAGTGGCTAACAAGAAACTAACTAATTTCATCGTGGATTTTATTGTAACATACAGTATTCCAAATTCTGTAAACTTTTCTATGTAGAACTATAGCATAAAATTCATCAGGAAAAGGATTTATATATATATATTTTCTATATACATCTGTTCATTTGTCTACTGCTGATGCAGGATAAAATTCCTGTACTTGTGAATGTTGAAGTCAGTAGTAAAGGTCCCCCTTTTGTTCCTCCAGCAATTGCAGACCCATTTGCACAGGAGTGAGAATTATACATAGCTTTTCTTCCAGCTCCTTAGGAAAATAAAAAACAAAAAACAAAAACAAAAAACAAAAAACAAAAACAAAAAACAAAAAACAAAAACAAAAAACAAAAAACAAAAACAAAAAACAAAAAACAAAAACAAAAAACAAAAAACAAAAACAAAAAACAAAAAACAAAAACAAAAAACAAAAAACAAAAACAAAAAACAAAAAACAAAAACAAAAAAAAAACCCACAAAACATATGCCTTCAGCTTTATGTAAGATTGCTGATAGAGGAACAAATACTAGAACTGGGAATGGTCATGCCCACAGAAAAACAGTCTGATTTTTTTTCCTCTTCTCTCTTGCTATACACTGCATACACATGTATTTTTCTTTACTGTGGCAAACCAAATGAAAATAAATTTCTTGCCTAGAAGTGTCAGTCTGATTTCTAGGTCACCAGCTACACATGTGGAGAAGTGCATCCAAGAATGGGGAGACAAGACAGATGAGTTTTGCTTAATCTGGAGATTTCTATCTCAATGTGATGGGAAAGATGACATCTCCTTCTTGGAAAAGTCCAAAGCAGCAGCAGCAGCAGCAGGAGCTGAGATCTGACAAGTCATACCAATGTGTGTTGAACCAGGCCTTTGGGATGCAGTATCAGGTATGGGCAAACAGGTACTGGCTGGCACCCCAGTTTGAAAATCCTGCTCTGTATATAGTGCCATAGAAAAGAGCAATGGTTATTGCATGCAATTATGGGAAGTAACTGTAAAAAGGCTTAGCACTTATTTCCTCAAATTCAAAAAGCCATGCTGTATGTACATAGTTCCTGGGATATTCTGTTGCAGATGGAGTAGAGCCAGAACATCAAATACTACCAGGGATAAGAAAAAGTCTTCACTGATCAAATTGCTCCACGTATGTTCTTCTAAAACCTCGATGAAAAATAACAAAAGTAGGTCTGCACAAAACTGCAGGCACTGCCTGTCCAAGGAATTTTGACAATGTTCTTTGCTTTTCTCCAGCTCTTGAATTCTGTGGTGAGAGTCCCTGGGCTGGTTGTCATGTTTAATTATGAAACAGTGCCTTGACAAAAATATATGCCAGCCTCTAGAAAATCTGTGCATAGAACAATTAAGTATATCTCTAGAAACCTGTTGGATATCTTTGTCTCTTGTCACATCAATAACACACTCCTTTTTTTATTCTTCCTTTTTATCTTAGGAGCTAGACAGTACACATAGCTATATAGTTACAGATCAGCAGTTATACTGCAGATATCATTTTGAAAAATCAATTAAAAAGTAATAACTGACTTTAAACAGACACACTTTGATTGAATACAGTGATTCAAGGAAGGAAATTGTCTTTTCCTTTGTGTCATATAACAACTATCTGACCATATCTGAACTTCCATTGAATTGGGATTTTTTACCTATCCAGGTGTGATCGGTCCTCCAAAAGAGCACTGGAAAGTACTACATGAAGGACTTTGAAAGGATTATTAAGAGTATGCCCTGAAAATTGTGTTTGCCTTATTCTAGGCATAATCAAAAAAAGAACAGAAGCCAAAATCATGTGATCCTGGTCCTGCTTAGTTGTTAGTGCAGTAGTGGGTCCTGCACCCGTTGTCAGTGCAGTCACAGCAAATTATCACCAAGATCCTACTGCAAGAAAGCAATTGTGAATTTCTGAGTATGGTCATAACACTGCTCTTCACTTCTGTTTCTCATCAGTAAGTCTGCTTCAGAAAATACTTTAGTTTATAATCTATATCTTACCCATGCCCAGCTAATTGTTCTGTCAGACCAGATACAAGTTTACAAAATTATCTGCCTAAATGTTCCTCTAGCTCCTTCTTTTCCTGTTCCTCCTGCTTATGAAATATATTTTTTTTCCCCAGAGGTATTTTTTCTGTAGTATTTTAATTTCAGTCTTAGCTTGCTGCCTCTCTTTACATCCACCTTTTTTTTTCCCCTCTTGAAGTGCATTCAGAGGGTGGTGGCTCTGTTGTGGTCTTCTCTGCCTCACCCACACATCCTTACATGTTAAGAAAAAGTGGAAAAATGTAGTTACTTCTCATTTTGCAGATTTTAATGTCACTATTTGTTTAGTCAGTATGAAAGCCTGAGCCCACAGGATCTGCAAAGAGCCAAAGACCTCCTCCTCACAACTCAACCTTTACTTCCTGACAATATACCCATAAGATATCATGCCTGGTGTCTTACCACAAGATATAAAATACACTTGTCTTTCAAAATAGCATAGACTATCAAGGAAGAATGACTTATTTTTTAAAAGCAGAACTCTTGGAACAGATCTCTCGTGGTGACAGAACAGTCATGGATAAGAATGACTTTTTTGTTGTCTTCAGCACTCGCTAAAAAACCCATATATAATAACCATATGAGGACATTTTCCTGAAATCGTCTAATAGGAAAAAAACCAAACAAAAACAAAACAAAACAAAAAAAAGCCTCAGAAATTGATGTTCAGCTGCTTATTAAGCAGACAGATTTCCCCCACTACATGGATGGGTATGTGGGTTGGAAAACAACAGTGACTAGATATGTTATGTCAAGTGATGGTTTAATACCAGCTTTTTTTGCTTTTTTTTTCTTGTTTATGAAGAACCTGACTGATTATGTTTTGGAGATGTGCCAAGGGCTATCTAGGGGGGGAGAGACTGAGATAATCCAAAGTTATAATCGTGAAAACCTCTCATCATCTGTTTTTTAAATTATACATAACTTTACTTTTTGATCCTATAATTCAGGTGGCCAACGAGTGTCTTGCATGTCCATTTCTGCTGAGGTAAAGAATTGAGCTAAAAAAAAATCCAGTTTTATTCTAGAAATACAGCATTCTTCATGATATGCCCCCTTGAGGACATGTGTCTTTGCTGGGCCTTGGGGGATGCTGAGGCTTTTCACAGACTGAGCTGCAGTCACCATTTCCATGTGTTGGAGCTGCTGGAGCTTCATTAATAGAGGGAAGTGGTTCAAGCAGTCAGCTAGATCTGGGAGATCCCCAAAGACTTGTCATCACCTGACCCCCTGAATCCACACAAAGCAGTTCCTGCTAGAGGACACGCTGGCCTGTTATGTCCTTGGTCTCAGATGAGTTCATTTTGTGTGGTAAGCCCAAGCCAGAGCTGGGGATTCAGCTCTAACTTCACTCAGAGATTTTTAATATTCTGAGTGGGGATTTGGAATCCTTCAGGGACCACAGGAGCCCAAACTCAGCAAGAGAGAATGATTCACTTTTTTTGGAAGTCTACATCAGGGCAGAGGGCAAGCAGGGCAGCTCCACAGAGGAGGCTCTGTTGGGATCCATGGTGGTGCAGGCATGGACCATGTCCTCACACACAGGATGCCAACCCCCAGAGCCTGAGTGGAGTGTGCTGAGCTGGGGCAGGTGGTGGTCTCTACAGGAGGCAGAGATGCACCCCAGGCAATGACAACAAAGCTCAGGGCAGGAGTCTGTCCCAACCTGAGAAGAACACCATGGACCCCAAGAGGACTGTATTAATGCCTTCAGGACCAAGAAAAAGCAAATTTGGACAGTTTAGAAGCTGCCTCCAAGCTGCTTGGCATACATGTGAAGATCACACTGCATGCAGGCCTGAGGGGAAGCAGGAGGAAGAAGAGATAAAGGGGATAGCTTTCTCCCTTTCCCCATCTTTCCCTCAATTTCTCAGCTCTGACAATACCCCAGCAGTTTCTGCTCCATCACCAGCAGGGAGCTTAGTAACCTGAGATCAGCCCAGGACTCAACAGGGCAGCAGCCCAGGAGGTGTTCATGGACAGCCAGCTCAGGAGACTCATCTGACCAGGTTTTGGCAACATTTGGACAACTTACCTGATGACTTTGAAACTGTGCTCTGAGACCAGGGGGAAAATAATTAGATGCTGCTCCAGTATGTTCCAAGGCACACGAGTCCTTTTTGGAGCTTGTCTGCAGAAACAGAAATGGTGGGCAAATTAGTCAAGACATTCAGCCATCAGTAGCATGTAGAAATTATTTCAGTGTCTTTCCTTTTCCCAAATGAAAATAATAAATGCTTATTTTCATAGACTTTCACTTTGAACAATTATTAATTGTGCATTTTCTTTGCACTAATAATAGCTATTCATGTAGCTGAACTCATGATGGATAACCAAACTAATGCAAATTGAATCTATATCCTATGAACTAGAAAGATTGCTTATATACATGTTGTTGTACAAAGCTTACATTTTGACAGTTGAAGGCTAATTATTCAAGGTTGTTAGATAAGCAAAATTGTCCTTCTCTTTTCCTCAGAAAAAAATTTAAACATCTACAGTTCATTGGCAACCTCTGAATATAATTCCAGCTTTTATCTCGTTCAAATTCACAGTCAAACAAATAACATTTAGCAGGAAAATTAGTAATTTATAAATATATTTTACTGTTCTTTACATTCTCTTCCAGGTAACAGTGCATTTTGGTAGTGTATCATGGACCATGATTCACTAACAGGAGCCATTTTGTGGCAATTATTCTGCCACTAGTGTATACAAAACACAATAAGAAAGTCTTCCTCTTCTTCAATGTTCTTTCTTACACCATACCTAAAGTGAGAGCTATTTTTAAAGTCACACAGGAACTTGATTCTGAGGTCTACTGTCATAAAATTATTAAAGAGAATTTTAACACTGATATATGCATCTAATCTAAAAAGCTTGGGGTTTAAATTGTAAAATCAGAATACTCTTAGCAAACAATTTCTCAGTAAACTATAGTTTGTAATATATTCACATAAAGTAGCTGTTGAATAATTCCAAGGAATGAAAATATTTGAGGAAAAAGTAATAATTTGCTTACAATTAATGAATAGTAAACCCCGGTATTTATGAATAGATTTGTTCACTGCAAATAATCCTCCTGCATCTAATCTAAAGATACCTATCTATTTTCAGAGTATTTCAGGTGACAGCATACAAAGTCAGGATACTCTGTTTCCAGGGCCTTTTAAGAAAAATGATAGAGGCTTTTCAATTCAAAATAATAAGGGATTACACAAATTTCCATGTAATCACCATTTAAGTCTAATATGACAGGAAGCTGTTTTAGGTCCCACCTTATGCAGCATGAAGGAAGTAATAAGCTCTGTTTTATGGAAAAGAAAAAGTAAATCCAGCAATCAGGATTCAGTAGTAAGCTTCTTGCTACAGTGGTCCTTAGCTGTTATAAATGGCTCAGTGTGTTTTAAATCCACGGACTTCTAAGGGAACAAAATGAAATGTTGTCATTCCTTTTTCCTGGCTGGCCTTATTTCCTTTGAGGTCTGTTAAGAGTCCTATGATCTTGATTCTCTTACATAGAGGGTTTCAAATTTATCAATAACCATCTGTTGCTGTCATTCTGTTTCATGGTCCAAATCTAGAATCTCCAATGCTAGTCTCAGTGTTTGCTGACACTTTTTTTCATTTTAAGTTCTCACTGGGGCTGTCATATTCAAAGATCAGGGAGAGAGTAATGTCTTTGATGTTTTCAAAGGTTGGAAAGATATTTCTCCCCCCAGTGTTATGAGTTTCATTTGAACACATGGAAAAAAAAATCTGAATTTTGTTGGAGATTTATCTAAATTGTGATCCACTTGAACCAAATAGGTCCAAAACTTTTTAGTAAATATAAATTTTTGTTGTTGTTGTTCTTGATGTTGCTAAGCATTCGTACTGTGAACAGTTTATAAATAAACAATAAACAACCTATGACTATCATAAATGTAATCCACCATTGAACTCCAGTCTCTGTTCCCAGCCCACAGTGTATGTGAATCTATTATCTCCCCATCAATATAGCTCTGGGAAAGGTGGGAATTCAGTGGGCTTCCTGCCAGGTTACATTGACTGAAAGATCCTTTACAAGAGCAAGACACGTTACAGACTCAGTTCACATAAGTGTCCCAAGGCTATGTTAGGTTCCTCTCCAGTGTATCTTTCATGTACCTCATCTTCCATCAAGCTCATTGGGATTCAGCACTGCAACACATTTTCTGTGCATAAAAATACACTTCTTTCATAGTATGATGGCATAGGTTACCAAGAGTGATATATCATACACATTTTACTATGTCTCTCTTTCCAAGACCACCACAAACTGATTTTATAGACATTTCACCCAGTTTAACAGGGACAGGTATAGCCATAGCCCCTGCACAGACTTCTCACAGATTTCTAAAACAAATCAAAAGTCTCAGCAAAATAGTAACTTAAACGTAAGTTCCTATTTAACTTTTCTGCTTTCTCTATGCTCATGCAGCTTTTCCTAACTATGGGGTCACTGTCTGATCAAAGGTAACCCAATCTTGGTTAATCTGGTTGAAAGGACAAACATTACTCCATAATATTTGCAGATTTTGTGTTGGTCCAAAGGCCTATAATTACTGCTGCCAGATCTGTCAAGTACAAGAGCTGAACAAACATGGTCTGAAGCAGAAGTCAGCACAACGGTCTCATTTCTATCAATTTAGCCAATGAACACAGTGCAGAGGTGAACTTTTATACAGCCTTAAGATGTGTCAAGCTTAGCCCAGCCAGCAGACAATCACCCAGATAGCCACAGAAAAGATCCTAAATGCCTTAAAAGTTGATTTGTTGTGTTTGCTCAAACCGCACTCTTGGGGTCTTGCTTATGCCTCCAGGAAATGTTATTGTCCTCCTAATGAATAACACCCCAAATATGCACATCTCACCTCACCTCACTTCACCTCACCTCACCTCACCTGGTAATCATTAAGCCTGAGTGACTGATGCTGTTCCTGGTCTGCCAAGGTAAAACTAATTTTTTTGCATGGATTTTCTACAGTTAAAGGCTTTCCTTGATATCCTTACTAACCATGAATCATGGTTGTAGATAAGACAGGTCCTTGAAAGCACAAAAATAGCCTGAAATTTACTTATTACAAAAGGCCAACTTTTGAAACAGTCACGTGTTAAGAAATTATAAAGGATATAGTCTAGGATGGCTGTTCTGGATCTACATTACCTTTGAGAAGTATTTTCAAATCCAAATCGATGTATTTGTTTGGAGGCATAATATCCATGCCTAGATTCATGCTGATCTTTTCTGAACTCTTCCATCACTGGATGAGTTTTTCAGTCTCAAAGCAGACCTCATGTCTTAAGTCCTCTGTGAAAGTTCACATCATAAGGCTTGAGCAAAGCCCATTCTAAAGCTATATTCCCCAGCAAATTCTCTGCCTTTCATATTTCTTTGGTCTAATTCATGCACTCTTTTATCAATTTATCTGAATGCATTCAAAGAAATCCATTACAGTGAGGTTACCTCCATCTTCGAAAAATGGAAAAGGTCCATTCAGATCCTGTAATAGAGAGTCTAAACAAAGCTGTCAAAACCAGTAGAAAATTCAGAAATTATTTATACACAAATTACTTATGTTGGGCAGTGTGGATAGCTTTGAGAAATTAACTGAAGCATAAGAAATATTAATTAAGATTTAGAGAAGCTAAAGTCCATGAAGCTGTTTTGTGACAACTCCACAAAATTAATTACAACACACTAAAAATCTAGCTATAAAGTAATTCCTAACTTTTGATTAGGACTCTAATTCCAGCTACTGTACTGCAGAAACGTCAGTAATGTGGACTTCTGGCTACAGACCTGAATCTGGATTTTTGCTTCTATCTGTGCTGATGGTATTTTTGGAGCTACACCTCTGGAACAAAACTTGTGCACTTAGTTGCCTCAGAATGGTGTCAGGTGCCTTCTGCTACCTGACTGTCAGCTTCTCTTCCTGGCTTCTTGTTAAATCTAACTTATGCCACTTATTATTGCTATTCAGATTCGTCATGAGCTTTGCTCCCGATACCCCTATGCCAATCCCAGTCCTTATCAGACAATTTCTGTGCCACCTACTTTCCATGGCCATATCAAACTGATTTTCTCTCAAGCTATCCAAGCCTAGCATGTCCTCTCTGAGAAAAGCCAGATGATTTTTTTCTGCAGTCTCTTTGTATACTGTCTTGAACAGACCAGAGCAATTCTAAACAGCAACTTATTCAGGAAGTTCTGCCCTGCTCTTTCTTGGTCTGGTTCATACTCAATTTATGGATATATCAGAACAGTTCTATGTCAGAGAAATCAGAAGTTCTATGTAAGACTGGACAATTCTTAGAGAAGATGGATTATTTTTTTTCATCTGACAAAAATTTAACAAGCATATAACATTTATTTAAGATTTAATGTTTGGACAGGAGCAATAAAGTTCAGAACCCAATACACTGGAAATTCTTAGTTCCTCCTTCAAAGAGAATTTTTTAGTGAAAGCTTGTATATGTAGTTCTTACTACTGCCTAAATAATACATTTTTTCCTGATTAAATCCTCAGAACTATATGAGTAATTAGAGGAAATTTACCAAAAAAATCATCATGTGGCTGACACTCACTACAGATATTTCAACCCAAATATCTCAAGTCTGGTAGTCATAAGCATGAAGAACCTTAGTTCTAGAAGTCCTCAAAGCCGAAGTGTCAGCCAAGGTAAAGATTTGAAAACACTATTAGTTCAGTTTCTAGGAATTGCTATTGCAATCCTTTTCACACTTACTGTTCACAAGTTAATTGTGTGAATGGAGATTCAAGTCTATTTTAAAATAATTTATTTTAAATAACTGTTTTCTACTCTCTCAATTTTGAAAGCAACTTTCAGTTTAGTTAGCAGGGAAAGAGTATTGAATTTATTTACAGTTCAACAACATTTAAATCAAATTATGTCAAAAGTTTGGATTCAGTAACATGATTTAGAATAAAAACCACAGAACATGCTTGGGGTGAAATAATTAATCCCAAATCAATCTAAAAGCAATCTGATTAAGCTGAAACTGTTTAAGGATTAGTGATTGGTATGTACATAGGAATATTAGAGAGAAGAATTACTTTTACCACATTTATATTTAAATTCTATTAGTGGATTTTTTAATCAACTAGATGTTACTGAAAAGGCTAAATTAGAAAATAAACACATACAATTAGCTTTGTCACTTGCTTACTCATTTCTTGCTCTGGATGTCTTATTATAGGTTCTCTATAATAAGAGATAACTCTAAAAATATAATATATTTTGTAATAAATATATAAATAAATATAATATATTTTATAATAGAATAAATAACTCTAAAAAATAATAACCTCTGGAAAACACAAAGATAATTTAATACTTGAGCATATATCAAATGCAAGAGTGAAAGTATAATGTTCTTTACAGTTTAATTCCCATTCCACAAAGTCATAAAAATATAGAAATTACATATGCACACACAAATACAACTTAGATACAAATATGGAAAATTGAGTTACACTAGTGTGTGGCTGAAACACTGAGCTCTAGATTCTTCTTGTGAAAGTGTGCATGTCTTGGGTCATTTTGGGGGAAAAGACTCACTGACAGAAAACAGTTTAAACACAGAGGCTGAAGTCAATGCAGTATTTTAAGTCCACTGAGTCTCTAGTAGTGATCCTTTAAATCAGCAGAAGTAACTGCATTTAAACCTGGGCTTTTATACTGATCCAAATTCAGAAAATTTTGCATGTGGTCCAAATACACTTCAGTACAATGCTGTACCTTCCAAATAAATGCTAGTGTAATCTAGAGTTCCTGAGCTGGCTAGAAACTGATATAAGGAAGAAGAAGGAAAAACTGCTAGCCTTGTGTCAAGATTCAAAGACTCTGTTCCCTTTTGAAAGCGAGAGACCTGAAAATCAGTTGAGAGAAGAGTGGCAGACTGGGGGAAAAGAGGTGAAGCAAGAGAGTCCTAAAAATCACAAAGCTTTCTTCTTCTTTTAACTGTCATATGGACTCTGTATTTACTTAGACCTATAAAATTCCATTTTACAAGTAATGATCCAGCCTAATGAAAGCATAAAAATGCATGGCAAAACTGAAAACCTCAAACAAACCAAGGCAAGGTAACTAAGAAATACGTCCAAATCACTTTTGACAATAATCTTCAGTTTGAAAGTAATCCTGTCTCAAGGAGAGCAGGTAGAACTCAGAGTGTGTATTGAGCATAGACAGTAAGGTTTTAGGAGCAGAGGCCAGGCTGGAAAGGTCTCCAGCGCTGACATCCTTGGGAAAATGATCAGGACCTGCCCTGTGGCACACACAGCCTTTTCCAAGCTGTGACAATAATAAAAAGAAAGGAAAAGTTCTCAGAGTGAGCCAGAGGCGTTTTAAATGTTTTTAGTTTTGAGGGTTTTTTGTTCTTCTCAATACCCGAAACTATAATTAAATATTTATGCTAATTGGCAATAAATTAAGTTAAATTCCCCAGATTGAATCTGCTTTTTCCATAGCAATAATTGCCAAGTGATTTCCCTGCTTTTATTGCAACCCACAAGTCTTCTCACTCTTGATTTTCCTATTCTCTCCTCCATGCTTCACAATTGCTGCCAGCCAGTGACACCCCCACACAGGATGCTATTATAAATACCAGTTCTCAGAGAGAACAAACACCATGAAAACACCCTCTCACAATAAATAACTTCTGTACCAGCAAAAATGGTCTCCACAAAGCATATTCCCTCACTATCATTCTTCCAAAAACTTCAAGCTTGTATCTACTTTTAGTTACACTAATTACTGTTATCAGTATGGATTATTTTACCTTATGGCAAGGCCACCTCCCTCTGCAACCATGAGGACTAAAACAGGTTTCAGACTTTTTGAAATGTGATCTTTACTAATTAGGAAGCTGGAAAATAAAAAAAAAAAAAAACAGGAACCCAGATTTTTCATATCTACTATATGGGATACCATATGGGATAAAATAAAAAAACAGATGAACTTCTAATCATCCCTTAAGATGGAATTTTTAAATATTTAAGGATAAAATTAATTTTGAGTGTCAACATCTACACAATATTAAAAAGGAAACAATTTCATAAATAAAATTAAGTTCTGTTTAGTTATTTGAAAATCTTTTTCTATATTGCTTATTACCTTCCATGTGTAAGGCATACATGCATATTTGCTTACCAATACAGAGAATACTCGTGATATTATCTGCATTTTAATAAAATAAGGACTAGTATTAGGGATTTTTTTTTTTTT
>VWYO01024492.1:14410-27217 GCA_013400275.1 Rhadina sibilatrix
GGGCGGAGCGGCGGGGGCGGAGCGGGGCGGGGGGCGGAGCCCCGCGATGGGGAGCGCGCCCGGGAGCCGAGCCCCGGAGCCCCGGAGGAGCTGCGGTCCCGGCACCGGGAGGGCGCTGCCCGGGCGGTGCGGTGGCTGCGCGCCCCGGTCCCGGCGTGCCGGTGCTCGGCGGGACGGCCGCGGGGCTGTGGCACCACATGGATTCCCGAAGGAGCGGGAGCTGTTGGGGTTTGATCCGTCTGCTTTGCACAAGAGGATTCCCTGAAAACCCCTCGTAGCCAGGGATGGCCGTGGGCGCGCGTTGCTTCCCCGCCGCAGCCCTCGGTGAGCTACGCCCCTTCCCGAGGAGCTCCCGGGGCTGCCCAGGGGCTGGTGGGGTGAAGCTGCAGCCCTTGGTCACCAGCAGCAGTCACATCCCTCCCCGAACAGTCGCTTTGGTCGGCGTGTAGTCGGCAAGGTCTGGCCTGGGGCTGCAATGGGGCTCCGTCTCCCCCGGAATCCAGGAGGAAGCTCCGGGAGTGCCGGAGCTGTCAGGGCTGGAAGGTGCCTGCGGCACCCGGGGTGGGCAGTGGTGGCCAGCGCCCGGTGCTGCCTCACAGGACTCACGGCACGGCAGTCTCCGGGCATGGGTTGGCCCCTGAAGCCACCCACAAAGCTCCATCAGTGACACCGGGGCACGGCAGGGCCATCATTCCTGGGCACGCCAGACGATGATCTTACCCCAGAAACAGCTGCCCTTTCCTGCAGTTTCCAGCCTCGGGTGTGCCTCTGGATCAGCTTTCTGGGCAGCATCCCGCTCGTGCTCACTCCACTTGTCTGGCTACAAGGCTGGGAGCCTCCTGGAGTGGAGCCAAGGGCTCAGTTTGGGACCCTTCACTGGAGGCACTCCAGAAGGAACCTGCTTGCCATTTTCAAAATGCCTTTCCATCCACAGATGGCCTTAAACTCTCTGAAAAATGACAGAGGTGCTTCAGCACCACTCTGTAACTGCACCTGCATCCCCCTGGCATCGCTGTGGGTGCAGGAGCCATCCTGTCCCTGGAGTGGGATGCACAGTCTGGGAGCTGGACATGAAGGGGCCAGGAGAAGAGGTCTGGGCAGCTGGGGAAGAAGGGATCAGGGAAGGCGGGGCTGAACAGACCCCAGGGCAGTTGGGGCTCTGGGTTATGAACCGGCTGGAGGAAAAAGGATAGTGCCCTGTTCCATGGTGCAGCTGCAGAACCCAGCAGGGCCTGACCAGCTCCTCTTCCCCAGAGCCACTACGTGGCCTGCATGGCCGCCATCCTGAGCCAGATGGACAAGGACCACTACAGCACCTACATCCAGGCCTTCCCCTCCCGGCCGGAGCTGATGGTGAGTGCTGCCCCACGGCAACACCTCCGGCACCAGCCCCTCCCTCACAGCATCGCCCCGAGGGCACTGCAGCCCAGAACAGCTCCTGACATCTTTCCCTCCCTTGCAGGACTTCCTCATGGAGACTTTTATCCTTTTCAAGGACCTGATTGGGAAGACAGTGTATCCTGGTGACTGGATGGTGATGAACATGGTGCAGAACCGGTGAGGGCCTGGGCAGGGACCCCCAGGAGGTGCTGGGGTGGATGTGGGGATGCCTCGGGGCATCCAAGTGGACACTGGAGCAGGGCTCGTGATGTGCAGGACTGGTGCTCTGGACAGTGTCTGCAATGGAGTGGGCACAAAGGACTTCACCCCCTCCGTGTGATGATGGTGGGCACGTGGGTGGTGGGCACACCAGGCTGAGCAGTGGGCACGCTGGTGCTGCCCCCACTCAGTGCTCACTCACCCCAGGGAGTTCCTGCGTGCCATCAACCAGTTTGCCACGACCTTAACGGAGATGTTCCTGAGCGACAGCGACTTCGAGCTGCAGGTGGGTGGGCGCTGCCTCAGTCCTGCTTCGGGCCAGGTGGGTCAGGAGAGGACCCAGCCTGGTCCCTAGCCCACTGTGCCGCCCAGCCTGGCACTCATCCCTTGTGCTTCCACTGCAGCTTTGGAACAACTATTTCCACCTGGCCGTGGCTTTCCTCACCCAGGACTCCCTGCAGCTGGAGAACTTCTCCCCGGCCAAACGCAACAGTATCCTGGCCAAGTGAGTCCCCACCCTGCCCGGCCATCAGCACCTCGGGTTCCTGCCCCGGGCTGCCACTGTGCCACGAGGTCAGGGATTTTGGGATGAGCCAGCTGGGCTCACCCGGGGCTGCAGAGCGATGCTGACTCACCTCTGTCCCGGCAGGTACGGGGACATGAGAGCCACGATCGGAGCATCCATCCGGGACATGTGGTACAGCCTCGGTGAGCCACGGTGTGCAGTGCTGGGGGATTTTTGGGCCTCTGTGGGCTCATTCCATCAGCACCAGAGTGGGTGTGGGGAGTGGGGTTTTGCTGGTTTTGGCATGGGAAGCTGCATGGGTGTGGATCCGTCCCTCAGCCCTCCCTGTCCTCCCAGGCCAGCGCAAGATCGAGTTTATCCCGGGCATGGTGGGCCCCATCCTGGAGATGACGCTGGTGCCGGAGCTGGAGCTGCGCAGGTCCACCATCCCCATCTTCTTCGACATGATGCTGTGCGAGCACCGGCTCACCGGCAGCTTCAGCCGGGTGAGGGCCAAGGCTGCAGGACGGGGTGGGATGTTGGGGGAACCACCCACACCAGGGGAGTGGCATGGCCTGGGAGCGGGGACAGGAACCGTTTCTTTGGGATGGTTTCTAGGGAGGGGCTGCTCCAAGCTCAGCCCATCTTCATCCCCTCTCTGCAGTTTGAGGATGAGATCCTGCGCAGGCTGGACAGCGAGGTGGAGGGCGGCCGCGGGGACGAGCAGTACATGCAGCTTTTCAAGAGCATGTGAGTGTGCAGTGACATCCCTGCCACCTCCTCCCCAGGGCATCACCCTTTGCTGTCACCATTCCCTGCCATCCCACTCCTCCTCACGCTGTGCTCTGGCCCAAAGTGCGTCACGAGGGAAGAGGACCAGTGAGGAGGAGGAAGGCTGGTGCCTGAGCACCATCCTGTGCCCCCTGCACATCTCTGCTGCACCAGCCAGCCTGCCCCTGCCTGCCCCAGGTGTTACCTCTGCCCCAGGCCTTGCTCCTGTCCCCAGTGATACCCCTGCCCTAGGAATTACCCTTGTCTTGCCTCAGGAATTGCCCTATACCTTAAGTGAGACTCCTGCCTCAGGCAGTGCCACTGCCTCAGGTGTTATCTCTGCCCCAGGAATTACCCCTGCCCTGGGTGACGCCTCTGCCCCAGGGGTTATCTCTGCCCCAGGAATTACCCCTGCCCTGGGTGATGCCTCTGCCCCAGGGGTTATCTCTGCCCCAGGAATTGCTCCTGTCTCAGGTGATGCCATTGCTCCAGGGGTTATCTCTGCCCCAGGAATTACCCCTGCCCTGGGTGATGCCTCTGCCCCAGGGGTTATCTCTGCCCCAGGAATTACCCCTGCCCTGGGTGATGCCCCTGCTCTGCCCAGGCTTTGTCCCTGCCCTTTGGTGCTGAGCAGGGCAGTGGTGGCAGCGCTGCAGAGCTGGCTGTGCAGTGGGACCCATGGTCCCCTGTCTTGCCCAGCCTGCTGAGCTGCTGCCAGAGCCACCCCGAGCTGGCCAAGCCTGGAGAGGACTTTGTGAGGCTGATGAGTGAACTCCTGGAGCGGCTCCTGGACTACCGGGCTGTCATGAATGATGAGAACAAGACCTACAGCATGAGCTGCACCGTCAACCTCCTGGTGAGCACTCGTGCCCTGCTCCAGCTCCCTGAGGCTGGCAGGGCTCATCCCCATGCCCCCAGCTTCCTGGGGCACCCACAACTTGTTCCCATGCTTCCCCAGGTCCCCAGGGCTGCTAGGGCTTGTCCCTGCGTCTCCCCAAGTCCCCACGGTGCCCCTGGCACAGCAGAGAGGGGGTGCACGTGGTACCAGAGCTGGCATCCCTTAGGAGTCACAGCTCCCCAGGGCCATGGCCAACCCCATCCCTGTGTGGGGACGGTCCTGGCAGCACCGTGGCCCAGAGTGTGGCAGTGTGGGGGGCTGTGGCACGTGCCACCCCTGGGGCCACTCAAACAGCCTCGTCTGCCTTTCCACAGAACTTCTACAAGGAGATCGACCGCCAGGCCATGTACATCAGGTGAGCACGGCCCTGGGAACACTGGCAGCACCTGGGGCAGGGGGTGCCCGAGCATTCCCAGTGGGATGGGGTTGGCATTGTGCCCTGAGGGGCAGGGTGATGGCTCTCTGTGCCCAAACTATGTTGTTGTGCCCCACACATGGCTCTGTCACTGCCAGGTACCTGTACAAGCTGAAGGATCTGCACATCAGCTACGAGAACTACACAGAGGGAGCCTACACGCTGCTGCTGCACGCCCGGCTGCTCACGGTGGGCACGGGGGGCTTGGGGGGGCTGTGAGGAGAGGGCAGCCCTGTGGGCTCGGTGTGACAGGTCCCTGCTCCCTCGTGCAGTGGTCAGAGGAGTCGAATGCAGCCCCCGTGCCAGGCCCGCAGGGCCTCCACCTGCACACTCAGCGCCAGCTGAAGGAGGCTCTGTACAACCAGATCATTGAATACTTTGACCAGGGCAAGGTGAGTGTGCCCACCTGCCCCTACAGACCCTGCAGCCTCTGAAACCCCGCAATGGGAGTGAGCTGGGCTGGCTTAGGGCAAGCCTGACCTCCTTGCCATCACTGCCCCCTGTTCCAAGCTCCCAGAGCCCATTCTCAGCACAGCCCCTCACTCCTCACTGCTGCAGAAGGGCTGGAACTGCCCTGCAGTGGGCCTGGGCTGGATGGTTCACCCCACAGCCACTGTCCTTCATTCCATCTCTGTCCCATCCTGTCCCATCATATCCCAGTCCAGTCCTGGTACTGCCAGGGACCAGCAGCTTGGACATCTCAGGACAAAGGCTTGATAGGGTGGGCTGAGGGGCTCCAGGGCTGGAGATGGTGGGAAGCCAAGTCCTTCTGCTGTCCACTGGACCACCAGTCCCCACAGGAGAGCCTTCTCCTACTCCTCACAGGGGGCAGGGGTGCAGGTGCCCCCACAGGCAGGGTGATCTCTGCTGGAAGTCCCTGGTGCCTCCTTCCCCAGTTCACCCTGCACTGAGGGGCCCTGTCCTGACCCCTCTCTTCTCCAGATGTGGGAGGAGGCCATCCACATCTGCAAGGAGCTGGCGGAGCAGTACGAGAGCCACATGTTTGACTACGAAATGCTGAGTGACATCCTGGTGGGTGCCCCGCTGGGCTGGGGGTGCTGCTGGCAGGGCAGGATGGCAGGGATGAGCTGGGGGGTCTGCAGGGCCCCATCCTGTCCTCATCCTGCCCCTCTCCTCTGCAGCAACGAGAAGCCAAGTTCTATGAGAAGATCCTGAAGGTGCTGCGGCCCAGCCCAGACTACTTTGCCGTGGGGTACTACGGGCAGGGCTTCCCCACCTTCCTCCGGGTAAGCAGAACCAGGAGCAGCTCCACAGCTGCCACCTCGAGAGCCAAGGAAACCCACTCCTCACTGGTCTCCACCTGGATGTGGAGCTGTGGGCCACAAGTCTCTGAGTGTCATCATCCAGCCTGTTCCTTATACCCAGCATCTGTCCCGTCCGTGTCTGTCCTGGAGATGGATGTGTGTCCTGGGGGCAAGGTCAGATGGTTTGCACAAGTCCAGTCACTCTCCCCCCATCCACCCACACTGCCTTGCCCTTGTAGAAGCCACTGAATTTGTCAGGCAGGATTTGTCCTTAGTGACATTGCTTGGCTGGCACCAGTCCTGAATTCTCCACGTGCCTTCTTCCTTTTTCCTCCAGTTCCTGGGTTTGGGGAGATGTATTTTTCTAGCAGGGGCTGTCTCCTGCTTGGCAGGGGGCTCAGCCTTATCAGCACCAGCACCCTGGTGCTCTGGGGCTTGCTGGCTCTGCTCTGTGGCACAGGGATGAGCTGTCACCTTCTCCCCCTGCAGAACAAGGTCTTCATCTACCGGGGCAAGGAGTACGAGCGGCGTGAGGACTTCGAGATGCAGCTGCTGAGCCCTTTCCCCAATGCTGAGAAGCTGAAGAGCACATCTCCCCCTGGCCAGGACATCACTGACTCCCCAGGGCAGTGTATCCTCTGTGCACAGGGACGGGGCTGCGGGGGTGGCTTGGTCTCTGTCCATCACTCTCCACGTGGGAATTCCTTAAATGCCTCTCTGTGCCCCTGGGGTTCACCCCTCAGGGCTCTGGAGCCCCTCTCCCCAGCTGCCCTGTCCCCCAGTGTGTGCTGGTGGCTCCTTCACTCCCACAGACATCCAGTGCTTCACCGTGCAGCCGGCAGAGGAAGCCAAGGTCCGGCTCAAGGGCCGCAGCATCCCGGAGCAGATCACCAAGTGAGTGTCCGGCACAGGACAGAGCCCCTGCTCTGCTCTGTCTGGGTGGGTGGGACACAGTGGGGGTCCTCTCCTACTTCTGCCTCTTCCCTCCCCACAGCTTCTACAAAGCCAACCACGTCCAGCGGTTCAGCTACTCACGGCCTTTCAAGAGGGGCCCGAATGATCCCGACAATGAATTTGCAGTGAGTGCTGGGAGGAGCTGCCAGGACCCCCAGATGGGAGGGACAGGAGAGCTGGGTGCGGGGGGGCCTGCAGGGAGCTAAAGGTCCAGAGGAGAGACAGGGGATTCCCAGTCCTGGGATGGAGAATATGGTGGTCCTGTGCCCATGGAGGTGGGAGCCCTCCATGGCATGGGGCAGCCCAGGGGTGACCCAGGGTGATGGGAGAAGGGTGGGGAGTGACTGCTGCTCTTCCCAAAGAACATGTGGATTGAGCGGACGACCTTCAGGACAGCCTATCCCCTGCCCGGCATCCTGCGCTGGTTCGTGGTGACCTCCACTGAAACGGTGAGGAGGGGGCTGGGGGGCAGCAGGGCCCTCCCAGGATCCTGGTGGACGCAGCCCCCAGCCCCGCCAGGAGCTCAGGCTGGGGCATGGGGAGTGTGTCCTGCCTGTGCCATGCTCCATGGGCAGCAGGGACAGTGTGTGGGGTGGGTCAGCAACTGCTGCCTGGGCTTTGTGCGTGGGCTTTGTTCCTCTGTGCTCGGCCAACATCCAGGGAGTCTCAGGAGCCACGGCACTGGAGATGTGATGTGGCCTGGCTGGGCTGTCACAGGATGCTGCAGGCACAAGGATGTATGGCTGCATGAGTGCTGCACGTGTCTGCCGTGGTGCTCAGGCTGTGCACCCCACTGTGGCACAGCTGCACCCCCAAAAGTGACACCTGGTTACCCAGGTTTCCTGCAGCCTCACTGCTGCCTCGTGCCCATGGGACTGATGCTGTGCTGGGAGCAGGGACCAGCATGGCCAGCACATCCCCATGAGCTCTTGCTCAGCCCCAGGCACCTGCTGCCAGGGGTCTGAGGGGCTTCATGGGGTGAGATGTGCAGCCCCAGGGGTCCCTCCTGCCAGGCTGGGGAGAGCCCACCTTGCCAGCCTTAAGGAGGAGGGGCAGGTGGTTGTGCCAGCAAGTGCTGACCCCTCCCTGCTCACAGATCATCATCTCCCCCCTGGAAAACGCCATTGAGACCATGATGAAAACCAACGAGAAAATCATGAGTGAGATCAACCGGCACCAGAACGACCCCAGCCTGCCCGTCAACCCTCTCTCCATGCTGCTCAACGGCATCGTGGACCCCGCCGTCATGGGTGGCTTCACCAAGTATGAGAAGGTGAGGACACGCAGGGGCTGTGCTGGGGCCAGCTGGGCACCCCCAGGATTAGCACAGGCACCACTCTACCATCCCCAGCCCGTGTGGAGCTGGGCCAGCCCGGCAGTGGGACTGAGGAGGGGCGTTGCAGGCTTTTTTCCAGGAGCCCTACATGGAGGAGCACCCTGAGGATGCAGGGAACATCGAGAAGCTGAAGGACCTGATCGCCTGGCAGGTACCGGATGCAGCCTCCCTCTGGCAGGGACAGCTGCCCCCCGTGTCTGCTGTCCCTCCCCATCCCAGTGAGCCCCACGAATCCCTGTTCTCCCACAGATCCCGCTGCTGGCAGAGGGCATCCGGATCCACGGGCAGAAGGTGACAGAGGACCTGCGGCCCTTCCACGAGCGCATGGAGCAGTGCTTTGAGCAGCTGCGGGCCAAGGTGGAGAGTCAGTACGGCGTGCGTGAGATGGTGAGTGCCACCGTGGGGGCAGGCACGGCTGGGGGGCACAGGCAGAGCCTGGCACCATGGGGATGACACTGGACAAGCCAATGCAGGTGTGGGGCAGCACGGAGCAGCTGGCTGAGGCCACAGCTGGGGAAGAAACGGGGTGAGGAGCACTGGGCATGGGGGACCTCAGGGTCCCTGCCTGCCCCTGGAGAGGGCACAGCACTGCTGGGGGTGGCTGGCACTGGCACAGAAGAAAGACTGATGATCAGTCAGCCCTCATCAGAGAGGGCAGTGCTGGCCCTGGCTGAGCCCCAGGAAGGACTGGGGAGGCTCTGCCCTCTCATCCCTCCTGGCTGTCTCTCAGATGTTCTTTGAGGACCGGCGGAGCGGCCGACCCCGGTCCATAGCCTGGATACCTGACTGGGACCGGCTGAGCCACGCTGGAGCCAGGCAAGTGCTGCAGTGGGGAGTGCTGGTCGTCCCCTCTCACGCCCCTCAGCCCTCCCTGCTGAGCTTCCTCACTCTGGCCCAGGTGCTTTTCTCCCACCTCTCCAGTCCTCTGCCCTTCCACCTCCCCTTTATGCCAAGGGCATCTCAGGGGTCCATCCTGCCAGGCCACCACGGTGGCCCTGTCCCTATGGAGGGCATGGAGGAGAGACACCCCATGTGCAGCCCCCAGACTCACCTGGACACTGCTGTCACCTGAGCCATCCACTGTTGTCCCCCAAACCTCCCCTGCTGAGCTCTGCTGTGCCTGGCTGAGTGCAGTCACTCCCAGTGATGCTCCATCTTGTCCATGGCACAGCCCTGCTCCTCCTGCCCCTACTGCCCCTCACCTGTCCCAGTCACCCCACAGCACGGAGGCACCCCCGACCCCAAAGCCTGCCCCCCGCCCCTCTGAGAGTGAGGACCACAGGAACGAGCCCAAGGAGAAGCGCGCCAGCTCCATCTTCGGGCCCCGGCGGCAGGACCTGCGCCAGTCCATCTCAGAGCTGCCAGAGACCAAGGTGATGCTCAGCATCTGGTGCCTCCCTGCAGCCCTGCTCACACTCCCCTGGGTGTCCTGCTGCACTCAGAGCCCTGCCTGCAGCACCAGCCCCCAGCCTGGATGAGACCCCTCAAGGGGCTGGTGGCGGTCCCTGCTGCAGGAGCAGGGGCTGGAGGGGCACAAGGCTGGAGACCAAGGTCTGCAGGGGCTGCCATCCAGCCTGGCCCTCCGAGGTGCTAAGCCTTCCTTCTGTGCCCTAGGATGAGAAGTGGATACTCTCCTGCCCCATGAGTGAGAGCAGCGTGAGCTCTGATGGGAAACAGCCCCCGCCAAGCCGAGCTGCTGCCGGTGCTCAGCCCAGCACTGCAGGTACAACCTGCCAGGCTGCCTTCCTGGGAGTTCCTACAGCCCCGCGAGCAGGGCTGTGCCCTCCCACAGCAGCCCCAGCACAGGTCCTCTCACCCCCTTGTGGTGGCAGAGTGGGAGCACAGGCACGTCCCCTGCTGAACACTCCCTGCAGGGCTGCAGCCCTTGATCCTGGACCTTGTGCCAGTGGGTCTTGTTGCCAAGCCATGTTCCTGGCTGGGCTCACATCCTATGGCACCCCTGTCCCCTCTGCCCAGCACTAATGCAGGCAGGAGCGCTGGCCCTGACAGCTCAGGCTGGCTGAGCCTCCATCCCACCTCTTCTGCCTGCACAGGCTCGTCCTTGTCTCCCACTGGCTTTGGTGGCCGCGTGAGAAGCGCCAGCAAGCTCCCACCACTGCCCCGCAAGTTCAGCCTGGCGGTGTATGAGACATTCCTGGAGCAGAGCAATGCTGCAGCAGGAGGGAAGGTACTGGAGGGGAGGCACTGGAGGGGAGGCACTGGCTGGCCCTGGCCCCCAGTCCCACCGCCCCTCACATCCCTCTCTGCTCACAGGCATCCACATCGCCGACAGTGGATGGGAACAGAAGCCTCAAGTCACCGCCACTGCCGCCACCCAAGTCCAAGCGACTGTCACAGCTCTGACCTGATGCCAGCTGCAGCTGCAGCCACAGCCCTGCTTGATTCTCACCTACTAGAGCACCTCTTGCACCACTGACACCCAGAGCATCCCACATGGCCATGATACTCCCTGTGTGCACCGGGCACTGCCACCCTGTGTCCCGCCAGCTCTGGCTATTGCCACCCTCCAGGTGTCCCCTGGGGCTGGGACCCACCTGGCCGTGAATGCTTCCACTGAATGCCACTGAAGCCATGCTGAGCTCCCACACATGCAGCCCTTCCCAGCCATGAGGACATCCCTCCCTCCACCCGAGCTGCCCACGGACTGTGCCAGTGGCAGGGAGCCAGAGACTTCCCCCGTGGCATTTGTGCACAATTCCTGCTCCCCATTTGTGGGACAGCTCCCCTCCCTCGGCTGCCCACCCCATCCTGCAGCACCAGGACACATTCCTGGCGTGAACTGCACAGGAGCCAGCCAGGTGTGCACACGGGCCCTGGCAGCCTCACGCTCTGCAGTGCCACCTCTCCTGCCCACACCTGCCACCTGCACCAGGCAGGTGTCACTGCCCTGACTGGCCATGCCACGCTCAGCTCCCGCCTCTGCACTGCAGCCATGGCTAATAAAGGGCAAACGCATCAGCCGGGCACCTGCGTGGGGCTGAGCACCTGTGTGAGCCCCAGCACCCAGCCCTGCTTGCCCACAGCCCACCCAGGGGCCCATCCCCAGCTGGCACCACCCCAAAGCACAGGGACTCACCCTCCTGCCGTAGGGGAGGACCCCAGGGAGCCCAATGGTCACTTCCCAAGCCAGGCTGTGCTGGCCGGACACAGGGAGGGGACTCGCTGCTCAGCCCCTGAGCTGGCACAGGGCTCTTTATTGGGGTGGGCTCGGCTCAGTTGTATTTACAGTCTGTTACAGGGGGAACTGGACCCGTAACCAGGGGCTGGGGAGGGCGGGGGCTGCCTGCAGCTGGGAGCTGCCATCAGCAGGTTCCAGTCTACGGGGGAGAGTGGGATCAGCTCCCGAGGTGAGGGCTGAGGGAGAGACACGGGGAGAAGGCGCCTGGTGCCACAAACATGGGGCCTGGGAGCGGTCAGGCTGCGCTGGTGCCGGGCTCTCCCCGCATTCCCAAGGGAGCAGCGGGTGCTGCCTGCCCGGATCCTCACAGAGGGTTGGCCGAGGAGGCTGCCAGGCGCTTCCCAATGTAGATCCTGGATTGGAGAGAGTGACTGTGAGGCACTGGTACAGGGTGCTGGGCCCCAGCAAGCCAGGAGCAAGGGGAGATGGCAGCAGACCACTGCAGCTGCTGGGAGCAGTGGTGCATGACAGCACCCAAGGACGGGCAGCTCAAATGTAGAAGTGTTCCCTCCTCCCCCAGTCCTAGGGTGAGACCCTCCAGACACTCCCCCCAGCCCCATGGTGAGACCCAGAGACACTCACCCCAGCCCCAGGGTCAGCAGGTGGCTGAGCAGGAGCGAGGGGATGAAGAGCAGCAGCAGCTCTGAACTGAAAAGTCTCTTCTTCCTCCCCACTGCACTTCCCTGCAGGCTCCACAGCACTGGCTGGGGGGAGCACACAAAGGCAAATTCCCTGGGAAAAGTTCATGGTTAACAGGGACACAGGGACAGCAGGATGGGGGCCAGCAGGATGTGCTGGTGGGGGACACAGGACTTACTCTGGAGACAGGTACCGAGGGCAGCGGGTACAGGCCCAGCCCAGGGACGCTGTCAGGCGTCGCTGCCTCCACTTGGCTTCCTCTGGCACACCCCACTGGTAGGAGACATAGGGCAGGTCAGAGCAGGGCCTGGGGGCACAGCAGGGTGTGGTGGGGACAGCTCCCTCACCTGCCGGGGGTGAGGGCAGCCTGGCTGGGGCTGGCTGTGGGCAGGCAGCACCTCACTCTCCCCTGGCTGATCGCTCCCATGGCTTGCTCCGTCGTCATCCCAGGCTGGGGAGCCCAGCACGAGCAGGGCCCTGCAAACAGAAACCCTCAGTCACTGAGCCCAGCCTGTGGCCCCAGTGCCAGCCGCAGCTCAGCAGGGCTCTGGAGCCTGGCTCCCCCTCGGGACTCACCCGTCACTGCTCTCTGTCTCCAGCTGGGCCTCCAGCAGCATCTGCTCCACGTTGGCGTGGCAGGAGAACGGCGAAGGCGCCAGCTCGGGTTCTGGGCAGCCTGAGCCACACCGCAGCTCCACCCAGGAGCCTGGGGGGGCTGTCAGCCCCTGCGCTGCCCTGGACCCACCCCTGCACCCCATCCCATCCCTGCCAGGAGCCCTCCCAGGCACACCCCGCACCCCTGCCTGCAGACCGCAGGAGCACCAAGTGTAGTCCCCGACCCGGGACGTCCTGTGCACCCCAGGGCTACTGTCTCGGACCCAAACCTGCCTTTGCTCCTGCCCCTGCGGTGCTCATCAGCCCCCCGATGCTCCCCCCCGATGCCCTAACCCGGGATGCACACCAGCCTGCCCGGGATCCTCCCCGCGCTCCCCGGCCCCCAGTGCACATCAACCCCCCAGAAACCCCGCCTGGGCTCCCCACTGACCCACTCCCCAACCACAGAGCACATCAACCACCCGGGACCCCCGGTGGCCCAGACCCCCACGTGTGCACGGCAACTCCGTGGATCCCCACTGTCCCAAACACCGCGGTTCCCTGGCCCGCCCGGGTCTCCTATTGTCCCAAACCCCTCGGTGCCCCGAAGCCCCCCACCCTGCCGGCCCGCC
>VWYO01024494.1:0-32164 GCA_013400275.1 Rhadina sibilatrix
TGAGCAATGCATGATCCTGCTGGAACAGTACAAGATGGATTAGGAGTCCAAGCCATGATTTTTATTTCACCCCTAGAATCAGAATCGATGATTCCTGGTAAAATACAAAGTTCACTTTAGATGATGATGATCTCACAAGTAACAATGCATGACATTTAAAAGGAAAGGGGTCAATATAAACTTATATAGGTATAAGGGGAACCAATGTGTCATTTATTGTGGTTGTGGTGGAAACTGCCAAGTCCATCCTGGCACTGCCTGGGGTCCCCCTGATGTTCCTGAGCTTGAACTGTGTGGGTTTGCTGTGGCTGGATCTTTTTTTGTTGTGGGGCACAGGATTCTGACTCTGTCTTCAAGTTTCCCTACTGTGGCAGAAGCAGAGCTTTGTCATTTTGTCATACTTAGAATGGCATTCATTGCTCCAATGATAACCTTTCTTGCATCTAGGGCATAGTTTATTAGATGTTTTGTTCCCTTGTTTATTCTTTGAGCACTGCTTTTTCACATGACCTTCTTCTCCACAGTCAAAACATTTGACTGTTGCCCTAGCAACCTGTAGCTGTTGAGCTAAGGCGGTTGCTAGTAAATCTGCTTTGTATTGTTCTGTACCAACATGTGCACAAACTTTGATAAAAGTCATGTAAGGAAACATCAGGTTTGTATTTAACTAGATGGAGTCCTTGCAACAGACAGGATTAGCATTTTCATAAGCTAAGGATTTGAGTAAAACTTCTGCTGCATCTCGTAAATCAGTTTGCAGATGATCAATAAAAGTAATGTAGGGCTCTTGAGGTCCCTGCCTTATAGTAGAGAAGTCAGGTTCAGTTTATTAATGTCTGGCACTTTTTTCAGAGCTCTTGTAGCCAGCTCCCTTGCTTGATTATATATTTCTGGGGTAATCCTTAACTGTTCTCTTATTATAGTCTGATCTCCAGTCCCTGTCAAATGATCTCTTGCTATCACAGCATTAGCCTGTGCTTGATCTTCACAAAGCTGGTTGTATTCTGTCCACCATATAGAATATTGTGCTGCTGTCATAAACAATTTAAATAAAGCTTTCTAGTCAGCAAGTACCATAATAGCTCTCTGTGATAGCTTCTATAAGTCTCAATGTATAGGAAGATTGCAAAGCATTCTCTTCCGTAGATTTTCTTAATTCTTTAACCATTTCATAGGAAAGTTGCTCATGTCAAGGCTGATTACCTTGATAAACCTCAGGCAGAAGATGGAGCAATTCACATCCCCTTGAAGCAAAGCTGTTTTTCTACAGATGTCTAAAAAGTCTTTTGGCTCAGGAGCAGCAAAAATTCAGTCACAGAGCGCTGTTTTGGGACCTTTGCATCAGTAGATGGTGCTGCAGTCATAATTTTCAGCTGTTGTGATGGTATTTTAGAATATGAATCACAGATTTTTTTCTACAAGCTCGCTTTCTTGTTCCTCCCTGGTGGTCCCCTCCACATGCCAAGCAAGCAAATTAAAACATAAAAGGATTGCTCTGGGTATGGGGGAAGCATCTGCAGGAGAATTTATGGCTGGGAGTACTATGTCTTCGAAGTTGTGAAAAGCTTGCAATGCAGAATGTATAATTTTTCATGTCACTAATTCATCTGAGTTAATCTCAGGCATGTGTGTTTGACATGCTTTTGAAGCACCCCCCACTCATTTGCAGTGATCAAGGTCAAATAGGAGCCTTTGGGGGGCAGGGGGGGTACCAGGAACAATTAGTTTTCATGCATATAAAGAGTTACATCAGTTTATTTTCCTGAATTTAAGATTTTTGCTCTACATTATAAGCAGTCTTTATGGAAGTCTTCTAGTTTAGAGAGATTTTTGCCCATTTTATGAGGGAACTACCCAACCATGTCATTAATCTGTTTATTAGCCAGCATAAAAGGATGTCCTCGGCGATCCTTGAAGTTCACTGTTGGTACAGTCAAGATGCGCTGCCGGTTCAGGATTGTATTAGGAGATTGTATGTCTCTTTTCAAGAAGTCATTTGCAAGCACATGAAAGAAACACAGTCCTCAGTCACATTATAACCAGGGACATTTATTAGAAGTGTAGATAGCTTTTATAATATTTTCGCCATCGGTTTAGGATAGCGTGAGCCTGGATAACCCATAGTATAATTGTTAATAAGCTTTCTAACCAATAATTTTCAGGATCCATTCCCTAACAGCAACATCAGACTTTTCTCAAAAAGAAATGCTTATATAATAGTTCTGTCTGCAAACTCTCTGCACTTGCAACTTGTTACATTTTTAAAAACTTCATTATATCTCTGCTGCCTGGACTGAAGTGTCTTTTCTTTCTAACTAAATGCTCTTTGTTCTCTCAGTTAAAATTTCCCTTTGTTTCTTTCCCTGTCTTGAGGTGAGTCCTGTCTTCCCATCATTGTGGTACTTGCTTATGTCTGAGTTAGTTTGGGTTTCACAAATGAGCGGGCCTGGCATAAAAATCCACCACAAATAGTCCACCACAAAGGATTCTGATAGCATTGAGTTACACTTAGTACAAAGCACTGCTCCCACAGGCACTTCTCTTTACATATATGGCTGAAGGATAGAATCTTTCTGATATAATAATGTAGTTATTATTTACAAACTCACTCAGGTACTAAATAATAGTAGCTTTTCACTGACCCGTGTTTTTTCACTGGAAAACATGATGGATTCAAATTTGGTCTCTCTTCTCCAAGGAAAGGATATCATCTGCTGCTGTAAAACTTTCTTGTCACTGAGAATGACAGGCAGATAAACAAAAGTTAGTGGAATTAAGTATGGAGGGTGGTGGAGAGACTAATTTTGCATTCTTGATAAAGATATCTTCCAAGGAGGAGACACACCTGAGTCCTGAAATCAGCTTTTAGAAGTGTTTATGTGATTTGCCTTAGTCACTGGATTAAACACCTGATTTGTAATGACTGTTTCCTGCTTTATAGATTGTGTTCTTCTCAGCATTCTGGAGAAGTGTGTGTTTTGATTTCTTAGATCACTCTTACTAGTATTAAGAAACTTGAGTGCCTAACCTGGTCTAGTAGAACTCTTTTACAGCACTGGATGTTTCAAAACTTCTTCATTTGGCCTAGCTTGGTTGTTCAGTTGGATTGTCACCAAAAGTATGTAGCCACTCTGTTTGTTGGGTGGATATGTGCTGAGGGTGGGACATAAAAGTAGTGTCTTTTTTTAACAAGGGCACATCTAACATCTGTGTACTTCATTCCAAAAGATTTCTGACAAGCTGCCTTGACCAATATATCATTTCATTGTTTGATGGTGCCAGAATGTGTTTTGGTAAAAATAAAAGACATCACCTAGAACTTCTCCACTCAAGAAGAATAGTTGTAACATTTTAAACTTTAACAGTTATTTTTATTGGGTTTTTTTTAACAAGAACTAATATTTTTTAAAAAATAACTTTAGCAGTTATTTTTATTTCACATAGGGTTTTTGTGGGTTTGTTTTGTTGTTGTTATTGTTGTTTTTTTTTTTTAACTCTTTACTGTATAGAGAACTGTTTGCTTACCTTGATAAAATCAAATGAACAAATACTGATATGATCAGCTTCTTTTCAGTGTTTAGGGTTTTCTTGTTCTGGTGCCAAATGTATTAGATTCAAATATCCTCATTCTAGAAGAAAAGAAGTAAGAGACTTTGGTAATCTCTAGATAAGGTGCTTGTTTACATTCTCCCAAACATTACAGTAATGAATAATTTCTCTGGACTTCATGCTTTAAGTACATGGAAGTCATATTTTTGTGTTCCATGCCTCCTGGAAATGAACTGAAAACAGTGTTAAGCCAAATGGGAGATTTGACACACACTTACTTAGAAGGTGCGTTTTTGTCTGGTGCTATTGACACACCTGCCTGAGACAGGGGCTTAAGGGTGTGTATAATGATGCAAACTCAAAAGTGAGATTCCACTGCTAAAATGTGGCGGGGAGATAGTAGCTTTTATAAATGATACCCTGACAATTCTTTTGCTGCCTAGAGCAATGGAGGAGCAAAGCAGAGACAACTTCTTTTCTGCTTAACATGTACATTTCAGCTTCCTAAACAGTTAAAAATGTTTCCCTTCTAGGATGAAGATTTACTTACTTTAATTTTCAAGGCTATGATGAAGGATACCTTGAATTCTTCACATCCAGTCTCTTCTGCTGTTCGGTCTTCAGAGCAAATCGAAGAAATGTTTGATACTCTTTCTTACATCAAGGTAACTGTTAAAAATATTGCAAAATATTTGGAAGGTGATACATTAGCTATTGAAAATATGAATGTGGAATCACAAATAGGCATGTATTGACAAACCTTTGGATGTTATTTAAACCCAATTCAAACAATGCAGGATTTCTCAGTAACGTTTTTGAGCATCTACATAGCATTTAATTAGGAAGATATTAGGTATATGTATTTATGGCCTTACTTACCATCTTGTTGAATGCTTAAGCACAAAATGTAATACTCATGAAGATGTAAGAGAGGAACCAATAGGTGAAGCAACATAACCAGTTAGGCATATATTCTTCTGATAGCAGACTGTAACAAGTGATTACAAAAAGACTAAAAACAAAACACCAAAGTAATCATTCAATCTTACACACTCCCTGTTTTTACAATGCCCCAGTGTTTTAGGGATATCCTGAACTGCAGGCCTGCCTCTGAATGCAGATTATTTTACTGCATATCCTGACTGTCTGAAACATGATTACTTCTAATGTCTAGTGAGAGTTGTGTGTGAGGTTTATGTTATTAAAGTGTCTCAGTGCCTTGCTTAAAAATGCATGAGAGAAGAAATACCTGTATTTGCAAAATCTGTGTTCACATTGTCTCAGGTTTTAAATAGCAAATTTTGATAGTGTTGGAGGAAAGCCTTTTGCTTGTTTATTTTGGATTAGCTGACTTTTTTTTCCCATCACTGTCCTGTACTTTCATCTAATTAGAAATCATGGGGACAGCTATTTTCTGCTAGAAAACAGTCAAATACCTTATCTTCCTCCGTTCAGTGGAATGCAGTTCCCATTACAGTCTTGGTTTGTTTACTCTGGCTTCGTTTTGTAAGTCTCAACTGGTCAACACATGTTGTCTGGCATCTTTGAATAGTATGGGATGCCAGATAGACCTAAGGTAGTGATATGCTTCCATTTATTTTGGACTCTGTTTTTACAACTGCAAGAACAGATATGTGTGATTTTCAGGTTACCTTGGTTGCCAAACAAATTTGGATTCTCTCCTTTTATCAAAAGGCATGGCTGTTTTTTCATGCTTCAGAGGTGCGTCTCAAGTAATTCCCTTTTTGGTGAGCTTCTGGAAGCTATGCATATGGCACAGGCATGTCTCTAGCAAACTAACTTTAGAGATACAAATTCTGTCAGTCTTGGACTGATTGAAATTCTCTATATAATTTTAGTGGAAACGTCCCCTAAGTGATTGGATTGGAATTTCAGTCAATTTTAACATATTATATATGTATATGTATAACATTTCATTTGGAGAATTATTTTATTACTTCATTGCTGCTAATAAGTATGTGCACATTTTGAATAGAATTTTACCAGCATACACCTATAAGAGCTGATCAAAAGAGGTTTTGCACGTTGTCAGAAATAATATTTTCATGGCTGCTTTCTATGTTTCAGAGGATTTCATGGCATATCTTTTCTCTTTCCATTCATGTATGAAGATTTTATATTGCACTACTCTTGTCCCTATAGCTTAGGTAGAGTTCTTGACGATTCACGTGAGAAGACACTTGCAATGTAGTCCCTAATAAGCAAAGGGTTGTCAGTTACTGAATTGTAAAACATAATTTGTTTTAATGGACTGCCAACTGACACAGATTAGTAGGTGAGCTCTACATTGTACTGTCTGGAATAGGAATAATTTTACAGTATTATTTTTAGTCTGACAGTTTTGCAGACCGTCAGTAAACCTAACACGCGTGGGTGGGACAAGATCCGCCTGCAACAACAGAGTGTATGGAAGGATATGACAATAGGAAAAACAAAGGAGCAGAGCTGTAGGTTAAGTATGGATGCATACAGGAGAGGAAATTGCGGCCATATTATTAATAACTGTAGTAAGGGCTATTCCTGACGTTTGATGAGTAGTGAATAACCAGGCAGCCTTCAGTTTCAGATAAGATGTTACTCAAATTCCAGAACCTGAGTTTGGAATGCATGAGAACAATGCATTCCCTCTCTAAAATCTTCTCCTTTACTTCTTCTTTCTTTGCTAGAAATAGTACCAGAAATATAAAGTGCACCTTTAAACTATTCTTGATCTATGGCTGCTTATCTGTGTTTAGTTCTACAGTATGCAAGTCCTTAGGAAATTTACTTATTGGTGGCTTTGACACAGAAACATTCATAGCCCTTTTGATACTAAAATGACTCAGTTACAACTTTTCTTTACAAGACATGGCTGTATTTAAACACATGAAAATGTACTTGTTCTTCTGCAGTCACTTCCAACCTACCAAGTGTATCTCATATTTTTCCTGTATTTTTAGGTTTTTGATATAACTGCACATCCCATGACTGTTAAACACTGACTCACAAATGCAGTCCTCTACTATACAGATGAATATTGGTAATGAAAAATGGCAGCCATAGAGACATATCAGTAAGGAGGCAATATTTTTCCAATTATGTTAATTGGAAAAAATGTCTAATTCTACTAGTCCATTTTGTAACTGCAGTTTGAGCCTTTAAAATACTTTTTTCCAAAGTTGCTGGGAAAAATTTTCTCTAACTGTGTTTGGAGTTTATGAAACAGGGAAAGAATATTTTTCCAAGGCAACTGAGTGCACAGGTAATTATTTGAAAGATATTATTTGGAATAAAATCTGCTAGCTTCTGACTTATTTTTGTCCTGTGGAGGAGCTATAATATGTATATGCTTTAGAAAGTTCTGTACCTGCAATTTACTGATTAATTTTCTTTTTTTTTTTCTCCCTAAAGGGGGCTTCACTTCTTTTGATGCTGAAGCATTACCTCACTAAGGATGTCTTCCAGGCTGGCATTGAGGTATACTTGCATAATCACAACTATGGAACAGCCCAGAGTGATGACCTGTGGGACAGCATGAATGAGGTATCCATCTTTGACAGGGTTCTTATTTTCTTTTTTTTTTCCCTCCACTTTTTTAAGCATATCATAAGCTTTTATTTATTTCCTTTTTTATGAAAAAAAAAAATAGGATAATGGAATGCAGGTAAACACTCTGAATTTTTTGCTCATCCTATTCCAAAGTTCTCTCATATAAGTAGGGAGATTTACTGAAGCTTCTAGAGCTACATTGAGTACCATCCTGAAAAAGCACTGTGAGTGGCTGTGTACCGCCATGCATGTCCATCCCGTATGGACATATCCTCTCTAGAATTACACAGGTAGTGTGTTAAGACCAAAATGGAAGTAATAAAATTCAGGATAAATTTTATTTTCAGGGAAGAGCTAAATCCAACCTCGCAGAGGTCTGGAGTTCTCTCTATGTAACTTCATTTGTGATAGCTTCTGTTTTAACAAGTGTGTTGAAATTTTAGGAAAGCAGACTGTACAGGCAGCTCTCAAATTACAAGGCAGCATAAGGCTGTGTCTAATTTTAAAATGAGTGTGAAGGGCTCAAGAAAGCAAGAGCTTGGTCAGAAGAGAGTGAGGGCTAGAGTCAGCAAGGCTGTGGGAGTCAGAGAGGCCGGGGAAAGGAGGGTGGAGAGACAGCAGGAAGGACAGGGGAAGGGCTGAGAGTCCAGGGAACTACAGGCCTATCAGCCTGAACTGAGTGCCAGGGAAGGTCATGGAGCAGATCATCTTTAGTATCATTACACAGCACACACAGGACAACCAGGGAATCAGGCCCAGCCAGCACGGATTTAGGGGGGACAGGTCCTGCCTGACCAACCTGGTTTCCTTTTATGACCAGGTGATCCACCTGTCATAAATCCACCTGATGGATGACAGAAAGGCTGTGGATGTTGTTTGCCTGATCTTCAGCAAAGCCTTTGACACTGACTCCCACGGCATTTTCCTAGAAAAGCTGGCAGCTCATGGCCTGGACAGGTGCACTCCTTGCTGAGTTAAAAACTGGCTGCTTGACCACGCCCAGAGAGTGGAGGGAAATTGACAAATTTATTGTCCAAGTGATTGTTTACAGATGCAAAACCATGCTACCACTTAATTGGTAACTTAAGAAGAAAGTGAGTATTTTCCATTTGCTATTTTCTTGATATGTGATGATTGTTTTTACAGATTACCAATGGAACACTAGATGTAAAAAAAATGATGAAGACTTGGATTGTGCATAAAGGATTTCCTTTAGTCACTGTTGTCCGAAAGGGAAAGATTATTTCAGTACAACAAGAGAAATTTTTGTATCGTGTGGAACCAGAAAATTGGACATCAGATGAAAGGTTATTACCTTCTTAATACCTTTTATCTATTAATAGCAAGCTACTATCTTAAACCTTGTACATTTTTCTCACTTATATTCAGGCCTTTTAGTGTTTCCTTTGAAGGCAAGTAATAGAGAATAGAGAATTCAGCACAGAAATTCACACATGTAGTATTTGCCTGAAGGTCCCTGTCCATTTCCACTGAAGCAACTGGTAAAAATCAGTGACACTCTTTCTAATCTGACTTTCATACTTGCATTGTTTTCTTGATGCTTTTAAGCTTGACATTGAATTTCAATACCGAAAGGTTTTCAATACCAAAAGGCAAATCTCATAAGTAAATGTTTCTTTACATTTGAGAAAGTTTTGTGTGTTTAACAAGATTGTGAAGAAAGGTAGCGTGCAGAAGTTTTACAGAAGTTACAGTTGCATGCATGTATCCTACTTTAGAGCCTCTGCTTCTTACTTCCAAAATTCATTGTCTACCTTGGGCTTTGCTACAAGAAGGTAGAGAAGCTAAAATAAATACTTTCTAGGCTTCAAAGTTTTAAGATGACACTACTGCATGATAACAAATGACTGAATATATAAAAGAGGCAATATACATTGTACCAAAAGCTAAAAGGAAGTACATGTGCAAATACCGAAGAAACAAAGATATGGCAGTTGGTAATTTTAATGTTTTGTTTACTGCTAATGGAACTTAACCTTATGACCCTCAACAGTGTCATCTAACAAAAAATATGTGTGAATTTTTTTGAGATTTTGCTGGTTTTATTTAGTTGTTTGAAGTTTTAACAGAAGCTGAGTCCGTTGCATCATCTTGCAGAAAATTAGGTCTGTGAAAGAAATTTGTCTCTTGAAATGTAGGAATTTAGAGGGCTCTATTTTATATTTGTTATGTGGAGAAAGAAAAGCAATGTGGGATTGAAAGGTAAGGAAAGAAGAGAAGGATTTTAAGCTAAGCAATTTCTGTTTCTAGTTGATGTAAATTTGGGGCATGCATGAAAAGGTTTTGAAAAAGAGCACTATGTGTGAGTCATACATAGAGGGGGTCCCCTATCAAGATCAGATTAATATGTGCAGCTTCTTTCATCCCACTCAGATAAGTGTTTTTCTCTAAATAGCCAAATCTTTATCATCATTATGAGCCTCCTTAGCATTTATCCTTCCAGTTTACAGTTCACTTAAGAAAGTCTTTTTGGTATGCAATTAATTCTGGTTTCTATACCGTGATTTGGAATTTGAGTCTGTTACTTGGATAATTTTTTAATTTTAGTTAAAGCTTGTAAAAGATCAGAAAAACAATGTTGGACTCAGGTAAAAATAATACTGGATGAATTTCTGCTGCAGCCTGAGATTTACTGTCTGTATGATTTTGGACAAGCTACCTAGCACGCTGGAACTGGGAAAGAAGTACTAGGAAGAGTGGAGTCCATCAGGGACTAATGCAGTGTAAGATCTTCATTGGTGACACACACAGTGATATCAAATGACCCTGAAGAGAATTTGTAGATGACACCAAGCTGAGCAGTGCAGTTGGTGTGCCTGGGGGAAGGGATGTCATCCAGAGAAATCTAGACAAACTAGAGCAGTGGGCCCTTGTTCAGGGCAGACCTCTGGTATCAACACAGGCTGGGGGATGAACAAATCAAGAGCAGCCTTGCAAAGAAGTACTTGGGGGGAGTAGTGGTACTGGACACAGGCCAACAGTGTGCATTCACAGCCCAGAACTCCAGTTGTATCTTGGGCTGCATCGAAAGCAGCTTGGGCAGCAGGGCAAGAGAGGGGATTCTGCTCCTCTGCTCTGCTCTGGAGAGACCTGGAACTCCCCATGCAGCTCTAGGGTCCCAGCACAAGAAGGGATGGACCTGTTGGAGTGAGTCCAGAGTAGGTTCACAAAAACAGTCAGATGGACAGAACACCTCTCCTATACAAGGACAGACTGACAGTTTGGGATGTTCACCTGGACAACAAGAGGCTCTGGGGAGACCTCACTGCATTCTTTCAAGTACTTAAAGGAAAGATGGGAACAGACTTTTTAGCAGGTCCTGTTGTGATAGGACAAGGAATAATGGTTTTAAAATAAAAAGGGTAGATTTAGACTAGATATAAGGAATAGTATTTTTACAATAAGGGTGGTGAAACGGTGGCACTGGTGGCCTAGAGAGGTGGTCAATGTCCCTGAATGAAAACATTCAGGGCCAGGTTGTATGGGATTCTGAACAACATGATCTAGTTGAAGATATCCCTGCTTGTTGCAGGGGAGCTGAACTAGATGACCTTAAAATGTCTCTTTGGATCCCATCTTTTCTATATAATTTACCCATTTCTCAACATGGTGAGATATGGTGGGATATAAAAAAATAATTTCTGTGTATGCTGTGCACATTTTTGTGTATTCTTTCATCATATTCTGATTATAAAAGTAATACTTACAGCTTATTATTTTATACAGCATTCAGTAATTCTAGTATTATTAGTATAGAAAAATGCTTAAAACAATTCAAGGGAGATAACATGTATGTAACACATCAGTAAACATTTGTTTTCCTTTGCAGTTACCTGTGGCATATTCCTCTCACTTACATAACAAATAGGTGCAACTTCACTCATTGTATTAATGCATATTTACTGGATCAGAAGTCAGGTACGTGACCAAAAGCTTTGGTAGCAAGTTATGTAAGTGTTATAGATATATGATTTTTCTGAGAAAACCCTTGAGTCAGGTGTGAAGCTGAAGACATACAGGGTAAAAAATAATTTCAGGGATCCGGAGCAAGACACTGCTGGTGTTGTCATCATCCGAGAGTTGGTTCCCTGTAGCATTGTGTATATAAATACATGACAGCTACTGGAACAGAAGCACAGGTTTGAAATTTGTAGTAATCTATGCTTTTCATCACAGTACATACATATCTCTCGAACTGCATGTTCTTTAGAGAGCAAGTTATGTGTTGATCTGCCAGTTTGCTGAAGTGTTAGAAAGTAACTTTCATGCTCATTTTATTTAATTGTGTAGGAAAATACTGTATTTGGAACAGTAGATGGGGCTGTTTGAAAGAATGACTGGACAAAAGGAGAAGAATTAACTGATGTAGCTTGGGACAGACTGTGACAATGTTCATTCAATCAGATGTAGGAAAAAGGATGAGGAAATAAAACCTGGAATTTTTGAGCTGTCTTTGAAAACCTTCGTTATGGCTTTTCCTTCTTCATTGTAGGGGGAAATAGTGTGAAAGAATTTACTGTCTCTCTGGAACTAGTCTACTTCATAGACTTTGATTTGAGCAAACAGTTGTTAAATGTTTGTTTCTACTGATAATATACTGTCTGTCCACTAGCTGTCATTGAACTTTCAGAAGAGGTGGAATGGATAAAATTCAATGTGGACATGAATGGCTATTACATAGTACACTATGCTGAAGACTGGAAAACACTGATTGATCTGTTGAAAAAAAACCACACTGCTCTGAGTCCTAAAGACAGAGCAAATTTGATCAACAATATCTTCAACCTTGCACGGTAAGACTTCACAGAATCACAGAATCACAAGGTTGGAAGAGACCTTCAAGATCATTGAAGCCAACCCAGCCCTAACACCTCAACTGGACCATGGCACTGAATGCCACATCCAATCTTTTTTTAAATGCATCCAGGGATGGTGACTCCACCGCCTCCCCAGGCAGACCATTCTAGTACTTTATCACTCTTTCTGTGAAAAACTTCTATATTGGAAAGGTATTTAATATGTGTTTCAAGTTTTTTCCAATTCAGAGAAGATCAGGCTTAGTTTCTAGAGACAACTGCTTTAGAGAAAGTTTAATTCAGTCTTCAATAGCCTTGTTGGAACTCTTCACTGATGTTCTAGATGTTATCTCCCTCTTCTTTATAGCATCATCTATTTATTTGGATCACAGAAAGCCCCATGATAGTTTCCATTTCTGGAAGACACTGTTTTCTTTAGTGTCCAGTTACCTGGCTGCTAGACTGTTTTCCTGTACTCTAGTGCTCCACTTCAGAAAAGTAAGCTATTTCCCTCTTAAATTTTTACTGGTGCCCTCTCATGTGTTTCATCAGCACTGTCGGAGCAGGTGAGGCTGAACATTGTGTGGATAGTCTCTTTGGAAGCTGCTATTCTATCTGAGTACCCTTATTTATGATAAATATTTTCAGACATCCTTGCCACACTTACCTGTTTTCAGTTTCTGTTAACTGAAGGCCATTGTTGCTGTGTTGTATTCTTACTGAAGTTAAAATATGAAAATTTCTGTATGTAAATTGTTCCTTATGTCAGTCCCTCTATTCACTTCTCTCTCTGTTAGTGCAATGGAAAGCATCACTTCTGATTGTTTCAGGGGGTGCTTTTGTTTTGTAACCCATTTTTATATTTGTGTTCATTGACCCATAGTCTAGGACGAGAGTCTCTGGAAAAGGCCTTTGAGTTGATTGATTACCTCAACATAGAGAACAGCACTGCACCACTTACTGAAGCTTTGTTTCAGCTGAGTCTTATATACAGCCTTTTAGACAAAAAGGGTGAACAACAACTGGCAGCACGAGTCATGGTATGTTTTAGTTTTTCATAAATGATAATTTTAATAATTAGCTATAATGTTCTTTATAGTTACATTCTCTTTTTACATGTTGACTGCTGAACATATTCATTAATTTCACTGAGTTGGATGGGGATTCTAGAGATTTGCCAGTCTTGCCAGCTTTTTCTAATGATCTCTTACCAAAATGCTGCATTTTTTGAACCAGTTTCTTTCCCTCTCCCTCCTCTGTTTCCATACCATACCCATGTGCCCCGAAATATTTTGTAGGGAGTGTGGTGCAGTGGGAACACCATGGTATCTGGGGCTATCTTAAAATGCCCATACAGGTCAATTTAGTACAAATATGTAATTAAACAGATTCCATGTACTTTCCTTGAACAGAAAAGTTATTTTCAGAAGTTAGAGTGGCTAGAGATCATAGATCCAATTGCCTTGTAGAGATAAGAGAAAAAAAACAGAACTGTTTCCTGTAGAAACAGAAACACAAGGATGGTTGTCATTGTCCTGTTCCAGTTGTGTAATAGAGTAATACAATACAGTTCTACAGACTTGACAGTGAAATCAATATTGTAGGTTCAGTTCTTGGTAAGCATGTGTCTTTAATTTCTCTGTTTACCTTCTTATTATGGAGCTTGTTCTCCATATTCATCTACTGGTTTGAAATTATCTTTGCTGCTTTACAATGTAAAATATCAGTAAAGGGATTTAGTCTGTAAGAAAATTATTAAATTATTAGGTAAAATAGCAGATGATTTTTCTTTATGCTAGGTAGGAATAATTAGTGAGTGCTTAAGGAAACATAAGCAAATAACCCACTGTTTTAATTTACCCAGAGTTATTTCATATCTTCTGTAAATAGCCCAGGTTCTGGGTTTGCAGTGCAGTATCTATGCAGTTTTATTTAAGTTCAGAAATTTCAGCTGAGATGTGGTAGCTGGTCAGGTATCCAGCTGTGGTTTTGGCAAGCTACAGAACTACAGAATTGAGGGGTGCTCGGCCTATAGACATACAAAAGTTGTTTCTTTGTGCTGAGCAAAGGCGTATTTACTGTGACTTGGTGAAGTTAAAAGCAGTTAAACATACAGAAGTTACTTGTAGTACAGTGTGATTGTAAGCTGATTACAAGTCTGAGCCATGGCTCAAAGCGTAGTCTTCAGTTTCCATGTGCAGTTTAAGATGTAACCTGGCCCATCTTTCAGATTTATGTGGTATCTGATACTTCCTCGTACAGTTAAGAAATAGCATGTGCAAGTTGGAATAAATAGATGAAAAACAACTGTGTTTAACTTCCACAGTTCAAAAGTTTAACCTTTTTTTTTTTCTTATTTTAAAATAATTTTATATATAGAAAATCCTCTTAGAAGGAATTAGCTATTGCTAGTAACTTTTTCCTCCTTTAGCATAGGATAGAGCACTTGCTTGGAGATAAAATTGACCAACAGCACTGGACAGATGATGGGACCCTGTCTGAACGAGAGCTCCGGTCAACACTGCTGGCTTTTGCCTGTACCCATGATATACGAAACTGCAGAACAACTGCTGCTGAGATGTTTGAGACATGGATGAAGTCAAACGGAACAATAAGGTATCACAAAAACTGAGCTTCCACTTCCTTTACCCATTTGTTTTCCTGTTACATTGCCACCAATGTATTTGGGAAAAACACCCCAACAACAAAAAGAACAAAACAAAACAAAACAAAAAAATACAAACAAACAAAAACAAAACAAAAAACCCCCACCCACCACACCACCACCACTGACTTAGTATTGAAAAAGAATGTGATTCTGTCTTTAACTTTCCATCTGTAGAAGTAATTGCTGTTTCTCAATAGAAGATGACTGTGCTAGGCTTTATCTGCAGTCTCATTAACTGCAAAACCAGCCATAAATTTTCTTTCATCTGTATTACCTGAGCTGCACGCTGAAAGAATATTACTTAGTGGCAAAGCCAGAGCACATCCTTTTATCACACTGAATTCATTCTGCTGTGGATTCACCTGTATTTTGTGCCATAGAAAATTCTCAATTTTGTGTATAATTTACTTTGTTTTCATGTGACTAAATGATTTGCCTTTTCCTAGTGACTGAAAGTATTAGATTGGCACAAACTCAGTCATGCCAAATCTTAACAATTGCTACAGAATCCAGTTGCTCCAAAGAGAGGCATCTCCTTCAGTTAATCTTGTAATTTTGTGATTGCTTTCTTCTTTCCTCATGTGAGCATTTTTGTGCTCCCTATGTTTATTTGTTTTCTTGCTTTTGTTTTTCCCTGCAGTCTGCCTAGTGATGTAATGAAATCCATATTTGCAGTTGGAGCCAAGTCTAATGATGGCTGGGAATTCCTCCTGAAGATGTACTTCTCTTCAATTTCCGAAGCAGAGAAAAGCAAAATGATTGAAGCCTTGGCCAGCACAGAAGATGCCAGAAAACTGATCTGGTATGAAGGAGTCAAAAAGTTGTATGCTGTGTGAAGTACAAGTGATAAAATTGTCTTGGAAAAGTGCATTGCCTTTTTTCTATTGTTGAAAGAATTTCTGATTGCTAAAGAAAATCCATGCAAATGTTTTGCACAGGCTTCTGTACACACGAAGAACCTGGTATTTTTCACTTAAAAATAACTTGTGTAATGGAGCAGCACAAAAAGCCAGATTCTGGATATCTGTAAAGAGAAAACAATTGATCTTAAAGTCTTTGTGCTGCTGGTTAACATGAAATTTCAGATTTTGCAGTGCAGGTAACAAAATTGCGGACTGTTCTATAGAACCTTAAAAGATTGAGATATCTTTATAATCAAAATAATAACTAGTTGAGGTATATTTTTGTTTGGGTTTTTTTCCTCTTCTTTTTTCCATTTCTTTCTTTGGGTGAAAATTTGACTTTACATTATGTTCCTCTCTGTAGACTGAATCTTAATACTGCATGGAGAACACAAACTTGTCCTGCTAATTTAGTCTTCAGCTTCCCTCTCTTACCTCTTCAATGTATTGTTTTTCTTTTACAATTTACTAGAATTTACTTCATCTTTTCCAACACCAGTGAAAATTCAGGTACTTAGATTTGAACTAAGATCACTCTGTTTTCTGGAAATTAAAACTAAGTAAATACAGTTGTTGTAATAAAATGTACTGTTGATTTCTTCCAGATGCCAGAATTTGCTTGCTTGATGTATTATATCATCTTTTCCCACTAATTGAGGACTTTGAGGAAACCCATGTGAACATACGAATAGATGTTTTTTTCCTGTCTCTGCCATATGCTTTATCTCCTAGGCTAATGCAGAACAGTCTTGAAGGAGAAATCATCAGGTCACAGGAGCTTTCACATATCATAGCAACCGTTAGCCAGAGTTTGTCTGGATATTTGCTGGCTTGGGACTTCGTCAAAGAGAACTGGGAAAAGCTTACACGAAAGTAAGTCTTTTGATGCAGCTGAAACTTCAAACTCAGAGTGGCAAAAGCACCTGTTTGTTTCTTTCAAACAAGACAATAAAGAGTATTGTTCATGTAAGAAGATTCATGTTAAAATTCTAAATAATGTTTTCAAATCACTATCTACAAATATAAATTGCTACATAAAATTTGAAGTCTCAACAATCGTCCTAGAGCCTCAGAAATTCTAAACAATCTTGATCTTAATTTCTCTTGCAAGGTTGCTGTCTCTAAGATGATTGGTTCAGTTGCAAGATATTTATATGGATCAAATGGATTCAAAAGGACACTCAGGGAATTAATTCAGCATTTATTTTTACTGAATTGTCACTGCATTCCTAATACCAAGTAACCGATATTTTCCAACTAATAAACAAAAAAGTAGAAATAGTAGAAAAGAGTGCATACATACACCAAAACTGCTTCTTGAAGTGTCTCCTAGCTGAAAATATTTGTCTTTCAGGTTTCACCTAGGCTCATATACTATCCAGAATATCGTCAGCTGGTCAACTTCTCAGTTTGCAACAAAGGCACATCTACTTGAGGTTGGTGACTCAATTTACCAGAAAGCAGTATTTTCTGGTGCCAGTGCTGTTTTAATTTAATTGAAGGATGAGGAAAACACATGTTCACATGTTATTTATATCCTTGATATCCTGTTGCAAGTATATATATCAGTTGCTTTCACTATTTCACATATGACAAATATATGTATAGACACTGGAAGATTATATACTGAGTTTGTGACAGAATAGCATTGCAGAGTTGAACCCAGTTACTGGTTTATACTGTTGTGTGTTCCTGTGCACTGGAACACACTGTCTCACAAAATAATGATTTGATCTATTTGTATTTTTGTAATTTTGTAAACAACCTATGCTTTCTGTATCTCTGAAATGTGATACTGTGCCATAAAAATTGTTTTATGCTGTTTTTTTCCATCAGCCATCCCAAAGAGTTACTGTGGAAGTTGAGTATCAGCCAAGAGTTGTTTAATAACTTTTAGAAAACTATGTTGTCTTCCACAGCAAAGCCTTGAAGTTAATGTATCAAGAATCATTTATGGCTTAGCCATTAAACAATTAATGTTTAATTCAGATAATTTGGTAGAATAGATGTTAATGGTTTGATCAATAGTGTTTTAAATGTTAGCAATGACAGTTATAATGATGACAGGGTGTGAGGGCTGTTCTAGAATGCTGAAGAGGGTTGCTTACAACAAGCAATTCTTTGTCACAGAATAGGAGTCCTTTTCCAGAACTCTGCATACTCTCTGTTGGCTTTGTGATATAGTAAATAAATGTCTGTTTATTGGTGAAATGATATATTGGAACCAAATGAGTTATTGATGGTGAATCTGTGAAAAATGCTTTCCTTGCATTTTTGGGAACTCCTTTTAGAGATTTGCTTACTGCATAGATAGAAACAATTCTCAAAAATGGATTTCTTGCAACATGTGTATAGCCTTTGCTGCTGAACCTATTTGTCTGGCTAGTGTTGATTTTAATTAAGATTGTCTTTTGCTTTCTTTATTCTTGCTATGCAGGTCAAGTCATTTTTTGAATCAAAATCAGAGGAGAGTTCTCAACTGCGTTGCGTAAAAGAGGCAATTGACACAATTCAGCTCAATATCCAGTGGATGGATAGAAACTTGGCAAAGCTACAAGAACTGCTGTAGTGCATATAATACTGTGCTGTGTCAGCCATTTAGGAGCTCTGTGAGCAGTTATTGTGTTTCATTTGCAAAAGCCAGGATGAAACCAGGCATCACTGCAACATTGCACTATTAAGGAATCTAGATAGCTCAGGGCATGTCTCAGATGAATTTTTATTTTCCTTGAAGCATTTTGAGCAATATGTAAGAATTTACCCTGAAACTGTTTTCATCTATAGACCAAACATCTGCACAAATGATTAAATATAATTTTATATGTGAAACTTACACCCTTTCCTTTGGAGTTGTGTCATAGTTTCTTGGCAGTGGGTTAATACTGACAGTCTGGTAAGAAAGAAAGAGTTACCATGAACTGTTACTTCTTTGCAGACTGCTCATTGAGCAGTAGATTTTTCTTAATGCAAAACTGTATGCGGTTTCCACATTTGTAGATAAAGATGCTGTTGTGAAACAGAATTATATTTCAGATATATAAGTAGTAGTGAATGTTATAAAGTTCAAGAGACAAAATAAATACAGTTCCAATTCGATTTAAGTTTTGATTTTTTTATTTTCATTATGTTCTCCAGGAATTACACATAAAAAAAAAAATAAATCTTATGCTAATAGTATACAATTTGATATATAAAAGTGACTGGATGATGGTATGGAAAAGAAGAAACAGATAGCAAAACCAAGCGGTTTAGAGATGGGATTTCCAGAAACACTGGTGTGACTTTGGAACTTCTACTTTGAATTTATCAGACAGTTTTGAGAATCTCATCATTAATCATCAAACTTTTAAGTAATTTTGCTTTGACCAACTGCACAAAATTATATTTTTTCAGGTTGGTTCATCTGTTAGACTGATACTGATTTGTGCCCTTTTGACTACTGACTTTCAATTTCACCACTTATTGCAGAGGGTTTGCAGTTGATAGACTTGTCAGTCACTTCATTTTTGTAAACTTCTGGTCTTTCATTTCCTGATAATTCGCAAATCACAGCGTAATTTGTCATCATTTCTCACTCTTTATGGCATTAGTTTTAGGAAAGCTCCAATTTAAATTTTAATGATTTGTTTTTCTACTATTGTAAAAAATCTTGTAAGAGAAATCCTCAAAGTCTTTTGAAGAATAGGAGCTAAAACCCTAATGTGCAGCACTATAAAGATGAAATACCTGCTGTGCAATCTATGTCTGTCAGAAGTGAGGAAAAAAGCCATTTTGGAGTTAAAGTATATGTATATATATACACACCACAAAGCATGCAAGAGGAAATATACTTTTTTATCTTTTCATTTCACTAACAGTGTAACTTTTGTGGATTCATACAAGCAGATTTAGAACTGTTGTTAAATAATAAGAATAAGAATTGCAGTTAAGTATATTGTTGGAGTTTTTATACTGCCATATGTTATTACTTTGATTCCTCCTTTATTTTAAATCCTTGAAATTCTACAGAAATACTATTTCTGTCTTTGAATATTTGTGTATATATGTGTGTGTATGTATATATACACATATATATGCCATCTTTTTCTTCCTAGTCACTTAAATTAATGAGAAGTCAGTTGTAAACTTCCACTTTCTATCCCTGCTGTACCCTCACATGTGTTTTATTTCATCCCTGGGCAAAAGTATTGAGTTTTAAAAATTTAAAATCACAACTGTGGAAGAGGATCCCATCTTCCTCCTGATTTCTGCTCTGGAATTTCAAAAAATTATTATTCTATTAAAATGCTTTAGTAACTGTCACCGATGGGCCGGTGAGACCCAGCTAGCTCGAAGCTCCGGCCCTGGTGCCAGGAGTACCACTCTCAGAATGCCAGCAGTCCGAGAAAGGGTGCAGAAGAGGCTGTCTCTGCGGCAGTGGTCTTTATAGTGACTTGGGACGAGGAATTAGAGAAGGCTCTGTCAGATGTTATTCTTCCAGATGGTCCAGGAGAGAGAGCGAGGGGAGTTCCACGCACTTAACATTTAAACCAAGGGGCAGAGGGGTGGGGCAGGTGAAGAAAATCTGGAAAGTTGGGGAAGTTCTTTTCATTCTACCATTTGTTGCATATGCATACTTTTGTTATGTCAGTGGTAGAGATTTTAAAATTGTTTTTCTGTTATGGAACTCTGGCCCTATTAATAAGTTGTACTGGAGTCAATCCTTCCATGAGAAATGCGTAAATATAATTCTCCTTTTTTTGAGTGTCTTGGAAATTGATGAAGATTGAAATGGCTAAGACGTTAGCCAAAGGAATACAGCCTTTTCTGGCAAGGCTCATGTTGGACATGGGCTTAGGGCAGCGTGAGGACAGGAAAAGGGTGAGGTGTCAGTGCAAGGCAAAGAGTAGAAACCCAGTGCTAGGAGGGCTATGAAAAAGCCTCCAAGAGAAGGTGAGGATTGCTACTCCAGCCTGAGAGCCAGAAAAAGTTGGATGTCCCATTAGCTGGATTCTGGTTAGGGCTAGTGTGAGCATGGCTAGCTAGTATAACTAGCTAAGCTTAGCCATAGGTGCAGGACAAAAACTTGAACTATTCAAACAAACCCAGGTAATGCAGGATTATGGAGTTCTTTGCATAACTAAGTTGTTATTTATGTTGTTAGTTGTTACTAACTTAGTAAATGGGACTACCAGCTGTAGGACACCATGTATTAGGGGCTGTAGAAAATGCAGAGTAATAGGCTCAAGTGTAGTAAGCAAATGTTTCCCTGGATGCCTTAGGAATTGAGCCAGCCTTAGCAATGCTAGAGGGATGACTATAGAATTTAAAGATACAGCGCGACTTCTGAAAAAGGATGCATCATTGAGGCAAGGTTGATTTGGGAATGAAGGACCATGTGACAAACCAAGTTTGGCCACTCCCAGAGAGATGTGGCTCCCACATCAGTGTCTTTGATGTGGCTCCCACATAGTGTCTGCTATTGGCACAATTGTCCAGCAGCGTCCTTTCATTTGTGGTGCAGCTCCTCAGCGCAGAGGCTATGTAAGGACAGAGTAGCCACACAGGGCTTATCCTTCACTTGATACTGTCTTTCACCTCCTCTTCAGCTCCAGATCTCCAGCTCCATTGCTAAAGCTCTGGGGTGGCAAGAGAAGAAAGCTGTTCACATCAGCAGCTGCAGAAAGTGTTCCAGAGAGCAGAAGGCAGAGCCGGAGGGTACTGCCAGTGTGGGCACTTCTCACCCATTGCAGCCAGCAGCAGGGATTTACCTTGCCATTTCTTTGCACTCAACATCTTTAGCTTCTTTCATACAGATCTCATCCAGCTCAGAGAACAAGCCATGAGGGATGTGTTGCTCATCCTGCTTGGTCCTGAGGATGAACTCTACTCACTGGGGTGGGGTGTCTGGGGATAGAAGACAAAGCTCCATCCTGTTGCTGTGGCTATCATGCTCACATTCAAAGTGGGCATCAGAGGAGCACCAGTTCAGCCACTATCAACGGGGCTAGGCCCTTACCCCTAGGTACTGTGCAGGCTTGCCCAGAGGAGAAACATCTATTTCACCTCTGCATAAGGACAGACTGCTTTCTTCCCACACAATTACATTTTTAAAGGCAGGATCCCTCTAAGGAAGATGCATTTAGCTAAATTTTGCACTTAAACTGCCTTAAATTAAAACAAAGTCTAGGGAAAGGTTATCTTGCTAAACAATGCCATTTTCCCTCAGAAGAACAACTAGCCACATGGACCCGCCTGCAGAAGAGCTTATGCAGTGCCTACATAGCCCCAAGGAAATTAGAGAGTGATGTGGATTGTTACAGTAGTAGTCCTGATGGACTGTTGGAGCGAAGTCCTTCTCTTTCTGATGCTTCCAGCTATGAGGTTCATGATGCCAGTGGCTGTGCCTGACTAGTGATATCTGCACATGCACAGGATTCAGAGGTCTGCAAAAATTGGCATTTGTTCTTGATATTAGGGAGCCAGCTGATGCAGAAACCAGTTAAATCAGTACATCCATCCAAGGAGGAAATACCAACTTGATTTCATTTTTACTGTGTTCCTCGATGGTGCACACCCTTCTTCCAAGTCCATTTTGCTCCAGTTTTAAGTAAGTGCTGGCAACAAGTGTTCCTGAAATTATGAAATCTCTTCTCAAATCTCAGCTTTGGCTGGACAACTCAGATTTGTTCATGATGCAGCAGGGTTTTTTTAATCTTTGCATGGCACAAGGTGACAAAATCAAATTAGCCCCATGATAATGAACTCAAGAAAAAAAAAAATCTCAGACCAGTGTCTGCAGCCATCACATTCTTCTGACCTCTCCAAGTTAGCAGCCTCTGTGAGAAATCAGACTATGAATTATCCAGCGCTGTGGTGAAGGCTCAGACCAGAACATCTGGGGAAGCTTTCTCCCTTGTTTTAAAAGCCTGTGGAAATAACTGTTTATTCATTTAGTATCACAGCACATTTTGCTGCACGTGCTACAACACTGTGCAGCAGGCATAGGGACTTTGTGCAATGGACAAACCCACAATAGTGGTGGCTCTTCTACCACAATCAGCAGAGAGTCCCCTCATACTGAGTATTGATGGCATTGCTCATTATTCCCCAGTTAATTGCTGCCTCTTCATCTGTATAGCAGGGGGAAGGTACAAGCTGGGGCTAGGTGTGTAAGCTCTCATATGTCCTCCCAGGCATAATCCACTCTTGCGTCCTTTCAAGTCCATAACCATCACACCTCAGCATGGCTTCTCCTCCAGGCACAGTTCTAAAAACACAGGCTGGTAGTTTTTCCCATACCCATATAAAACAGCCTATAATATCACCTATATTGTATGCAGTGGGAATCTGAAGGTATTTATTACAGAGGGAGAGGCTGAGAGTTTCAGACTAAAAAAAAATTTCCTGCCCTGTCCCTGCACTTCCTAAGGGAGAAAAAAAAAGGGGGGGAGGGGGAATTTCCAAAGTGGGGGAAATAGCAAAGCAAAGCAAAACCAAAAACCTGCAGTTCTGACCACAGCAATTTTCAGTGTCCAAAGGTAACACTTGAAGGCCTCCCTAGATCACACTCGGCCACGGGACAGGGCCATCAACAACAAAGGCATTCAAGAACCTGCAAGGGTGAAACTTCAGCCACATAAGGTTCAGGCTTCCCTTGGTGCAGATACACTTTCCAGGGAAAAAACTTAATCCTCTTTTTATTCTTTTTTTTTCTCTCTATTTTTTTCTTCTTTTCTTTTCTCTCTTTTCTCTTTTTTCTTTCTTTTCTCCTTTCTCTCTCTTTTTTTTTTTCCTCTTTTTTTTTTCTTTCCTGTTCTTTTTCCTTTGCAAAAGCCAAAGGCCTAGAGCTCATGCCCAAAATACTACTGCTGGCGCTGTATGAAGAGCATTTCTGCCTTAACAGCCAAAGAACTACAGGAACAAACTGAATTATTTTTGTTTCTTTTTTTCCTTGTAACCAGGGTGGGGGAAGGGGATTACCAGATTTACTGAGTTCCAAGGAACAAAACCCCAGCCACATCTCATGCTCAAGTTCAATTGCAGCTTGAAGGCAGGCAGCCTGGAGCCTCAGGCATGCTAGGGAAGGATTGATTGGCTACAGTTCAGGTTGCAGTGGGGGCCACAACCCTCTCCTTCTGGGGCAATGCCAGCTGATCTGAAGGCAGCCTCAGCGCCAAGGGCCCTCTCTGTCCTGCCCACACTTCTCCACATATGCGCAATGGCTGACGGTGACTTAGTTGCTGTAGAAATATAGTGGCCTGTTTTCACAGATAACCATGTTTACAGTCCCACTTATTCTCCTGTGCGAGGCAAGGTCTCCCTGAGCTGGGATCTGCAAAATGCAGGTGTGGGCAGATGAGTCAGGCACAAAGGAAAATTGTAGAGGAATTTTTAGAAGAGTGAGGCCACAATCTATTGATAGGAGGTTTGAACTATCAGACAACAGTAAGAGGTCTTGTACTGTGCCTGCTGTGTACTGTGCAGTTCTTACATTGCCTTGAATTAGCAAATAGGTAGCAAATGTAATAACTCATTGGTCCTTCTCACGGATGCTTCCCTCAGAAGCTGAACACATGTAACAACTTGTTGTACCTTCTCATAGATGCTGAAGACAGAAAGGCTGATCATAAGACAGAACAAAGAAGTTGCTGCCAAAAGTAGTGAACCAATGAGCAATTATTTAGTGTCTGAACATGAGATTTTAACTAGTCAGCAACTGTTTAGCTGCACCTGCTTTTACTCTGTAACCCCATAAATATAGGGAATACAGAATAAACAAGGAGATCAAACCTAACCATATTGGTGTCCATTTGATACTCAGATCCTTTCTTTCAACAGGAAAGGGTCCTTCCAAAGGGCTGGAACTATGCCCACTCTCAAAGGAAGGCAAGGGTGCAGTGGCACAAAGGAACACAGGTCCTAGGGGCTTCCAGGTCTTGGGGATGGCAGCTGAAAATGCAGTGTCTTAGGCTGCTGACATCTGATCCTTCTGTGTGTGTGCTGTATAGCACAACAGGGAACTTGAAATTGGACTCTGCATATCTTAGGAAGAGCAGGAACCTTCTATCTCCTTGGTCCTTCCTGAATTTCATCAAAGGAAAGCTAAGAAAATTGGAATTTGGTCATCAAAGAGAGGAATTTATTACAGAAGTAACTGAAATGGCAGTCCAATGCACAGCCTCTGCTCTTCCTCTCAAAATAGGAATAAGCTGTTTAGTAGTCCAATGGAAACAACTAAATAAACAGGCTCAACTGTAAAGGTGCTCTGGCTTCTTGAAGAAAAATGACTTTTAATTAGAGTTCTTCATAGTTAGTTTCTAAACAACACCAAAAGAGCTTAGGCCTTGAGATGGGTGCATTTGTTTAGTTGACTTTTCTGTCTCAAAAAAAAAAATAAAATAAAAACAATGTCACAAATTGTTTTTAAAAATCAGAATGAATGTTGGTTTTAATTGTCGTTACTGCAAATTCTGTAGGAGTTTTGGATGACAAGCAAAATCTTGTATCATTAGCACAGTACTGGCACAGGTTGCCCAGAGAGGCTGTGGATGCCCCATTCATTTCACTATTTGAGGCCAGCTTGGATGGGACTCTGAGCAACGTGTAGTGGAAGGCAACTGTGTGCATGGCTGGGGTTTGAAACTAGTAAATCCTTAAGCTACCTTCCAATCCAGACTTTTCTGTGGTTCTATGCCTCTACTTTGCCCTTCCCCCCTGCCTCCAAGAGGTCAGCACCGTGGAACATGGAACCAGTCCCTCTGTGACATCAGCCCCGGGGCCAAGGGCACTGCGGCAGTGCAAATTCTGTAGGCACTACGTTGGCAGCTGCACTGGAGGTGACAAGCCCTCTCTCTCTGTAGCTGACTGGCATCTCTGACAGCAATGATTTTGTTGTGCATCCTTATCCTACTGGCTTTGTGTGGGCCTGCACATGGCACCTGTGGGTAAGTAGCCTCAGGCTCTGATGGGGCCCAGGTAAAGGCTTAGGGGGTTCCCTGTGGGTGACTGCTTGCCACCTGTGGCCATACCAGTTTCCAAAACCCTGGGTGGGAGTCTCAGTTTATCACTGCCCAGGCTGCTGGCACCATTTGTCTACAGAGCTAAAGCAGAAATGGGCCCCTGGCCTTGCTGGCTTTGCAACCAAAGTCTTGTGGGGAGGGAAGCTGGCTGACCTTCAGCACAGCAGCAAGCCTTCTCATGGGGAATCCAAAGTAATGACTTTCTACTTACAGACAGACGTGTGGACTCCGGCCCATGGGTACTACCTTCAGCTCCTCACGCGTTGTGGGTGGCACGGATGTCATGCCAGGGTCTGGAGCCTGGGCTGGCATTGCCAGTATCCGCTGCGTCTGGAAACCACCGGTATCTGTGCATGTCTGTGGAGGGACCCTCATCAGCGCGAAGTGGCTACTCACAGCTGCCCACTGCTTTGTCAACATCACAAAGTAAGGACGACCTGGCCACAGGGATATCCCTATACCACCAGTGCATGCTATTCCCACCCCATTTCCATGCCTAGTGCCAGGACATTGCAGGGCCCAGCTGTGAGACTGCTCAGGAAGAAGACTGGGCTCATGCCACTGCTTCCTAGCAGCCTCCAGCTTAACATATCTCAAGCCTACTTTTTCTCTCTGTAGTGCTGTTTTCCTCTCTGCCGAGGGAAGCAGAAGGCAGGGAGGTGCTGGGCTGCCACAGCACATGATTCTACTCCCTCTCACCCCTCTCTCCATCTGCCTTCCAGTCCCATCAGCGAGTGGGCCATTGTGCTTGGGGCCACCTCGTTGGGCCAGTCAGGCCCTGATGTGGAAGTGCGCCGGATTAAGCGCCTGATCGTTCATGAAAAATACACTCCTAACCTTGAGTATAACGACGTCGCCTTGCTGGAACTGGACCGGCCAGTCCGGTGCAGCTCATCCATCCAGACCGCCTGCCTGCCTGGTCCTGGAGTGAAAGTGTCGGAGCTGAAAAACTGTTATGTTGCTGGCTGGGGTGACAGAATTGTGAAATGTGAGTTCCTTCTCATAGAGGACCTGTGCCCTGAGGTCAAGCTTGGCCCACCAGGGAGAGATGGCTGGGGCTTCCTAACAGCAGAGGCCAAAATGGGAGTTGGGCTGTAGGACATAAGCCTCAGGAAAAATGGGCCTGGCCTGCTGCCCAATGCCAGACAGCAGTGACACAGCACTCCTAACACCTCTCTAGAGGCAATCAAGCCCTAGGGAAGGACTTGAACACACAGATAGGCCAGGAGAATGGGCAAGGAGCTGCTGGGAGCTCATTCTTTTCTCTGCTCACAGCTTCAGGTAGAGATATCCTGCAGCAGGCCAAGGTCCAAGTTGTGGATAACAAGCTCTGCAACAGTAGCGAGTGGCTGCATGGGTACATCCATGACTTCCACGTGTGTGCTGGGCAGGGCGGCGTTGGCACCTGCCAGGTAAGAGCGTACTGTGAGTCCCCCAACCTCCAGCTGTGTGCACAGCCCCATCACACCACCCAAGCGCAGCCCAGCATGTGCTTTCCCTGGCCAGTTGCTCTCCCAGCCCCAGCTGTGCACCACTGCTGGAGCTTCGGCCCCCTTTCCCATCCGTGGGTCCTTGCTCTGTGAGGTCCAGATGTTAACCCTGAAACATCCAAGCACAGGGGAGACAAGAGACCCCCACCTTACAGGCCCCAAACCTGCTCCCAAGGGTGTTGAGATTCTGCAGGTTCCAGTACTCAAGCAGAGCCTTGCTCTGCCAGGAGTCCAGTTCTGGCAGGGACTAGGAGAGTAAAGGAGTCAACTCTAACTGCTGGCAGGGCACACAAAGACACCTTAATCCTCTGTGCTCTGCTCCAGGGTGACAGTGGAGGACCTCTTGTCTGCCAAGATAAGCGTGCTGGCTTCTTCTGGCAAATTGGTGTGACCAGCTGGGGAGTAGGCTGTGCTAGACCTAAACGGCCTGCAGTCTCCAGCTCCACTCAGTACTACTACAACTGGATCCGGACTACGATGGGAATGAGGCCAGTACCAGCAGTTACTCCAGCACCAGCACCAGCCTACCCCTCAACCCCCCTGCAGACGCTGCCTCCGAGACCAACGCAACCCTGTCCATTTCCACGTGAAAAGCTGCTGCAGTTCTTTAGTCTGCTGAAGGACATCTTGCGCTTCCTAAAGGGAAAAGTGTTTTGAGCAGCAGAATAGACCAGCTGCAGTTCAGGATATAGTAGACCACAACCCTTCCTTCTGAGTTATATTAATTTGAATTTCATTAAACTGAATTAAATTTTAAATTGTAAGCATTAAAAAATGAAAAGAGACTTTTATTTTCTGCTCTGAGAATACTCTGCATCCAAATTCTATAAAATCCTGCTGGCTTGATCATTACCCAAGCAGCCCTGAACTCAGGGGTCCCTTCATCCTCATCTAGGAACAATTTGGCTTCACACTCCCTTCTGTACAGATCAATGCCTTCCCTACAGATACTGATACATCTACAGCAGAAAAGTAGCATCTAGCACCTTAAATCTGGGGGGAGGGGGGGAAAAAAGGAAAAAAAAAAAAAAAAAAAAGCCCCATGCTGGGGCCAGTCNAAAAAAAAAAAAAAAAGGCAAGAAACCTAATACTAGGAAAACAAGAGAAAGGAAAAAAAGGGTCAGATGTTGCCCTGTCATTAAGAATGTGAAGGCCTTCACTCTCCACTGTGCCCTAAGGATTATTTTTGTCCCTATCAGGTGGTAACTGGGACTTTTGACTAATGTAGAAACCTAAGCAGTAAAGAGTTAATGCATTGTTATGCCCTAAACACCAACAGCCATCAAGCAGACAAGTTGTAACAGGATGTACCTGGAAAGGGGAGCCATATGGAGGTAAGGCAGCACCATTCTGGAGCTGAATTTCCTGTTCCAGTCCATAGTGACCACACAACATAAAGAACAGCGTAAGTGAAGGAGTGGGGTCAAGGAGCAAGCAAGACCAACAGAGGGAGAATCAAGACCACCAAAAAACCCACAAAGCTCCCCAGCACATTTCCAGAAAAGTCCAGAGTACTGGGCTGCACATACTAACTCAATTGTACGAAGAGTGAGGAGCCTAATCCCAGAATGGCGAAGACTTACCTATAAAAATGTACCACCACAGAGGCTGGGTGGCGTTCTATCAGGACCCTGGACACCTGTTGGCTGGATCAATGCTGGGCCCAGGACAGTAATCTTCTTTCCTCTCCTATGTAATTTCTCTTTCCCTTCTTCTTTCCTCTTTTGTTTGTCTTACTATTAGAAGGTAGTGGCAAAACATACCAATTGCCATGCTGAATGTGTAGTTTATTAATAAAAATTTGTGAGGTTTTTTTAGACCCTTTTGCTTTTTGCCATTCTTTTTCATCTATGAACATCTACAAATCTTAGTTACTCCCTTCCATATAGGAGTGGGATGTAACACCAATGTACAAACACTCCAGGGAAGATAAGAGCTGCATCTGCCTTCTCCAGTGCCAATCCCTGGGCCAAGGATCAGCTGCACACCTCACCCCCTCACAGCAGCAGTCTGTTGTGTCAGCACATCTGTTATGATCCAATTACTGACACATGCCTCTATCTGAATTAAGGTGCAGACAACACTATGCACCAAAGTCAATAGCATGGATTTTATTTAACAGTAAACATGAGGTACAGAGATAGAAATAGGAAAGAAAGGAGGTCCAGGGGGAGGGAAAGAGTGAGACAGTTTAAGTAGGAAGCTATCACTACACTTGGATCCAGAAAGTATCCTGTTGCATCTTTCTTCACCCTGGTCTTCTTGCTAGTGTGGTTCCCTAAGGTGTTCAAAACCTATCATCATCCATACATTTTAGCAAACAAAGGAATTAATGCTTATTGGCTACAGAGTTACCCACTCAGAGCTGATTTTCAGCAGAGTGGCTGAGTTGGCTTTCTGTGGGGATTCTTTCTGTCCAGCATCGGTGCTCCTCCAGTATCTATGCTTTCTTTCCCCTAGTCTGAGATAACACCCAGACAGTCTTACTTCACATTCCTCTCAGGTGGATTAACTCACAGGCCAAGTTTCACAGAGGCATTTCAGGGAGGGGGAGCTTCAGTCATCATAGATGAGTAGTTGCTTCTTTGGAGAGTTTGCCACAGTGGGCAAAGTATTTTGGTGATCTTAACAGGCCTTGGAGGGGCAAGGAGAACCTCCATTCTTTATTGGACAAGGGAGGGAATATAGTTACCAAAGACGAAGAAAAGGCTGAGGTACATCTTCTGTGCATAAGGCACAGAACATAAGGCAGGCTGTCCTTAGGACAACTGGTCTCCTGAGCTGGTAGATGGGGACAAGGAACAGAATAGCCTTTCCTGTTACCCAGGAAGAAGTAGTTAGTGACCAGCTGAGCCACTTGGATGCTCACAAGTCTATGAGACCATTCAGGATTCATCCCAGGGTGATGCAGGAGATGGTGGAAGATCTTGCCAAGATGCTTTCCATCATTTACCATCAGTCCTGGGTAACCAGATGATGTTCGTCCATAAGAAGGGCTACAAGGAGCATATGATAAACTATAGGCCTGTCAGCCTGACCTTGGTGCCCAGTAAAGTTATGCAACAGATCATCTTGAGTGCAATAACACAGCACCTACAGACAGCTGAGGGATCAGACCCAGCTAGCAGGGATTTAGGAGGGGCAGATTGTGCTTTGACCTACCTGATCTCCTTTTATGACCAGCTGACCCACCAGGTGGATGAAGGGAAGGCTGTGGATGTTGTCTACCTGACCTTCAGCAAGGCCTTTTACACGGTCTCCTGCAGCACATTCCTGGAAAAGCTGGCAGCCCAGGGCTTGGACAGGAGCACTCTTTGCTGAGCTAAGAACTGGCTGGATGGCTGGGCCCAGAGACTGGTGGTGAACTGTGCTGCATCCAGATGGGGGCTGATCACTAGTGGAGTCTCCCAGGGATCAGTGCTGGGGCCAGTCCTGCTGAATACCTTTATTAATGGTCTAGAGGAGGGGATTGAGTCCACCATTAACAAATCTGAGATGAAACCAAATTGGGTGCAAGTATTGATCTGTTAGAGAGTAGGAGGGCTCTGCAGAGGGAACTGCACAGGCTGGATAGGAGTGCTGAATCCAACAATAAGAGGTTTAACAAGTCCAAGTGCCTTAACAAGGTCCTGCCCTTGAATCAACAACCCTCTGCAGCATCACAGGCTGGAGACAGTGTGGCTGGACAATGCCCAGGCAGAAAGGGACCTGGTGGTACTGGTGACAGCAGCTGAACATGAGCCAGCAGTGGGCCCTGATGGCCAGGAAGACCAACAGCATCTGGTCTGTATCAGGAATAGTGTGATCAGCAGGAGCAGGGAGGCCATTCTTCCCCTGTACTTGGCACTGGTGAGGCCACACCTTGAGTGCTGTGTCCAGCTCTGGCCTCTCAGCTCAGGAGGGTTGTTAAGATGCTCAAATGTGTCCAGAGAAGGGCAACCAGGATAGTGAATGGTCTGGCACACAGGTCATGTGAAGAGCAGCTGAGGGAGCTGGAGTTGTTTAGCTGGGAGAAGAGAAGGCTCAGGGGTGACCTTATCAACCTCTGTAATTCCCTGAAAGGAGGGTACAGCCAGGTGCGGGTTGATCTCTTCTCCCAGGCAACCAGCAACAGAAGAGGACAAAGTCTTCAGCTGTACCAGGGGAGGTTGGGGCTGGACATTAGAAGAATTCTTCACAGAAGGGGTAATTTTGGGCATTGGACTAGGCTTCCCAGGGAGATGGTGGAGTCACTGTCCCTGGAGGTGTTTAAGGAAAGACAGGACATGGTTCTTAGTGCTGTGGTCTCGTTGATAGAGTGGTGTTCAGTCATAGGTTGGACTCAATGATCTCAGAGGTTTTTTCCAACCTAGTTGATTCTGTGGTTCTGTGATTGGTGTTTAAGGCAATTGTGTTCTTTAAGGCTCTTACAATATCTTATGCAACTCTGGTCATCAAGGGTGCACAGGTTCTCAGAGCCCCTGACACTCATCAGCAGGGAGAAAACTATGCATCTAGTCTTCCCTAGAGATTGCCTGCACAGATGATGCTTGACCAGCATACCCAGCTGATGTGTGCAGCGCCTGCTAAGGCCGTATTTGTTTTTTGTCCACAGTGTTTACCCTGTAAGAGAACCTCCTCCTTATAAAAACTACATTCAATTCATGACATTTCCTGATTCAAGAGTGAACCTGAAACAAGAAAGAAAGAAAGAAAGAGCAAGAAAGAAAGAAAGAAAGAGAGAGAAAGAGAGAGAGAGAGAGAGAGAGAAAGAAAGAAAGAAAGAAAGAAAGAAAGAAAGAAAGAAAGAGAAAGAAAGAAAGAAAGAAAGAAAGAAAGAAAGAAAGAAAGAAAGAAAGAAAGAAAGAAAGAAAGAAAGAAAGAAAGAAAGAATCCAGCCTTCAGAGATTTAATTAAAAATTGAGGACCTCAAAGGTATTGAACCACTTAATTCCCAATATCTGTTTATCACAGATAGTAGTCTCAACTCTACGTGTTTTCAGCTGACAGAGACCGTCTTCCCATACTCTCAGAAAAATCACAGCCTGTCAAGCATGCCTGTAAGATCTGAAGGGATGAAGTCTCCCCAGGGTGGTAGTGAGAAGGTCACTAAGGCTTGAGGAGTCTGAAGGGTATCCTTCTCCAGGGGCTTGGGCATATCTTCGTCTCCTCCTTGGGATAGCAGGGGACCAAGGTTTCTCCATTTTGT
>VWYO01024496.1:0-43200 GCA_013400275.1 Rhadina sibilatrix
CCATTTCCTTCTTTTTTTTCCCCAGCTCTTTCCTGCCCCCCCCACTCCCACTACGAGCTCTGTGGGAGCCCCTGCCAGCCCACCTGCCACACCTCCTCCATCCCCAGCTCGTGTCCTGTAACTCCTTGCTCCGAGGGCTGTTTCTGCGACACCGGTTATGTCCTCAGCGGCTCTGACTGTGTCCCCCACTCTGAGTGTGGCTGTGAGTACCTTGGTCGCTACTACCAGAAAGACACCGAGTTTTACCCCTCATGCCGGGAACGCTGCCGCTGCAGCACCAATGGCACAGTGACCTGCCAGGAGGCATTCTGCGGTGCCCATGAGGAATGCCGGGTGGAAGATGGAGTGTTGGGATGTCACCCCACGGGTTATGGTCGGTTAGTTGTGTCAGGAGACCCCCACTATGTCACCTTTGACGGACGCACCTTCAATATCCCGGGATCCTGCACTTACATCCTGGCGCGGGTGTGCGAGCCAGCACAGCGGTTGGTCAACTTCACGGTGTTGGTGGAGCATGAGGCAGGCAGTCACAGTGACCCAGTGCTGATGAAGAGGGTGGTGGTATCCATCCATGGGTACACTGTCACCATGGAGCGGGGACGGAGGTGGGAAGTGACGGTAAGTCTGGAGACCCCCATGGTGATGCGGTGATGATGAGGAGGGTGGTGGTGTCCATCCATGGGTACAATGTTAAATGTGGAAAGTGACAGTAAGTCTAGAGACCCCCGTAGTGATGTGGTGATGATGAGGAGGGTGGTGGTGTCCATCCATGGGTACAATGTTAAATGTGGAGAGGATCCAGTGATTCCCATGGTGATGACATGATTACGAGGAGGGTGTTTCCCTCCGCAGCTACACTGTCACTGTGAAGTGGGATCTAATGACTCTATTCCAAGTTTCACACATGTCACCCTATTCCCATTCCAGGTAGACTTGGAGCGCTACACTCTCCCACTGGTGACAGAGGACAAGAACCTGCGCATAGGCCAGGAGGGGAGTAACATCGTCCTCCACACTGCTGCGGGAGTCCGCATCCTCTACAACACAGCCACTTTCCTCCTCATCACTGTCCCCGACGTCTACCGTGGCCGGCTGTGCGGCTTGGGCGGTGACTATGACGGGGATCCCAGTGATGACTTCCGGCTGCCCAGTGGGGCACTGGCAAAAACCACCCAGGAATTTGTCACCTCCTGGAAGGTTCCAGGGAAGGGCAGAGCATGCAGTGATGGCTGCGATGATGGCGTGTGCAGCAAGTGTGATGTCGCCAGCGAGGCAACATACGGCAGGAACGGGTCCTGTGGGATCATCCGTGATGCAGAAGGGCCATTCCAGGCATGCCACCCACGCATCAGCCCCGTGGAGTATTTCACCCACTGCGTCCATGATGTTTGTGCTGCCCGCGGGGACCCTGCCGCCTTGTGCCACGCACTGCAAGCCTACGCCACCGCTTGCCAAGCCGCTGGCGCTACCGTCAGAGCATGGAGGACAAAGGAGTTCTGCCGTGAGTCAGGAAGAATTTTATTATTTTTCCTCTTTTCCTCAATAGCTACATTTTCTCCTGGCGGGGAAAAAAAAAAAAAAAAAGGGAAAAAAAATCCCTCAAGTTTTGGAAAAAATAATTATGGAAATAATTTCCCCCAGCTGGGGAAAATTTTTCTCTTTTTGGAAAGCATTGCCTCAAATTTTGAAAAAGCTCCCCTGCGTTTCAAAAGATCTTCACATTTTGCAGAAATTCCTTCAAGTTTTAGAGGATATCCTCCAATATTTAAAGAACCCTAAAAAGTGAAAAAAATTGAATTTTCACAAAAGCCTTCTGTTTTTGAAAGAATTCACTGAGGTTTTAGAAAAATTCCCGTATTTTTTGAAAAAAAAACCAACTTCCCATTATGCAAAAATTGCTTTAAAATTTGGAAGTTCTCTCTTAAATTTGATTAAAACCTTTCAGTTGTGAGGCCTCAAAATCTGAAAAAATTGCCCACCATTTATGAAAATAATCAAATTTTGAAAAATACCCTCTGGTTTTGAACTTCTTTCCTCTAACTTTGAAAAAAAATCTTTCAGTTTGGAAAAACATTTTGCATAAAACGTTCCAATTTTGCTAAAACCGTTCCAAAAAAGCTCAAATTTCCTGAAGAAAAAAACCCTCAAATTTTAAAGAAACTGTCCATTTAGTAAAATAAATAATACTTTACTGAAAACACTCTAATATGGAGGAATAATAAGTTTGGAATGATGCCCTCAAATTAAAAAAAAAAGAATCCCAATTTCGATGAGAAAAACCCCTCAGTTTCGATGAAAATGCCCAAATTAGGAAAAAACCTCCCATTTTGAAAAAGACTCAGTCAAACTAAAAAACACACCTTTTTTTTTTTTTTTTCCTTGAAAACCTTCAGATTTTGACCAAAACTCCGCACAATTTTGGAATTGTTCCAACAGTGGTGTTTTTTTCCCTTTTTTTTCCGCAGCCCTGTCTTGCCCCCCGAACAGCCACTACGAGCTCTGCACCCGCACCTGCGACCTCACCTGCGCTGCCCTCGTGGGCCCCGCCCCCTGTACCTGGGGGTGCTTTGAGGGGTGTCAGTGTGATGAGGGCTTCGTCTTCGATGGGGACTCCTGCGTCTCACCTGAGCGCTGCGGCTGCCTCCACAAGGGACGCTACCTCAAGGTCAGGTGACAGGGCAGGCGACGCCCAAGGCTGGGCACTCATGGGGTTGGTTTTCTGGGAATCAGGCTGGGACTGGAGCTGCCCCATCTAGAAAGTTCCGGAAGGTTGGGTGTAGTCACTGCCTGTCACGTTTTGGTTTTCTGAAGTTCTTTTCCCAGGGACGAAACTGGTAAACAAGGGCATGTTTTTCTAAACCATCCTGTTTTTCATATTCCTCTCCTAAGGAGGGACTTTGCTTGTTGAGCCTTGAAGTGACCAATGGGTCAAAAGAGCTCACCTCTTAGGTGGGCACATTGTAGAAAGGTATAAAAATAAGTTTTGAAAATAATCCGGCCCCTTTTTAGAGCATCAGCCTTCTGATCACGACTTCGCATCTCTCTTTCCTGTCCAACAGCGACAGTTGGAGGTGAAGGGGGTGGAAAAAAGGACAATTAAGAGCAAAAAGGACAATTGGTGAGGAAAATAAAGGACAATTGGTGGGGGAAAATAAAGGACAATTAGCCAGGGAGTAGCCAGGAAAAATGAATTAATGAGAAAAAAGGAATGGTGAAAAAGGGACACCAAAAATTTGTGACTGGCAGGGAAAGAGTTACTATTAACTAGTTCAGCTGCCCAAAGTCCCCCAAATCTACCTGAATTTCTCATTCTGTAGGACTCCTCCACTTGGAATTTGGGAAATACCCCCAAAATTTGGGAGATTGTGCTTAACCTGTGAGATTTCCTGTTCCAGGCAGGTGAGACTGTCACCTTCAACAACTGTTCCAAGGAATGCCACTGTCACCCATCACGGGGGCTGGTGTGCCGCGACACGCAGTGTTCCCAGGACCAAGTGTGCATCACCCGTGATGGAGCACACGTGTGTGCCAAGAGGGAAGGTCACTGCCGGCTCACGCCTGGAGCCACCTTGACCACCTTCGATGGTGTTGCTGGGCCCCTGTTGGCCAGTGGCACCTACAAGGTATCAGCCCTCTGCGATGAAGAGGCACCGGATTGGTTCAAGGTGGTGTTGGAGGTCAGCGACTGTCGTGACATGAACGTCCCTGCAGCCACAGCTGCCATCATCTTTGTCCGCGAGGGCGTTGTAAGCGTCAATGGCAACATGGAGGTGTGGGTGAGTGGAGCAGGTGAGGGGGTTTGGGGTGGTTTGGGTCAATCTAGAGAGATTTGGGAAAAAATATCTCTCTAAATTTTGCCTGGTAGTGAGCTACTTTGATGTGGAGTGATTTTGCCCAATAATGAGCCATTTTTGCAAAAAGAGAAGAGTGATTTTGGCTCTAGCCGAGCTAGATCCCTTTGCCCAAGAACAAACCAGTTTTCTATCATGTCTTTTGTAATTTTTTGATATTTTTCCAGGTCAATGGCCTCTTCACCCGGCCCCCCACCACCATCTCTGACGCTGTCTTTGTGGCATCATCCCCTGAGAATGTCACCATCACCCACAGCTCTGGGATGTCCATGACCATCACCCAGGATGGGAAGGCGACCATCACCGTGACCTCAGGCCTGGCCTCCCGTCTCTGTGCCCCCTGTGGGAATTTCAATGGAAACCCCAGAGATGACCTGAAGCTTCCAGACGGACGTGATGCCCGAAGTGTTGGAGAAGTGGTGGACATGTGGAAATCCCGGGATTTTGCTGGATGGTGAGTAACACCTAATTTATTACCCCAAAATCCAAGAAAATTATGTTTATCCACTCAGAAATTTGTCAGTGTCAGTGGGGGAGGGGCTGGGCAGATCCTGGAAGGAATTTTCCAGTTTCTTTGGTTTCATCCGCAGTGACTGAGGCAGGATCCTGTGGGAACGATCCGGGTAAGCAACTGCTTTGCCAAGAAATGAGCCATCTTGCATTATAAGGGGCCTTTTTTTGCCCAATAATGAGATATTTTTCCCAATGAGCCATTTTGCATAGTAAATACCCTTTCCCCCCCCTAAATTAGCCACTTTCCCCAAATCAGGTCATTACACATAATGCTGACCCACTTTTGCATAAAAAGACCCAGTATTTGCATATTAATAATCCATTTTGCATAATACTTCCCCATTTTTGCCAAAACTGACACATTTCTGCCCAAAATGATGTATTTGTTTCTCTTCCAGCCGCATCTCCCACCAGACCCGTCAAGAAGTTGATGCTCCTATCTATCCCATCCCATAAGTGGATCACCTCAAATCTCCCAAATTTGGGAAAGTTCTGGATTTTGCCTCGAATCCATGAAATTTTCCTGGATTTTTCTCAAATAGATTAACTCTGTGTGGATCCTAATGCCCTGATGTCCCATCCACTCCCTCAAACTCAGAAATATATCAAATTCAGTTCAAAAAAGATCCCAAATCCTAGTGGTTTTTCCCATATAAAAATTATATTGCCAAGGGCTGGTTTTGATACAACAGTCAATAAATGCTTCTAAAGGCTTTTTGAAGTTTATTTGCTGAGTTGGAAAACTGGGGGGTCACCATCCCAATGGGTAGGAATATTTTACCTCTAAATGTGGGTCAACGTGGCCCCCAGGTGTGGGACACTGGGACCCTTATGTGGGGCATTGCAGCACCAAAGTATGTGGCATTCTGACCCCAAAGTCCAGGACACTGTGACCCTTAAATTTGTAGCACCATGTCCCCCAATACAACCCCAAGCGTGGGGCATTTTGACCACAAATTGTGGTGCCATGTGACCTAAAACTCACTGGGACCCCAAAGTGTGGTGCAATGTTACTCCAAAGAATGGGGCACTCTGAACCCAAATTGTGGGGCAATTTGACCCTAAATCATCTGGAATGTCCAAAATGGAGGGTAGCATGACCCACAAGTCCGGGGCAAAGTGATGTGTGGATCATTGTAACTCCAAAGAGTAAAACACTGTGACACCCAAGTGTGGGGCAATGTGATCCCCAAGTGTGAAATGTTTTTTACCCCAAAATTTTACCTGGGCACTGTGACCTCCAGGTTTGAGATATTGAGACCTCCATATGTGAGTCACTGTGACCCCAAAATGTGGCACACGGTGACTCCCCCAAGTATGAGGTGTCTTGACAGCAGAGTGTGGAACAATGTGACCCAAGAGTGTGTGGCACTGAAACCCCCAAGAGTGGGGCACTGTTAACCCAACCACAGGGCACTCTGACCCTGAAGTACAGGGTATTTTGACCCCAAAATATGTGGTGTTCTGCCCCTAAAGTGTGAGATACTGCAGCCTTTAAGAGTGTGGCATTGTGACCTCCAAGTGAGGGACATTGCAACCCCAAAGAGTGTGGCAATGGGATCCCTAAGTATAGGGCATTTTGACTCCAAAGTGTGAGGCACTGTGGCTCCAAAATGTGAGATCATGTAACAACAAATGCGGGGTGCTGCTACCCATAAATGTTGGGAACTGTGACCCCTGTGTGTGGGGCACTTTAACTCCAAAATGTAGGATGTCATGACCCCTAAATTTTGCATTTCAGCCCCCAATTTTGGCATGTTTTGACCCCCAAAATGAGGGCAATGTGACCCCAATGTTTGGGACATTGAGAGCCATATGCATGGGACAATATGACCTCCAATTTTGAGGTGTTGTAACTCCAAATGTTAGGGCATTGTGACACCAGTGTTTGAGGCACTGTGTCCCACAATGAGCCCCTCCTTCCCCAGTCTCCCCCCTCCATGCTGAATTGCCCCTCTCTCCCTCCCCATATTTTTCCCTATTTCTGCCCCATTCCCACTTGGATCCTTGACCATCTGGATTGTGGGGTGGGGACTCCCAATTCTTTCTCATTTACCTCCATGAGAGCAGGACATCCGGTGTCTCCCACTGTGCCTTGGGAAGTCCCCAGATGTCTGAGATCTTGCCTCAAAAATAACAACAAAACCTTGGCAGCGGGATAAAAAATTCCCAGAAATACGGGAGGACCTGGCAGAATTCCCAGGTATTTTCGCAACAACTTGGGGCAAGCAAAAAGCCCTTGGAATTCTTCTGAAATAAAAGCTCCAAAAATAAGCATAAAGGTTTTTAACCTTTTTTTTGCCACTTTTTCTCTTAAAATCTGGCAATTTTTGTGTAGTGGATGCATTTGTTTCGAAAACCAGTGGGGAAAGTTGGTGTGCAGGTAATTGTCAAGGAGGAGGTAGTTGGATTGGGGCTTGTCTGGAGGTGTGGGGTGTCCCAAAATGGTGGGCGGAGTTTGAGTTCTTTTGGTGTGACCCAGGGTGGGAGGTTGGACGTGAGAGGTTGGGAGAGGGGTTTGGGAATGGGAGGTTGGTGTACTCCAGCTGTATCTAGGGGTTTTGGGGTCCCCCAGGTTGGGGGAGGAGGTTAAGGTGAGGGGCTGGGCACTGGAAGCCCTGGGAGCACAAAACTCAGCTGGCACATTTCAAATATATGTTACTCAAATATTCCCACATTCAATCAATTCAAGCATTACTATTGCAGTTGTGTTTTTTGATTTTTGTATGATACAACAATGTAAAAAGGGTTTTTAAATTGCCTTCTGAGTCAAGAATGAACATGGTCTTATTTTGAAATGAGAGTTCTTGTCACCTTCACCATGATCTCCACATGTGAAAGGAATTTTTATTTTGGAAACATGCTAGTGGTTTTTTCTCTTTTTCTTTTTCTCTTTTTCTTTTTCTCTTTTTCTTTTTCTTTTTCTTTTTCTTTTTCTTTTTCTTGTTCTTGTTCTTTTTCTTTTTCTTTTTCTTTTTCTTTTTCTTTCAAATATTAAAGGATTTTCAGTCACTTCTTCATGGTGGTTTCTGAGCCCTGGAACACCTAGAGTGTGGAGGATGTCTCAGAAGCCCTTTTAGGTTATTGAGCTGTAAAAGCTCAATTGCAATAAATCAAAACTTGATCAATATTTTGTCTTTTCCTTAGAGATAAATGTTTCTTTGTGTTTTAATGGAGAAAAACTTCACTGACACACAGGGGTTGATGTTAACTCCTAAATCATCCTTATTTGATAATTTCTTCTGTTTCAAATAGTTTTTGTAAAATAGTCACAAAAGATGCCCAAGTCTCGTGGAGAGTAAAAGTGTTGCTTTAAAGGTATTAGGAGAATAAACTAAAATCCTTATTTAAAATTTTACAAAAATAGAAGATTCCCTTAAAATAAGACCAGGCAGAGCATGCACAGTCCATGTGGTGTTTTGCCACCTATTCAAGCCAACTATCCTGCAGTAGTTTTCCAGAAGGAAAAACTCTCAAACTCAGAAGTACAGCCAGTTGTTTCTATGTCAAAGACAAAATGCAGTTAGTTTCTGGCTCAAAATCAGCAATCTGAGAAAATTACTCCAATTAAAAAAACAAATCTCCCTTTGTTCTGTTGTTTTTATTTTCTTTTCTTTTGCCTGCAAGCACCAATATTTTAATTCTTATGTTTAAGATCATGCACTAGCTTTGGCTGTGAGGCCACAACTTAATTTACTCCTAAGTTGCAGCCCAGTCATTCAAATTTTGAATGAATTAAAAATGCAACCTTCAGCTTCCACTGAAAATCTTTTCAGAAGGCAAGTGTACAGCTTTGATAATAAAGCACAGAAATATTAAAGGTGTGAATCTCACATTTTTTTCACAGAGGACCTATAATGTCATCAAGCTTTTCGTCTACCTACTTGTTAGAAAAACTTAATTTAGAAAAAAAAAAAAAAATTGTAATAGATTGCTGCAAATTAGTATCACCTTCTCTCCCTGTTATTTGTCAGCAGATCTATCCATAGATCCATCAGCCAGGGGCTGGTGGTGACAGTGATGGGAGAATGAAGGAGATGGCACATACAATCACAGAGTGGAATGGTTTGGGTTGGAGGAGACCTTAAAGACCATCCCACCCTTGCCATGGACAGGGATATTTTCCACTACCCAGGCCTCCAAGCCCCATCCAGCCTGGCCTTGGACACTTCCAAAGATGGGGCAGACACATATACTAACTACCCTGATTTTTGGACTCTCAGTGAGTCACAGGCCTTTGTTTTGCTCTAGGATTTTCAATGATCTTTTCTATTTGATAGTCCCACACACTCCCCCTGTGCAGGGGGAGCGCAGAGTCCCAGCAGAAACAGGGTTTGTTTGTACCCCTGTGTCATGGCACAGGATATGTGCTCTACTTTCAGAGTATTTCCACAAGCAAAAGCACTGAAGGTTACTTCTGAACCAGAGAATTTCTTCTCCCCTCAGTGGGGAACTTTTTGTTTAAATTAAGCAGATGGTTTCCCTTTTGGAATTGAAAGGGCCCAGGAGTAAGCCTAGCTCCTGTCTCAGAGCCTGGGCCTAGGACCTCTGCAGGTCTAGAATTTTCTGTCTAAAAATTCCACAATAAAAATGCCAACGATATTTTCTTTCTGCAAAATAAGCCTACATGTTTAGATATGTCTTTGTAAAATTCCTTTCTATGAAAGTGGATGCAGTTTAGAAGGTTACATGATATTGTTCATAATATTGATCCAGCTCTGGGAAAGAGAAGCAGCTGTAAAGATGTAGCTGAGCTGGATGGAAAAATACAAGGCCAGACCATGGAAAAGGAGGAAATGATGGTACTGCCCTATATATATGACTGCAATTTGGCACTGCTAAGGCTCAACCCTGACAGAGCTGACATAATATTCCGATAGTGATGCCTTGCCCAGTCATAGTATTGCAAATAACTACAAGAATTGAGACCAGACTTTTATGCTATCTGAGCCAGAAAAGGGAGAAGCTTTTACTCCAGTGAAACTGTGATGCAAGTGTGTTCTGTGTGAGTAAACTGATCACTTGCCAAAAATACCTGTTTTCCACGACTGCATCCTACCTGCTGTTTGCCAGCAAACCTTCTCCTTCTGCCTCTGCCTCCAGCCCTGGCATGACAGAGAGCTGGCAGGGCAGTGAGTGAGGCTGGCATTATAATCCTGTTGTGTTTTACAAAGTCTCACACAGTTTTGGGCAGCACTCTCACGCTCTTTGTTGAAGTTGTTCAATAATGTTCTCAGACAGCAGAGCTGGGAATTATAAATCCAGCACCAAATGCAGACAATGCAATCAGTGCAGAAAAAGTTCAATGACTGTCTTGCTGGTGAAGCAGGAGTGGGAGCTGGTGTGAACATGTACTGTGCAAACAGGAAGATATGCCTCTTCATTAAAAAAAAAAAATACAACAAAAGAAACCCAGAAGTGTCCTTTTCCACTGATGAATTGTGTGGAGGAGGATGGAAATGAGACATAGAATACAGAAGAGGAAAGGTGTGGAGAATTGCTGGAACATGAGAGCAAAGCACCAGGAGAGCTTGTCCCAGGCCTCTGAAGACAAGCTTCAACTTCTCCAGCCCTAAATGCAGTGAAGAAAGGAGGGGCAAGAGAAGTGGGAGTATCTCTCAAAACAAGATTAAGCCAATTTTTAGCGTGCCTGTCACTGCAGGGAAGATGTCTCTTGCAGCTTCTGAATCACTGTTCTGATGTTCTGTCATGGAAATCCCTCTCATTGTGTTTTGTGCACAGCAGCACCTTGGGACTCTGCTGTCACCAAGGCCACAGGGACCCATCTGGGACTGGTTTAAATGCCTAATTTCTTTGCTCTGTTGTGTTTTGGCTGCAGCAAGCAGGTTTTAGAGATATCACAGGCTGTATCCCTCTGGAAGGGCCAAGGGAAAAATGTAATAATCACCAATAATTTGTAAATACCTTCCTTTTCCAGGCACAGTAGTGTCTGTTCTGCACTTCCCCTTTTTCCTCGGAGGGAAATGATCCAGCATCAAATGTTTCAAAGCCACCTAACAACGCTGCTTTAACTAAAACATGGGTGTAGAATCTGCTAATCTTTCACTTGGAGCTGACACATGCTGAAAGGAGCAGCTGTGATCCCGTGTAGTCTTTGTGATGCAGGTTATATGCCTTTGATGTGTATTAAGCATAGAGAAAAAGGAAAGAAATATAAAAGAACTTTATGCATAAGATTAAGCAACTGGGATCTCTAAAATTCCCTTTTTAGAGGAGGGCTTATGGGGTTATTTTTGTGAAAGCAGGAGGCAGTGCAGGCTGAGCTGTGTGGTCCAGTGAGCATCTGGGGCAGCTTGTGCACCAGGGTTCATGTACTTTCACACACCAAGTCTCCTGGATATCTACTTTTTACAGACCAGACTTAATTGCATCCAGGAATTATGAATCATCAAGGGAAGAAAACAATATAACCTTATTTTCCCACTAATCGATTCTGAACCACCCTTGGAGTAATTTTGGCAATCCTGGATCCACAGCAACTCATATAGGACTTGACTCAGTCACAAATTCAAAACCTGTGGAGATAAACCTTCAATTTGGGAGTGTTGGGATAAGATCATGCAGCAATAACCTCACCTATTTCTCTCTTCTCCCACAGTACAGCTAAAGAAATGTGTACAGATATTTTATTTGCTTGTTTATAATTATTTCTGAGAGCATTGAACTGTGCTTCACCCATTTGTCAGGAATCAAAGCGAAGTGGGAGGAGGAATTGTGTTTCTGTGCCAGTCTACATATTTTACTGCTTCTTCAAGATAAAGGAAACAAGGATCTCTCTGTCTGCCTGATGCAGAGTGCAATTCACACACCTGTTACAACAGAAACACAAAGGCAATATAATTAAGTATATAGTTGTAAAGCAAATGTAATTAAGACTAAGGGTGTAATTAAAGAATTGGCTGATGACAGACACTACAGCCCTGCACAGCTATTCTCAAAAGAGAATAGACACCTATTCTCTCTGTCAAAGGTACCTTTTTGGCAATTATTTGAGCAACCCTGCTCAGCAGATTTAATTTAAACCCACGGAGATTATTATGTCATATGAATCAGAATACTTCTGCAGAAGCTTTCAAGTTACAAATTTTGTGTTATGGTCTCTCAGCCACTTTTCTCTGCCCAAGTAGCACTATGACTCTGATGGCTGTGTAAGGAAATAAATGAACTTATGGGCATATAAAGTCTTCCTTTGTATCTGAAAATTATTAAGAAAGGTCTTAGTATGACTGAGAGGGAAATTAACAAAAAAAAAAAAAAAAAAAAAAAGGCTTAATTTCTCACAAAAGGGCAAAATTAANNNNAAGGGGAAGAAGAAATTTTTTTTTTTTTTTTTTTTTTTTTTTTTTTTTTTTTTTTTTTTAAATCCAGAGAGAGTCATATTCATAGTAAATCCACATGGCAAATTATATTCATATTTTATCACATCTAATGAGATTACAAGTGCCATGAAAGGACAAGTCAGTGCAAAACTACAGGTGACCCTGGTGCTGACAGCCTCAGCAGATGCAGAAAATGAATCACTGTTCCTGCAGAAATGCTTCAGGGTCCTGCTTAGTGCTTAATGCCTTTCTGACCTGCTAAAAATAAACCAGCATTAATTCTGTTAAGGAAAAAACTGCCTTTCTTTTGAGAAGGGAAACAAGGAGTCCTGCTTCAGGCAGTGGGGAAAAGAAGAGAAGCCACCTGAAGAAAAGCCACAGAATTCCTCAATAAATCCATGTGGTCCAACAAACCACAGCAGCAAACATCCCTGATAAAGGAAAATGTGTGCAACATCAGTGATCAGCTGATGTAGGTTTCATTCTTTATACAAAAAAGCAACAAGCAATATCACAGGAATGGGGCACTTCAAGCAAGAATCCATTACACCTCATTAAAATACTCGAATGTTTCTCCCACAAAAGAATCATTCCAGCATGATTATAAAACCTAAGCCCTTTCTGAGGGCTAAATCAGGTGCTTCAGGGGGAAAACCAAGGCACAAGCCAGGTAAGGATGAAAGGGCTGCTCTGGTCTCTGTCATCCCCCCACATGCCCAGGAACACCTGCCTCAGTGCTATCAGAAGAGCAGTGTCCCTGGTGCAGGACAAAAGGAATTTTTCTCATACGTTCATAGACTCTGAAATGCCATGTGTGTCCAATGGCTCTGACTTTTATGGCAAACAATTGTTGAAATTATACCAATCTCCAGCCCAGAAACTGTGGTGCAGATCAGATGCCAATGGTTCACTCCTATTGCAGGTTGTGTAGCCTTGTTAAGATGAAAATGGAAGGGGGAAAGGGGCCAGGAATTGTTGAGGTGTGGTGAGAAAGTAGGTAGATTTGCCTCTGGGATTTTGCACAGGATGGCATATGTCATAGACAAGGGATCAAAAGAGAAGCAACCTAAGCCAAATCACCTCATATTTGCCCCAGGCTAGAGACCCATGTGTAGCTCCCATGGCTCAGAGTGACTGGGTTTGAGTCCGTGACCATGTCTGGACAGGTTGATGAATATCCAGTCTCTCCAGAGAAGCAAACCACATATTTCTTTAAACTGCTCTTTTGACCCTGCAGAGGAAAATGACCATTTTTAAAATACATGCCTCACAAAAGTCAAGCCATTGTCCTTGTCCTGTGTATACCAACTATTTTTCTCTCTCTTTGAATTATCTGCAATTTTCATTGCAACTTGGACCAAGAAGCTCAGAATATCACCAGACTGTCACCCTCAGGTAGCTGGTAAAATCCTGGGCCAGAGCAAATCCAGCATCAAATGTTTCAAAGCCACCTAACAACGCTGCTTTAACTAAAACATGGGTGTAGAATCTGCTAATCTTTCACTTGGAGCTGACACATGCTGAAAGGAGCAGCTGTGATCCCGTGTAGTCTTTGTGATGCAGGTTATATGCCTTTGATGTGTATTAAGCATAGAGAAAAAGGAAAGAAATATAAAAGAACTTTATGCATAAGATTAAGCAACTGGGATCTCTAAAATTCCCTTTTTAGAGGAGGGCTTATGGGGTTATTTTTGTGAAAGCAGGAGGCAGTGCAGGCTGAGCTGTGTGGTCCAGTGAGCATCTGGGGCAGCTTGTGCACCAGGGTTCATGTACTTTCACACACCAAGTCTCCTGGATATCTACTTTTTACAGACCAGACTTAATTGCATCCAGAAGCTCACTGTTTCCTTGATAACCTGGGGGAATGATTCATATCACAGCTTGAGTGCAAGAGGTGCAAATCTCTCAGACTGGCCATGGGGCAAGAAAAAACCTGTGAGGGGCAAATTTTATCCCAAACCCTGGAGGTCAGGAGGCTGAGAAGGACATGAGCATTGAGGATGCAATTGAAGCATTCTTTTCATGCAGGACATAAATAATTTGAGTGTATAAATCAGAGTGATGGATGGTTGAAAAATACCTGGAAATAGGTGTCTTAGTGCTGCAGTGAAAAGCCCCTTCAAACAATTTTTATAAGGAACCCCATGGATATTTCTCATATTTTTCTGTAGAATTCTCCTGAACTTGGTGTCAATATTTTTATTGCTCTCACCCCTCATCATTCAAGAGCAATATTGAAAATTTTATCTGTATTGAGTCCTTCTCCCTGCTAAAAGTTTGCTATGCAAATATTGCCTGCAGCTGCAGAAATCAAAACCTCACTTCAGCAGGACTGAGCTGTCCCCAGCTTTAGCAGGTGTAACTGCACCTGCCACCAGCCAAGGTGCCCGGGTCAGACATCTGTTAGAAGACTGCAAAAAAAGACAATGTTTTCTTTATTCCTTGGGTATCTGAAGCATCCATTGACATGAGAAATTGGAAAGTTTGCAAAATTCAGTATGGAGAAGGACTGGCCTACACAGTTGTTATTAATTGGGATGTTGAAATTCTTGAAAAATTGAATAAAAAATATATTCTCAAGACTTGTCATTCATTATTATATTTAGTAAGTTTGAGGTTCTTGACTCTCAAGCCTGATTTATGCACCCCTTTGTATGTGTAATGAGTGCTAGGAAAGCAGATACTTTGTAATTTTCAGAATTAAAGAGAACCAATAATTACATAATTTATTGAAAGCCATCTAATAAATGTACTGCTCTGATGTTTTCTGCACCACATCTGTAATTATAAATAAATAGCAGATTTCATATGCCCTTCTTAGAATACCAAAAATGGCTAAATACTGAACAAGCAATGTTTTCCATTCAGATCCTAGAGCCTTTCCAGCCGTGTGAGGTGGATTTTACCCATATAGGAAATATGATTTTTTTAAGTGCTTGTTGGGTTTTTTCCCCCCATAAAAATGTGTAGAAATAGGTGGTCTCAATTAAAAAAAAAAAAAAAAANAAACAACAAACAAAACATACACACACACACCAAAAAACCAACTAGGAAAATATTTGGGCAGAAATGCCGGGGGACATTATTGACACATGTAATATTTTATTTATTACACAACAGTTCCAAGAGAGGCAAAATTTCCAATTTGGGGGCAAAACAGGGCAATTTATCTATAACTGATCAAGCATACATTGCAAATAATAACTAACAGTAAAAGTTTCCAGGAATTTCACTGCTCTGAAATTAAAACTGCAGCAAACTTGGGTTTGGGGTATTTTTTTACAGATTGAAGTGCTGATTTCCAGCAATTTCCAAACAAAAAACCTGACCTAAATCAGATACTCAGAACACAGGATTTCAAAACTGCAAAGCAGTTATCCACAACCATGGAGAGACCTGAGCTAGGAGGTTTGTCCAGGGTCTGAGGGCAGGTGGGAAAGCTCTGCTGGGAGCCCAGAGGAGAAAGGGCCAAGGAGAGGCAGAAATTGGAGATCTCTATGATGGGAAGAACATCTGTGACTCCTGGAAAAAACTATTGCACAGTGAAAGTACTTCTGAAGTTTAATTTTGTGTTATGAGTACATTTGGTCTTTCAGGAATAGCAGAGGGCACATAGATAACTTTTCCTATTCAATTGCTGGGGAAAAAAAACCCCATACCTATAGCAAAATACAAATATTTTCATAGAAACACAAGCATGTGAATGACATTTAATTCAAAATGCGGGAAATATCTCATGCCAAAACTTGGAACTGAACATGACCTTTACTTTCCCAGCCTTTTTTCTTAAAGTTTGCTAGGAATGCGTCTGGTACCTGCAGTGTGTGAGAACTCACTGGATTTAATGACAAGTCTCTCATGCTGTATTATCCCAAATTTACCTGTCCTTGCAGATGCAGTCCCTTCTCTTGAATGGATGTTAAGCAATATCAGGTAATGTCTTATTATTTTTTCTTCCAAAAATATAAACTATGAAATCTCCAAGAACACAGGTCAAGGGGGTATTTGTAGGCAGCCCAACATGTGAAAAGCTTGCCATATATTCTGAACAGCTGCATCTTGTGTTATTGCTTGTGTCACTGTCATCTCTCTTGACTTCTGAACCTATAGACAGAGGAGAATTTGTTTTCTCCTGATAGGATGATTATTAACAACCAACAAAGTGTGCAAACACAAACCAGTAACAAAATCATCATTTTAAGAAAAAAACACAGAGCACTTCCCATCAGAGGGATGCTGTAAAAACAGCGGCATGAAATTACTGCTGTAATTATAAAACAAATAAAATAAAACATTAAATCATTGCACCTCTTTTCCAGTATGAAAGCAACCCTCTGCCTTTCATGACAGAAATTACATTAGGGCAGTTTTCTCACTTGGGGAAAGTCATCAAATATGTGTAACCAGCTTATTGGTGGTGACAATGTGTGAAGTGCATGAAATCAAACCCAAAAAGATGGGGTTGTACTATTGTTGATGCCCCACAGAAGATCCAGATTGGCCTCTAAACATCTCCATCATGCTGCATGATCTGCACTGGGACCCCTGAGATGTCCCAGTCTCCCTCCCTGACACGGGGTGAGGAGGCAGCAGATTCCTCCTCACAGGTGGGAGGTAAATGTGGGATACCTGGGGCTGCCAAAGGGGCCAACCCAGGCTGGGCAACACTTACAGGGGAGACGTGCTGGGCTTTCTTCCCCAAAAAATGATATTCAAATTTCTGTTTCAAGCAAACAACCCACAATTTTTGTGGGAAAAGGTGCTCAGATTGATGTACTCCCAGTGTTTGGCTGTATGAACACACTGGAACTCAAAGACCCCATCAGTATGTGCAGTCATGGCAACTAAGAAATTTGGTGCATTCAGAGGAGCAAAATACATTCAGAGGAGCAAAATAACCATATCAACATTTCCCCTGCCTTTGAAAAATGTGTTTAAAGGTCAACAGGCCAAAAAAGAATATTTTAGAACATGTTTAGCTGAGAAACCTATGCAAATTGTGTGTGGTAATTCATAGCTGAAACCTATAAATGTCTGAAACCTCCCTGTAATGACTCCCTCAGCAGATACAATTCATGCCCTTTGTGCACATGCAGGATGGGGAAGTGTCAACTTTTGCTTTGTGCCTCATTTAACCATCATATATCTATAAACTGCCATGGAGCACAACTTTATTCCTGAAGTTCCAGAAGCTCAGAGTAAAATTTAGACTAAATATACACCAATTAAAAAATGTAAAATAGAAGTGCAAGGCCAAAAGCCAGAAATTAATAGCATATGTCACTGAATTAAGTTGCCACAGATGTTGCAAGGAAAGAAGGGGAAAAAAACCCAAAACCTTGACTAATCAAACAAACACCCACCAAACAAACAAAAGGAAACAAAACAAAACNTGAGCACTTCCAGGTTATTTTACAGCAAACCCTTTCCCACAGAAACAATCAGGAGTCAGCAAACCCAGGAATTTCAGAAAATGGAAATTCACACCATGAAATATGCAGGGCAACGTGTGAGTCTGTGTGTGTTTAGGGGAAAGCCTTTACACTCTCAGAACAGCCTTCCTTTGAGCCTCAGGAGGCAAATCTTTTGTGGTCAGTTTTTAAAGCCTTTTTAAAAAAGTTTTTCTGAAAACTTTGCAATGGGAGTACTTTAAACAGCTGTGTTTATTGATGACCTGTGCTGTATGCATAGATATATACATATATACATAGTACTGCAGGTGTTAGCAAAAAGTTTAGGAAGCAAATAAAGATGTAATACAAGGCTCTTTTAAAAATTGGGAAGAATTTTTCATAAAATTCAGAAAAACCTTTCACAGAAAGACTGAATCTAGTCATAGTAGCTAAAGACGTGCAAGAAAGAGATGGAGAGAGGAAAAAATAGTAGCACTTTCAGTTTCCCATCCTCACAGCATCTCCTGTGAGATATATGATATGTGAGATATATTGCATATTTAGAAGGAAAGAGAAAATAAAACAAGACAGGTGAAGCACAGAATAAAAAAAAAAATTCAGAGTTCTCTAATGAGAGTGTTCTGGAGCTGACCCTATTTCTACAAGTTAGCATTAGGAGTGAGCAGTATTTAACAAATATCCCCAACTCCTTTGAGATTTTGATCCTGTCAAGAGCATAATGTGCAAAAAAATAAATTTTTCAAATGAGGTGACACTGTGCCATGTGACAAAGTAAGTTAACATGATGGAAAAACAATAAAAAAGAAATTATAGGAGGCAACTCTATTAAAAATTAAAGAAAATATGTATAATTTTAAGCTAGCTATTCCAAATGATGTCAAACAGAGAGGATACCAAGTGCTTGGTCAAGGTGAAAATGTTGGCTCTGCTGTCACCTAACAAATCTCAAGTCCTGACTTTGGTTTTGGGGTAAGATGTGAAAAGTCAGTTCTGGAAGAATAGTTTCAGAAGCCTGTTGGGGAAGAATGGGAATATTTGTTATAAGTTTGTCTCGATGGCATTACACTCCTCATGAGGAAGAGCAAAGTCACTGATAAAAATGTGTCAAGAGGCAGAGCAGTGATCCCCTGGCAGACGTGCGGGGACTCGAGGCGTGCGTGGTTACTGCAGCCGTGTGTGCTGTGTCTGTGTGGTCAGACGTGTAGGAGATCAGAATAAGGCAAAATCAGAACACTCAGAAGAGAATGGGATACATCTGGTAGATGAGAAAAATGTTGCTACTTTTGGAAGGAATGAGTACAAAATGCATAAAAACCTGAAACGCCCCTGGCACTCTGATGAGTTTGTGACGGATGAGTTCCTGTTGCAGACTCACCTCCCTAAATCCTTGCTCCTCTTACTTCCTAAAATGGGCTCCTTTGCCTCCATATTCTGTATGTTCTTTTTGTAATAATGCTGCTAGTGTTGGAAAAACATTTCTGTGGAAAATCTGTGGATTATCTCCACTGGCGTCATAAAGGTCTGTGGACACAGGAATTTGGCTTCCCTGACCCTGACACCAAACCCCAGGAGTTTCCCATAGTGATGGAATCTGGCTGTTCTGTGGGTCTGGGACTGGAGACTGACATGGAGATGCTATACAAAGTAATTCTGGAAAATTCTGGGAAAGCCTGTCACTCTCTCTGAAGATGAGGATTACAAGCAGGATGCTCTCCTAGGGTCTCATCAGAGGCAGAGTTTCAGTTTAAGTCCTTGATTACAGCAGCTTTCATAAGGATAAATTGTGACTATGTAGCTCTGAAAAGGAGGGAGATTTCTATGACAAATGCTAATTCAACTAGCAAAAAGGCTGAGAAGACACATTTATGCCAATTTCGAGCGATTGATATTTAATAAAGACTTGCGGCTAGTTTTGGTCTCAGTCTAAAACAACTCTGTTCAACTTAATTTGTCTTAATTTCAAAGCATCTGGTTTAGAGTGCACTCCCTGAATTGCCAAGCCGTGATTCTCAGCCAGAAATGAGAAATACAGAAATAAAAATACAGCCTCATCTGAATGAATCCAAGGAAAATTAATCTATCAGCATAAGTTACTTTCATTTGAACAGAAAATTGTCAATTGATACATTGACAATTGATACATTTCTACTCTGTCGAAATGCATATTGTGTTGATATCCACTTTTCTTCAAAACAGAGAATTTATCTTTCTGTGACACAAAACATGGTAACTGATTTATGCTTTCACATGAATCCTATTCTATTCCAATTCTGCATAACAAGTAAAGGAATAAAACTGATTAATCAAGTGCTGGGTTAAAAGTATCGCAATGGGTATTATAAATCTGCCATTTATTGCAGTGCATGGCTCCTTTATTCCAAGCTGGCTCTTGTATTCTATGTTTGAACCCTTTTTATCCATAGAGAAATTTTTGCAAACATTAACAATAATTAACATTAATTAACTTAGTCCCAAGGGCCACAAGTTCCTGTTTTCTGAGAAGGGCACAGAAGGGTGAAACCAGAGATGACCTTGCAGTGATGTCCATCGAGCTCAAAACCAACTTCAGGGATTTTATTGCATTTTGATGGCCAATGGATTGCATTGTCAGAAATACTAATATGAATTTTGTGGTGAAGTTTGATGAATTTGACAGGGTTTAGTGCTTCTCACTAGAGAAATGAGATGCACACTGCATCACTTCAAAGCCACTATGTCAAGTTCTGTGTCAATACTGTTCTGCATCCATTTCCTTTATGTGAAATGATAATTTAAACTCTTCCAGGACTCACCTTTTCCTCTACAGGGCTTTGTCTGCTCATGTCATTTCATATGGGGACTAATTACACACAGTCATGCTGCACTGGAAAAAAATGAAGCCTTGTTACAGAGAGTGATGTCCAGAGCAGAGGTATCTGAGCCTTACCTCTCCAGCACATGGAAAACCAGGAGCTGCCAAGTTTGCTCCCTCTATGTATCTTTCTACTGCTTGACCAAATGGACTGTTTAACTTTTAACATCTGCTTGTGTATCTCTGTTTACACACTCAGAAATGGCAGATGACTTCATCTGTTTGGAGCATTTATGGAATAAAAACTTCCAAGCTAAGAAAATCCNTGAATGTATCATTGAGCCCTTACCGTGTACATTCATGGTCTGCAGAGGCAAGGCTTATTCACTGCAGTGGCATAGGAAGAGGGTGACAAGCTGCAGAACAACCACCTGTGGGACATGTGAGGGGGTTGTTTGGGCTAATTTGGCCAGAATTCAGCACAAACTCCCCTGTAAATGCAGAAAAGAGAGAAAAACAAGTTAATGCTTCAGTTCATGGCTGCATGCATAGTGGATCTTTCCATCTGACTGGGGCTTTGGGAACTCTAAAGGCATAACAGGACAAAAATTGAGAACTATCACAACCACCATGTTGCAAGAGATCTGACCACTAACAGAGGCATTTATCCCTCTCCTCAAAATCAATGTTGCCTGGCATTTAATACTGTGTTCCAGGCATTAATTCACCACTGATTTATATGGAAATCCAATAAAACTGTAAAAGAACATCCTCTGAGACTAGATTATGAATGGCTGAAAATGAAATTACAGGAAAGGGAAAGAAAGGAAGAAAAAGCTTTGTTAGAGAGAATATTTTTTTCTGTTTTCTGACTATAGGTGTGGGTGGAGGATACTCTGAGGTTGGCATCTGTTGTGCCACTAGGTCACTGTGAGACCAGCAGTAGAATGAGGTTACACTGGAGCTGGTCACAGCATTCTCTGCACTTAGAGGAGCTGACAGTCCACCCACTGCCCTCACAGCCCTTTCGTGAACAGTGGGTGGTTGTTTCTCCTCTCTGGCTTCCTGTTCAGCCTTCTCCACCAATGCTCTGTGGCAGCCAGATCATCCACATAACACTTTTGCTTTGACTGGATTCACCTAAGCCTCCATCAACAATAATTGTGCATAAAAATTTAAAGGATGATTTTTCCATGACAGCTTGAACACGTGACTTTGGATTTTGTCTTCTGCCAGCTCTTTTTGCCCATAGAACTGGGTTGCTGAAGTATCTCTGAGGAAGTGGAACAGGCAAGGGAAGAATTTAGGGTGACACTGTAGCCAGGTGAGTTCTGAACTGTTTTTAGACAGCTCTGAGCATCAACCTGGTCTGATAACTTGATCCTCATTGCTACTACAGGCTCAATGAACAGAGAATTGATTTACACTAAGAATGGTGTTTCACATGGAAACAAAGCATTGCATTTCTTTTATAGAGCTTGCTCTGTGTATTTTTTTGAGGTATTCATCATCATGATTTAATTAAGAAACTCCCACTGACAGCACCTTTCTCAGGTGCTGATTGGGGACACTCAGTTTTTTCAATGTCATTTTCTGAAGCAGAAAACTGTAATTTTTTTTTCTTGTTAACAACTAGAATTGACAAGGACAGATGTCACCTCCTTTTCAATGTATTCCTTTGGACACAGCTACTACCTTCAGCCCAATAAAACTGAAAATTAACACTAAAATGAGATAAACACGATATGAGATCTTCATGAATACAAAAAGCATTTCATGCAGCACATATCAATTATATTGACCAAGTCTTAAAATGTTTGTTTCTTCGTGCCTAAAATGATGCTCTCCACTGGTCTTTTGGAGGAACTTCAGAACTTCAGAGGTTTGTGTTTGTCCTCACCAGGTTATTTCTTCCTAGTCTTGCTGACTTCAGCTGTCCCACTCAGGATCTAGCTCATACATTTTCAGATGTAAGGTATTTTTACCCACAGGTCTCACAGTATATAGAGATTTTCCTTTTGGTACACAGATGCAATTTCAATTAAGATTTTTCTCTTCCAGTTAGTTTATTTTAACCACAGGCATGCACTTTTTTCCCCTCCCTGTATGTTATTTTCCATACAATTTCTAGAAATGCATAAAGGAAAAATAAGGATCCGATCAGCATGGCACCATTTCCTTCAGCTTTTAGCTTGTCTAATCCATTTATTTGCCCTACAATATGGCGTAGTTTTCCTCTAAGTGTAAAAGGAAATTCTTCCTTTACTAGCCCTAATTTTTTTAAGCTTCTGGAGTTATTTGCACACTAAAAATACTTTTTATTATTGCATGTGAGCAGAGCAAATTAAAAGGCAGAGTGTCTCACAAGATAAATGTGACTCCCTTTTTAAATTGCCATTTCAGCCCCCTCCTTCAAAAGTGCAGTGTGAGCCTGGCTCTGACTCTGTGAACACTGCACAGTGACCACATCAGAAAACCTAATGTAAATAAAAAAATCACCAAATTTCTTAAGTCTCTTAAGAAATACTTAATTTTTGTTCTTCCATAAACAAGTAATTTGGTTCACCACAATGGTTTTTCTTTTTTAATTTGCCTGTTTCTAGCAAGTGAATGGCTCAAGGATTGATTAACTGCATTGCCTTCTGACATGCACAACCACAACTGATCATGGGGAAACTTTATACTCTAAAGGTTGTTTTTTTTTTCATTATGTTCTGTGGGGGGTGGGGGGGAACCAAAGGTCTCTATTCTATTTACCATCTCAGAAATTCTTCTTTAGATGAGCCCTGATTCTGTACACTGAACAAGGTATTCAGCACAAAATGACAAGCACAATTTTTGATGCTAACCTTTTGAAAACCACAGATTTCCCGTAGCTCCTTAACACACTAAATTTTTATTTTTATCTGGGTCAAAGCAGATTGCTCTTGGAAAGAGAAAATCTGTCCCCTGGCATTTTCATGGCTGATAGGGCTTGATCTGAACTGCCAAAATGGTTAGAGCTTCTCTGAGGAAGTAAAAAGAAATACTGATCTGGGCTGAATGACTGCAAATACCCATGAAAGAAATGCAGCCTGGCTAATAGGCTGGAATTGCTATGAGAAATACATGACATTTGGGGTATAAACCACAGGTTTTGTTCTTAATGAGAACCTAATCAGGTAGCTAATAAAACTGGCTTAGCATTCAGATATGCATAAATGAAACAACTGCTCTTACACAGTGCAGAGGCAGGGAGGATAAATCTGCAGGCACTACATTTCACACTGCTGTGAGCAACCCTCAAAAACACCTTGTACAGGAAAGAGAGTTGTCACAGACTGAAAACAGGAGCCAGCCAGACTGGAGAAATAGCCCATTAGTTAATGAAGATACTTTTAATTCTTCATCAGAGCAAACATCCTCAGAAACCATGGAAACTCTTGTTACTACACATTCTACACATCCACCTTTTGTCTCAAGCCTCACTGTGCCTCATTCTTTTTCCTGCTCTCATTGTCAATTTACACTGGCTTTCTATTGTTCCTCTTTTTGTAATTCACAGAGGAGTCAAGCAAACAGATATCAACATCATATTTTTCATGTTTTGAATTAGTCAAGAAATTATTTTGTCAATAAATTGTAGGGGGTACACCTTCAGCCTCACTGCTGGTTGGACCTGGAAACAGGGAGCTGCAGCAGTGTCATGCTTGTCAGATACTGCATTCAACAATTCTTACAGAACTGCTTGTATTTTTTAGTTACATGTTTGTGAGATGATAAAAATAATTCTCAAGTCCACACTTTCACAGAAAGAGACTGATAAAAGAGAGACCTTCACTTTGTAACTTCCTAGAGTAGACTTCCCCTGAGCTGACCAGAAGTCTGAAGTTGCCCAGGGTAAGAGGAAGAAAAAAGTGACTTAATCAAATAACCAAATCCAAATAGTTTCCAAAATCCTGTTAGATTTGAAAAAAGAAATCTGTTTTCAAGTATAAAAAAGAAGTCAGTGATCAGGAGGGGAGGGACAAAAGAGAAACTTCTGCACTGGGAGGAGATTTTTCTTTTGCCAAAAGTATATTGTGTCAGACTTGCTCAGATAGGAAATGGAGAGGGCTTCTCTCACTGCAGAAAATTCTTCTGTGGAGGAGAACCAGCTGACAGGAATTAAGTCTGACCACAGACTCCGTGTTCTTTATCAGCTGTGAGAACACATCTAGCACAGTGGTGAGCAAGGGAAAAGGATTAACAGTTCTGGTAAGTATTGAAACAACACCCTCCACCTGATTTCTCAGGAAAGCCCATTTCTCAACAGCACAAACAAAAATGACACTGGCAACGAACTCATACCTCCCCACTCACAGCTGGGCTGTCTCTCCTCTGTGAAAGTGGCTCTGACTACTGCCAGGCTTTGGATTTTGAAGTAAGGGGAATAAAAAGTCTTAAATATATTTCTGTTGTCACAAGGGAAAATGTTTTGCCCTCCTTACACCTGCCTTTTCTATCCATATGTCCTTACACATGGAAGACTCCAGCATGTTTTCTGGAGAATCACTGTGAAGTTACTGGTAGACCCAGCAAAATATTGACACACTGTGGTGCTTCATGAAAGGCCTAAGCCCATGACCCCTACATCACAATTTTTCTTTGCCTGAGAAGGCTGTGGATGAAGAAGGAGCACTGAGAGACAAGGGGTTCTCCTTACATACAGTATCAGGATTTTAAACAAGGGCATTTACAGTCAGTGTGGTCAAAGCTGACAGTTTCTCCATGTAGTTTTATCATTTGCTTGGGAGTCTTTTCAACATTTTATTTTAAAACAAATCCAACAAAAACAACAACAACAAACCCACAATGTCAATCTTGGCTTAATAGGCCAGCATTTATCTTACTGTAATTCACTTTCTCTAAGGTTGTAAGATTTAATCTAAGGGGTTGTAAATGTAATCCAAAGTGTTCTCACGCTGAAATGCTGAGGTGGTGGTGGTGTTGTTGTTGTTGTTTAGCTATCTTTAATATCTACTGAAAGAGATCCACATGGGAGAGATCCTAAACTCACAAGCTGGTTTATTTTCCTGCCCCCTTGAGTAGAATTCTGCCCAATCATCCTGGAACATAGTAGTTGGCAGTTTTTATGTCTGTCCAGGCTGAAAAACAGTATATAAAATAGTAGGAATAATACAGTCCTGCTCTAAATATCAATTAATTATTAAAAACCCCTATTTGTTATAGACTTGAACAGTATTCATTTACTTTAAAAATAATTGTTTCTTCCTCTTATGATAAGGTATTATACTGTATTTACTCTAATGGATAACTTAAATAAACTAAGGAACTTGGGAAATGTTATATTTGGCAGAGTACTTTTTATAATGGAGAACATATTTTTTTCTTTCTAAAAAACAATAAACACTTTTATTTCTTTGCTCTTTCACATCCTTAGAGCTACGTCAAATTGTTACTATCTGCCTAAAATGGTTTATGCTCTCCTCATCACAAGGTTATTAATTATCTAATAAGTGAATATAAATTTTCCACAATGCTGGCCCTAAAATTTCTTGACTTTCAGTAATATCCCACCACCTAGGTGAAGGAAAAAAAAATAATAAAAGAGAGAAGCCAAGTGAGAGAAACTAAATCTCAGTTGTTCTGCTTTGGTTTGATGCAGTTAATTGAGAAGGAGCAAATAAAACAAAAATTGCTCAAACCCCTTTGTTTTGCACATAAAGCAGATTCATGAAAAACATCATTATACTTGAAGCAGAATGGACTAAACACCAAAAGATTTCTCATGAAGAAGAGCTGTGGGAGAACCATCCCTCCTCAGAGCAGACCAAGGTGAGCTCCACAGCTGCAAGGAGCAGAGGTCTGTGGGCATTTTCTTGCTGACACTTTTGACTCCTCTCCCCATTACTAATATGTATCTGAATTAAATGTTTCTGGTTTGGTTTTCCCTTCATGTCTTTTTGTTCTGTTTCAGACACCCCTTCCCATCCCTGCAAATAACAGCTCCATCATGGTCCTCGCTGTGCTCTGCAGCAGCTTCCAGAAATCCCAGAGCCCTTTTACAGAGATCTGGGGCTATCTTGGCTCTTGTTGAAAATCCCTTGTGTAATACCAAGAAAAACAGAAACGAAAACAAAAACAAAAACAAAAACAAACAAACAAAAACCCCAAACAAACAAAAAACCAAAAAAAAACCCAAAAAATAAACCAAACCAAAAAACAAACAAACCACCTAAACAAATTTTACAAAGAACCCTAAACAAATAAATCAAATACACTCGTGACAACAAACAAGTTGGGGAGAAGCCAACAGACAAACCTATGACAGAGGGTCCTTTCCTCTCTGTCAAATCTCTGATTGCACCATTTGGCCTTAGGACAGGAAAAATAGCATTTACTCAACAATATTTAACCTTCTAAATAAATTCTGGTTTACAGTCTTTTATGCAATACCTCTCTTACCTAACATTTTAAGTTTCTAATGTCACAGTAATGGGTTTCTGGGGCCACAGTGCTTTATCCATAATCCCAGAGCTGGCCTTTAGCTTTCTGTTTGGGTCACTCTGGCAAACCTCTCCCTCTTTGCTACGCAAAACAACAATTTCAAAGTGAAAACCAGCTAAGATGTGTGGGGGGAAAAAATTAACAGTTTTAAATTGGTCAGAGGCCATTTGATTCTGTCAGGCTGCCCTCTATGTAAGGTAAATATTTCATCTTAAGGGAGATCAGATGAGGAGGCTTCACAAACTGCAGATAAAACTGCTGTGTAACTCCACGTGTTTCTGCTGCTGCCAGCACAGAACAGCACAATGCTCATGTATGACAACATCAAACGAGATGAGCAAGGGAGCCTAAGAGCTATTTATGTGTTCCTGCAAAACACACAGAAAAACCTCACCCACACAACCCAGCCAGACAGAGGTTGCACTGCCTGCGCGTCCTTGTAGAAAACTTTGCACACAAAAACTTTGCCATGCATGTGGCAGGTGGAAGAATTGACCAAGGTATGTGGTTATATCCCTTTAGAAGGCAGAGTGCTGCCTCTGAAAACATATCTGCTGCCCTGCATGGTTTCCATGGTTTCCCTGAACTGCCCATCAGGATAAATCCCCACCTGCAGCTCCTGTTTGGGGTTTCTTGCCAGGGAAAGCTGCAGCAGAGATGTGGGAAGGAGCAGAGCAGAGGGAGCACAGAGGGGTGAAATCCTTCTTGGCCTCCCAAACCTGCCTCAGAAAAGACTCAGCTTTGGAACGAGTAAAATGTATCTGTTTGTTTTTAGGGTTTGTCATGCAAAAGATTGTCAGTGACAGTGAATCTTTGCTGCTGTTCCATGGCTCCTCAGAGACCTTTGGCATTGACATATTAATGCCAATACAAATTCCCAGAGCATGTGCAGTGCCCAGCTTGCAGGAGAGCAGGAGCCTGGGCTGTTTGGTAGCACTCTGGGGTCTCCCTTCATGTGTTTGTGTCTGTGCCTCTTCTTCCTGGTGACCCAGGAACTTGTAAGTCAGATGTGGCTAGAAGATCCACCTCTCACATGGATTCAGCTCCCTGGAATGTTGTGACAGCAGAAGGTCAGGCAGAGATGAAACATTCCATTAATGCTCACCCCCAGGGAAACACAAGGCTCATCTCTTATCCAGTTTCTTCATGCACAGGACACAGAGGTATGAAAAACCTTGATTCTTTACTTCCTCTTCCCACATTCTTCATTATACTCTTGTAAAAACAATCAAAAAGGTTGTTTTTCTTAGTCCAGAAAACAGACACTGGAAAAGTCTTTGAAATTCTTCCTTGTTGGCTTCTATACAAACTCAATTCTTCACAGTTCTGCACAATCAGTATGTAGGAAAGCAATGAGCATTTCAAAACTGGGACTTTTTGAAGAGCCTGTTCTACAGTTTGGCAAAATATCTTTTCAAGAGTTTAATCACAGGGAGATTTTTTTTTTAAAGGTCATTCTGTGTCCCCAGGTCTTTACAGAAATTAAAGCCAGGCTTTGTATCAGTGTGAGATGATTTGAATTTTTTGCTTCAGGATTTTTTACTCCTCAGTGGGAGGCCAGGGTGGGGACTTCTCTTTCCTCAGACTGCTCAGCAAACTCATTAGATGATTTGCTGGAAGAAGCTGACCCAAAGCAAAACCTGTGCTGGATTTCTTGCTCTGTCTTTTTGAAGGGCAGATTTGAGGACCTTCAGTGGTCCCTAAAATACCTCTCGTAACACTTTCTGGATAAAATACTCCTACATATTTCATCCTGATTCATCATTGGTTTCTTTTTGCTGCACTTCAACAAAAACGGAGAAATCCCATGGAATTATTTTCTTGTCAGTCGGGGTGAATTTTGAAACAGTGGGTGGTAGGGGTCCTTAACCCAGAACTTAACCAAAATTTAGAGAATTAAGAGTGTAGTGATGCAGAATTTTGACCCTGTAGATCATTCTCCCCTTGCCCACTGGAAGAATGGGAGAGACAGAATATTTTTTCAAATTTTACCTGCCCTTTTAACCAGACTTTATAGAGAACCCCCTTATCTAACCAGTTATCTTTGTGGCCTACATCTCTCACTCAAATTCTTAAGTGGGAAAAAAGCTTAACAATTTTGATGACAACAGTTTCATTTCTTTGGGAACTTTACTGTAGACTAATTCACTTCCTGGGATTGATAAAACCCAAGTACTTTCTGTCTCTGTCTACTTCTATGAACAGAGAGATTGAGCTCCCATTTGCAGACTGTGCTGGGCACTGCACAGATTTATAACCTGTGGGTTGCTTCCTGCAGTTTTCATACCTTGGTGTCAAACAATCCTGGGGGGATTAGATCTTCTGTGATTCCTTCAAAATTCAATAATTGTGTTAGCTTCTTACCCATTATTGTTGTGTTTGGAAGGCAGCCTAAAAGACAGGTGTTGTCATGAAATACAGACATTGCCATGAACACCAGAGAAAAAGCTACTAAATTTGGGGTTGGTGTGTGGGTTCAGGGTTTGCACTTCAGGTCAGCATCATTGCACCTCAACATCTCTGATGGGGAGATGTTTGGAGGAGAGTTTAGGAACTGCTCTTCCTTCTCATGTCCTGATTATTGTTCTGATTTGAAACCAAGTAAAAACATGTATCTGCTTAACTAATTACAGAAGCTGAGAAAAATTTAGGGTGAGATGTTCCCAGAAACACCTATGATGACTGTGCTTTTCAGATACTTGATAGCATAAAACCAAGTTAGAAAAAGAGGTGATAATTTGAGATTGATGGTTCATTTTGCAAGTCTCCAAAGTGAGAGGTGCCTGGATTTAAAGAATATACTGAAAGTAGGCTGCATTTTTTTCCTGTCTTAGTTTCACATCAGTATTTTAACTATTATACCACTTCATGCTGAAAAAGGCTTTAGTTACTATTCTTATATAATAAACAATAATAAGTAAGTAAATCTCTGATCTCATCAGTGGGCATTTTTGTTTCTGTTCAAAGTTTGAAAAGAGTTGTCAGAGACACAGAAAACCACCCACACTATGTTGAGAATGAGGATGGTGCACTCTGAAGGATACATCCCAGGATCTGTAGGAAACTCCCAGATCAGAAGATCCTGGTGTTTTCCTCATCCTGAACCTTAGCTGCAGGATGCCCCCAGACTGGTGGTGATAGAAGATGTCTGTGATGGGACGGATCACACTCTCAGCCTACAGCAGCATTTGAACTTTTAAATCAACCTCTAAAGTCAAGAACAAACTTTGGATCCAGTCTTGCCCATTTTTAAAAAGTAACAAGGCAGCCTACAACTTCAACAGTTGCACTCTCCCTACAAATATTTTGCTCATCCGCCTAAGATTTACTTTCTCCATCCTGTAAAACTTCCGTGAAGTTACCAAAAAATTTTCCAAGACCAAGGTTTTAAACACTCTGAAGGGACACAAAACTGAGCTCTCCTACCCCTACCCATGTCTGTTTAAAAAAGAATTAGATGGTGACTATGGAAAAAAATATATATAACCCCCCAAAAATATCTAAAAAAATCCTTTTTTTTTTTTTTTAAATTTTATTTTTTTTTATTTAAGCCATCTTCTATCTCAGAAAAATACGCAAACATCTCATTACTAATTTTACTATGATGTTTCAATGTCAAGTGAAAATTTTGCTGAGAATTTACTGGAGGGTTTGGAGATAGAATAGTGAGAAAATATTACTAAAAATGTGTGTTTAAAAACAACCAAAAAAACCTCAACCCCCACAGTCCAACACTGGAAAACCTTAGAGTTTTTATGAGTTGCTGTGATAGCAGCATGCAATGCTGTATTACAGCATCCATACAAATGCACTTATTAAACAAGAACCTATTAAAAATTGGCTATAGTGGTATTAAAAGCTCCCGGAGACAAAATTACCATGTGTCTGATTCCTAATTAGACTCTTCTAAGGAAGCAGAAGGAAGTTTTAGGAAATTTGACTTTGCAACTAACTGATTTATGGTAATTTTAAATAAGAATTATAGCTGAACCATTCTCCCACTCTGCCATGTCATTACCTTTAGTCAGCTCAGACTGCAGGTTTTCTAACTGTGGAATATTTTAAAAAAATAATGTGTAATAGTCACTCCTAGAGTGCAAGAAAAGGCTGAATCCAGGGCCTCTATTGAGGAAATTATCATTTTACATAATAATGTTTTTATATTAACCAGGCCATGTCAGGAAAAGTAATTGATAGACAGGTACAGTATGGCAAATCCTGCCTTTCTCTGTCTGTCTGAACAAAAACATGAGGACTAAATTATTTTCTTTTCCTGGAGAGATGAGGAACAGGATGGATCACATATGATAAAATTATGTAATGTTTTCTAGCCATTCCTTCTCCCACAAACTATGAGATTCACCTGCCTGATGATGATTTATCTATGTCCCATGAATCCATTCTGGTCTCATTATCTGCTCCATCCAGCTGGTCATGGTGGCAGAAACAAGTTCCTCACTTCTGTCTGTGCTGTAGTACAGCTGGGATACGGTTTGTTTGGTTTTTGTTTTGTTTTTGTTTTGTTTTGTTTTGTTTTGTTTTGTTTTGTTTTGTTTTGTTTGTTTTGTTTTGTTTTATATGGACAATGTTTTAGGAGCAGAAAGCTGTTTGTGATCACTGTGTTAAACTGGAGCTGTGCCCCCAGGGACAGTGAGATTCCATCTGTTTGTTTGGCGCAGGCAGAGACAACAAGTCCTTCTCTGTCTCTCCATAAACCCAGGGAGTAATCTGAATCCTGTTGGGTGCCCACATGAGACATTTCAGTCAGAAGTTATTCTTTTAAAAATAAGGAAATGGAAAAATGGCTGTGCAGACAACTGTGTAAGGAAATGAACAGCTAGCACAGCTAGTATCAGAATTTGGATAAAATACATAACATTACCCCCTCTTGTTAGATTTCTGCTTTTTATTCAGGAAGTCTGGGAGAAAGTCTGTATTGATTCCCTTTCAGATAAGTTGCATGACACTACACTTTCATTTTAAAGAGGGTGTTTACAGAAGTAAATTGTTTTTTTCAGCAACTGTTTCCATGGGAATTGCTGTGGGAACAAAATAGTATCCCAAGGCTGAGATGGAAGATTTTGTGGCTCCCCTTAGCAACTCCCTTTTGTATATCCAGTTCTGAACTGCTCCCATCCATCCATCCATCCATCCATGCATGCATCCATCCATCCATCCATCCATCCATCCATCCATCCATCCATCCGCTTGTTTATTTCCTGACTCCAGCAGAACTTCTCTCCCCAGAGGATGTGTTGTGGTGCACAGTGGAGTGACTGAAGGATGTCCATGCCCTGAGGGTGAAAGCTCTCACTGCTGAGGGCCAGTACTCAAAGAAAAAGCCTCTGTGTTCCCCACCTTATCCATGGAGTGGTATCAGTCCTGAGACACTTTGAAGCAGCTTTGATGCTGTAACTGGAAACTGAAGTATTAAAGGTTTCTATAACTCAAATTCTGGATGTAGTAATTCTCTTGGTGGCTCTGCAGTTGGCTTTGCTGTGGCATACCACGTCTTGCCCTCTCAGAGGCTGCATGCTGCCCTGGCAGGAGGAGAATTTTAATGGAGCTAGGGAAAACACAACACACCCTTTGATTTACCTGCTTTTTTTCTATTTCTTTACTAATGTCTATGCCCTCCTACCACCTGAAAATTCAGATTTTCTGAATTGCCTTTCTGCTGTTGATGTTAACAACTTAATCTCTCATGCTGTATTCACTCTGTCATGTAAGGAAATGCTGCCAGAATTCTTTGCTTTCTCATTTAGCACTGGCTCATTCCAGCTCCAGAGCCACTCACTCAGGCTTCTGCACACCTCGTGTCACCTCATTGAGATTCTGCTGTGTGTCCCACTTTCTCAGACGTCAGAAGTCCCCGCACCTTCTGCTTGTCCAAAGATCCATTATCTCTTGGTCCCTTTATCTCTCTCACAGCCATATGCTCTATTCTCCCCTTTGCTGTGCAAGCCATTCCAGAGCTGAGTGTGAAGAGCTGCAAGCAGTCTTCCAAATGAGCAAGACCAGTTTGCAAATCTCGTGGCTGATAAATGTGTGTGTGCATCACAGGACACTGTTGGTTTTATTCAAACAGATGTTAAGCATTGTGCCAGAGATCTCACACTTTATCTGCCACTGCCCCTCATTCCTACCTGAAATTTAACAGCTTATGGAAATAGTGCTGGGTGTGTAATATGGCTCAGTAAAAGGAAATAATAAAACTGGAACACTGGTTATTTTCCCATTTGAGTTAAAAAACTAAAAGAAAAAAGAATGATGCTAAATTTCCTTTTTGGACCTAAGAAGTGTTTTGTGGACTGTGCACAGTATCTGGCAGTGCTTTCATTCAGAACCTATCACCCTGAAGTGACTGAGAATTAATTCCTTCATGGAGTTTAAAAAACATTCTCCAGGGTGTGTATACAAAAGTTTATAAGGTTGCATGCCCTTTTTCTCAACCAGGAGATGCTTGAATTTTATTGCAAATATTTCAAAATGTTGTAAATGTATAAATATAAGCACACGACAGCTTTAATCCGACTGGGTTGGGTAAAAAGTTTCAGTGCAGCAAGGAGCATGGGCTTTTACAAATCCCACATGTCAGCTGAGATCCTCTTGAAACCACAGGTTTTTGGGGAATTATGGTGTAGAAACAGTTAATTGTAAACTGAAACCCAGGGGGAGACTGTTCTGCTACATAAGAACCTCAAATTGAGAAACTGGTTGTTTCAGGACAGCATTTGGGTAATTGGCTGGTAATCTTTCATTTGGATGGATAGGACAGTATTTAAACAGCAAAAATTTGGAAGAAACAGAAATCTTGTAGACACACATTTAAAGCTGTAATAATATATGTGTATGTAAATGTCATACTTTTCTTCAAGTAGTTAAAAATAGTTTTAGTCCTTGTTTTATTTCTGTTTTTATTTTGAAAATCTGCTATGAAATAAGAGCAAGTTGAAAACTAAAGCTGTAATCAGGCATTAATGTTCTGTGGAGCATGGATGGGTGATATTGTGATTCCAAAGGAGAAAATAAAAAGTGGCTGGAACTTGCCTTGGCCCACTTAGACCTTCAGAGATGATGGTTGAAATCCACAAAGTGGTGACCCTCATTTTGGAGTGATGACAGAGCTCCTTCTAATAATTTTAGTGGGTGATTTTTGGTAGTACTGAATATGACATACAAATGCAATTACCATATGGTGGCTAAGTCCAAGGCTGTGAGGGCAAGCCATCATAGTTTATGAAGGGAAACAATTCCTGCAGTTCTAATTTCAGTATGTGAGATACACGACATTAACTTCCCTAACATGCCTTTGAACTATCTCCTAGTATATGTCTTCTAATTTAAAACTTACTAAAACAGAGTGGAGAAGGGGAGAAAGATACAAGGGAAGATAATCCAATGCTTTTGGCACCTTCACCCTGAGATAAATATAATAAAACTGCACCAGTAAAATTACACTGATACAAACCGAGAGCACAGGAAGGTCAAACAGCATTCACATTTTGAATGAAACAGTTTCAGACCTGACCTTGGTATTTGACTTCTTTTAGCAGGATTCAAATGTTTGATTTAAAAAAAAAAAAAAAAAAAAAAAAACCACTCTGACAATCTCACATATTCCCAAATCAAACATATAGTCTAATAGTGTCTGACTATTAACCATCTTTTTATGATTAATTTATTAAATAGCTTTGATCCTCTTGCTGTGCACTCATCTGTTTTAAGGAGAGTGACCTCTGGAGATCAGTTTTGATCTCTGCAGAAGCCAGAAACTGGAAACAGAACAAACACTTAAAATGGTAAGAAAATTGAAACAAGAGCTCAGTTCCATAAGTAGTATGTAAAATGTATAAATATATCACTTATGATAAAACCCCTAAAATGCCATAAAATCCAAAAGAGATGCATGTGTGCATCTCTGTGGATATTTTATGTGTTACTGAGAACTGCACGGATCTACCTCTGCATGTGTATAGGCATACATATTGGCATTTTATAAAATAAATAGGCACAATAAAGAAAAGCAATGTGACTTCTGGTATTACCATGGGCATATGCAGTGTGCCTCCTGGACCTGCATAAATAAAATTATGCTTTGCACATATCTATGTTATATATTTTAATGCATATGTATTCACCAATATTTTTTTTCATTCCATATAAATTGTATTATCTGCATCTTGATTATTTTTTTCTCTTTACAACAAAAGAATACGTAAGGAGGTTTACTTGGGAAGTGAACATCCTTTTATAATTTCTTTTCCCTCTGGAAAAATAGAAAAGAAGGAACAGCAAAAGGAAACTACTCTGAATATTATTTGTCTTATTTTGTTAATTGGCAACATAAGAAAACAACAACAAAGCAGTTGAATGAAATAAATACATCAGTTTCTCTGAGAGTGCCTGTGACCTGAGGTATGTGAACTCAGCCACATCAAACACACTGTCAATTTGTGTGTCTTGCCAACAAGAGAGAAAAAATCCTGTTCTGCTGGATTCAGTGAGATCATTTCAGATATGTAATACAAGGTTGTTGGGGAAAAAAACCAACCCAACAACACTACAAGCTCAATACTCTGGAGCTTATTTCCCTGGCTGTTTTTCTGGGCTCAGATGATTTACTGGTGATGGGTTTTTTTTTCCAGCAACAGCAATAGAAAGGTAATAACATATTTATTTAATCTCACATGCTTTCCCCAGGAGCTGCAGTGCAAGGAAATAACATATTTCTTTAATCTCACATGTTGTCCTGTACAATTGGCAGCTTTTCCAGCATCGACTCAGAACTCAGGGGAGCACCTAACTCCAGACAAAAACCTCCTTTAAAAAAAGAAACTGAAAGAAGCTGCCAAATGCTTCCTTAAGGCAGTGTGGTTTTGGGAAGTATTTTATTATGTTTTGTCATTATTCTTCCATCTGCTTGGTTTTGAATCAATCCTTGGGATTGAATTCTGCTGCCAGATAACTCACAGTATCCAACAGCAGCTGCACCAGGACAGCATACAGAGCCAGCAGTGAAGAATCCTGTAGTTCTGCTCTCACAGAAACTCTGCTCCACAGCAAGCTGGGGAGCAGCAGCCATGACCCCGGCTCTGCCAGGATGCACACAGCATCTCACCCCAGGTTCAATGTCAAGTGCAGCATTTGTGGCCCCTGACAGGCTGAACCTATTTCTGTAATGCAAATGTCCTGCAGAAACTGACTCTGGGGAAACAGCAAAATGTGGATGGTGGAGTTGCTCCCAACCAGAAGTCTGGGATGAAAAGGTATGTGTGTAATGCAGTGGTTCAGTTTGGTCTCTGGAAGAAAATAAGGTGCTAGTCCAGTTAGTCCAGGTGTTGGGGTTACCTAAGCCCTGAAGTTTTTTCCCATCTAGCCCGTGCTGGCCCTGACCACTTGCCCTCCACTGCTAACAGCCCAGCCCAGAGATTGTATTGGGTTTGTGTGGCTAGGGTTTGGGGCTACAGGGGTGGCTTCTGTGAGAAGCTGCTGGAAGCTTCTCCAAGTCCAGGACAGCCAATGCTGCTGGCTGCAGGGTACACCCAGCCCTGGCCAAGGCTGACCCCATCAGAGACGGTGGTAATGGCTCTGAGAAAACACATTTAGGAAGGAAAAAAATTTACTGTGCAGATGTAATTGCAGACATTGAATAGAGGAGAGTATGTGAGAGGAACAACTCTGCAGACCCCAAGTTCAGTGGAGAAGGAGGGGCAGGAGATGCTCCAGGTGCTAGAGCTGAGGTTGCCCTGCAGCCTGTGATGAAGGCCGTGGTGAAGCAGCTGTGCCCCTGCAGCCCATGGAGGGCATGGGGGAGCAGAGATCCACCTGCAGCCCCTGGGGGATCGCACACTGGAGCAGGGGATGCCCGAGAGAGGCTGTGACCATGTGGAGAGAGGACCCCGTGCTGGAGCAGGTTGTGCCTGAAGGACTGACCCTGTGGAAGTGTGACCCACATGGCAGCAGTTCGTGGGGAGCTGTTGCTCTTGGAATGGGCTGACCTTGGAACAGTTCATGGAGGACTGTCTCCGGTGGGAAGGACTCCACGGTGCAGCAGGAGAATGACTCCTCACCCTGAGCAGTCAGAGAAAAAATCTGATGAATTGATCTAACCCCCATGCTTCGTGTTTTTAAGATTTATTTTACATCTTATTATCCTGCCCTGATTTATTTAATAATAAGTTCAGTTAATATTCCCAAGTTCAGTCTGTTTTTCCTGTGTGATTTGTTGAGAGATCTCTCCTAGTCCTTAATTCATGTACCCTTTGTTATATTTTCTCTCCCTTGTCCACCTGAGGAAGGGGGTGAAAGAGAAGCTTTGGTGGGTGCCTGGATCCAGCCACTGGAGATGCAGGGATGTTCTTGACACCGCAAAGCCAAGGTCCCCAGTGTGCACCACCACAGAGCTCTGTCCCTAGAATGAACTCAGTCCTCCAGTTCTGACACACAGTTTAGGAACTGACACCCAAAGGTGACTGCCACCACCCCAGGGTATGAGTGAAAACAAAGCAGACCCTCCCTAATCCAAGGTACGTTACTCACTCTGTTTTTCCAGTAAGAAATCAGGTTCCCTTTGAAAACGCTATGCCTGGCAATCTGCTTGCTGGCTCTTCAAGTCCTGATTCACATTAATTCCCACTAATCAGAGAACACTTTGGAACTTTTAAGGGTTTATTTCCAGTTGTGTGCCATTTTGCATGGCTGCCAGAAGGAGTAACGAAATGGATAATTAGCTAACTCCTTGGCAATTCAAGAATGGTGATGGATGCTAGCTCAGGCTGTAGTGAATATGGGAGAAAGAGTAATAAGGTTTATTTTTAATGCATATCGTAAATAATCCAGTATGCTCCTGGATAAACTGGCAGCCCATGGCTTGGACAGGAGCACTCTGTGCTGGGTTAGGAACTGGCTGCATGGGCAGGCCCAGAGAGTGGTGGTGAGCAGTGCTGCATCCAGCTGGTGGCCAGGCACCAGTGGTGTCCCTCAGGGTCTGTGTTGGGACCAGCTCTGTTCAATATTTTTATTGATGACATGGATGAGGGTATTGAGCCTTTCATTAGTAAATTTGCAGATGACATTAAGCTGGGAGCATGTGTCAATCTCTTGGAAGGGAGGAGGGCTCTGCAGAGAGACCTGGAATGCTTGGATGGATGGGCACAGTCCAACAAGATGAAGTTTAATAAATCCAAGTNCCCCTCAGCTCAGGAAGGACAGTGAGTGCTGTGTCCAGCTCTGGCCCCTCAGCTCAGGAAGGACAGTGAGACACTTGAGTGCATCCAGAGGAGGCAACGAGGCTGGTGAGGGGCTGGGAACACAAACCCTGTGAGGAACATCTGAGGGAGCTGGGGTTGTTTAGCCTGGAGAAAAGGAGACTCAGTGGTGTCCTTATCCCTCTCTACAACTGCCTGAAGGGTGGTTGCAGTCAGTTGGGGGTTGGTCTCTTTCTCCAGGCAGCAGCTGACAGAACGAGAAGACAAAGTCTCAAGCTTTGTCAAGGGAAATATAGGTTGGATATAAGGAAAAAGTTTTTCACAGAAAGAGTGATAAAGTACTGGAATAGTCTGCCTGGGGAGGTGGTGGAGTCACCATCCCTGGATGTGTTTAAGAAAAGACTGGATGTGGCACTTGGTGCCATGGTCTAGTTGAGGTGTTAGGGCCTGGGTTGGACTCAATGATCTCGAAGGTCTCTTCCAACCTAGAAATTCTGTGGTTCTGTGATTCTGTGATAAATATAACCAGTGCTATAGTAAATTTTAGCTTTTTCCTTTTTCACAGAGCACAATATTAATTCTGTGCTTATCTATCTCTATCTCTATCTCTATCTCTATCTCTATCTCTATCTCTATCTCTATCTCTATCTCTATCTCTATCTATTTCATCTATATCCTGATTCTCTGCAAAATTTAATGTTGATGATGCCTGGATCTAGTGGATGCTTTCCATCCACAACCATTTCATCAGCTTGCTCTCAAAATAAGTAATGGCACTATGTCTCCAACAGAGGTGAAAAATGAATTAGCTTATAAAGATACAACCTCTTTTTTCCTAGAAAAGGGAGGTGTCTGTTTAATTCCTGTCACGTAATAATTCCTACATGAATCTCTTTGTCCAGCTTTAAGTTGGTATTTGATTGCAGAGCAGAGAGAATGAGAATTTTTGCCTTTCAGGATTGTCAAAGCCAAGAGCCAGAGCAACTTCAAGCAGAGCTGTTGAAAGTGCAAAACACATGGCTTGGGTTAAATCCACAAGATTTGTACTCAGGACCATTCATGGAATGAATGAGATATTGACAGTACATCAAGCCTAGCTGCATTTTCAACATTTCAGTAATTCTTTGGGTTTATGCTAATCACTGCACAGATAAAAGTAATCCTGGTTGTTGAAAGCATCAGTGCTTGTGTAAGTGTGTTATGGATGTTGCCTGTAAAAGCCTCAAACACTACTGATTTTCTAAGCAAGTTAATGACATAGCTTCTATTTTAACAAGCAATAACCCACATTTAATTTCAGATAAGAGGAGGGAGAGAGAGAGGGAGGGAGGGAGGGAAGGAAGGAAGGAAGGAAGGAGGGAAGGAATGAGGGAAGGAAGGAAGGATCCAAATTTCATATGCACAGCAGATACTCTGCTGGTGAGCTCCAAAGAGCTCTTTAATTAGCATGAAGGAGTAGACAAACTGAAAACTAAGAGCATCCCAGAGCAGGCAGCAACATCAGCATTTGGCAGGAAGGTTTAATCCAAGGGCACTGGTCTTGCAAATGCTGTCAACTTGTTTAGGGGTAGTAGTAAATTCTAGCAAAGAAAAGAGTGACAAAAAGAAATTCTCTCTGTGTGAGAGACAAAGAGAAAACCCACCTCAGCTTCTACATGCTCTCAACTCAATCCCAAATCAAAGAAATGTTGAGAAAACAAGTCAAATGGCATTATGTGTCCAGAAAGTTGTAGATCTGCATACCTTCAGTGTGAAGCACTGTGAGAGAACTTAATTTTCCTTTCTGGAGATTTAGAAGAAAAAAATGTTGACAGTAGTTGCATAAAAATCATGAGATATTTTCAGTTTATAAATTTGTGCGGTTGTCAGAAATAAAAGAATTAATGAACCTCAACTGAAAACGTCATTTGAACTACATTTTGGATTAATACACTACCAACATGTCAATTCCTTAATTGCAAAAATGCACCAGGAAATTTATAGATATGTACACACATGAGTGTGCATTACTTCCCACATCTCACAGAAATAAATCAGAAGCAGGGAAATTGTATATTTATAAGCTTTTGTCAATAAATTCATTTTTAGCTTGAGATCTTGGTACACCAAATTGCAGCCTGAAGCAAAGTTTTGTGGTCTGGGAATAGTTGTAAATCCCTAAAATTATTGTAATGGAAACCATGACAGACCCTTAATTATAGCAGTAAGAACATGAGATTTAGCAATACATATTAATATATCTCCTTGGAAAACATAATTGCAAAGCAATTAGGCAATAGGCTGCCTGTCTACCAAATCCTTCTCTCAAGAGAGAGATGAAAGTGATATTAATTTTAAATCACCTAGAAAGAATCATGCTGGGTCTGCAGCACAGCACACATCCCATGTCCTTGCAATATTCCACTGGCTTTGGGGCACTTGGCTGCAGACAGAGGTGCCCCTGTCCTATTGAATGATGGGGAGTGGGATGTGGTGTCACTCAGGGCTGCTTGCTTTTTGGCTGCTGCTCGTGGCATCTGGAGCATTTTTTCCCTGTCACCAAGCTGTGGGGCACAGTGATGCCTTGAGAGGCTACCTAGAACAGAGGCTAGGGAGTGTTAAAGGAATAAAGTAGGTAATTATTAAAAGGCCTTTAAAGGATACACCTCGGGCAGTACAAGAGCCCAGTCGTAGCCCCATCCAAGACAAATGACGGGTCATGAGTTTTCACACTTTTATAAGTTTTGGTATATTTACATATTGGGGTTAATTGTCCAATTACTGCTTCAGGTTATGAAGTGGCATCCCACAGACTGCTCTCCTCAATTCACTGATGTTTATATTTTTTGGGCCCAAAGCTGCAATGGTGTTCTTGGTTCTTGGACTGGAAAAGAATTGTTTTGTCTAAATACACTGTGAAGAGAACTTGCTAACACTTTATATGAGATTCATAGTTATATACTAATGCAGTACAGAATCTGGGAAATATGAAAGCTAAAACTCCAGTCACCCTGGCTGTTGGGGACCGCTGTGTACCTCTCAGGGATCAGACAAAGCTCTGTCCTTCCCCTCATGCAAAGAGGTCACTCTGAACAAACTACTGTGTCAAAAGTCAGGTGCCAGAGGTATTTCCTTGGGCACATGTTCCAGAATGTCATTCTTACTGCTTGTTTGATCTGAGATAATATGAAATGTACAAAGGTCACCTTAATCTGGACTGATAAAATCCAGTCAGGAGATGAGAGAACAGACTTAGGAACTGAGTTTCACTGGATTTTTGGATCCAAAAAGTGAGGAAAGACTGTAAACTCCCTGAATATGACTAGTTTTAATCCCTGGCATGCTTACATGCTATTTCTCAACACCCCAAAAAGCTACCATGATGCAAATTCCAGTGTTACCATCTGTTTTTTCCCTGGGTGCCGGGCAGGATCCACACCCTGACTAATAGTGTGGAAAATCCCATGTCAGGGCTGGTGTCCTGATCCATCCTGTGCAGCTGTCCTCAATCAACACCTGTGAAGCTCCAGTACCCTGACCAGTCCAGCCAAAGTTCCCTTCCCAGTCACTCCTTGGATTGCTTTCAGGTTCCATCAGGACAAAGGCAGAGTTCTGCCTGACAATGAAGACACTGAACAATGTCTGCCTATTCATCTTTTTATGTTGGCATTTCAGGTTTAGGATCCTGAAACCTGACTTGGCCCAAGATGAGAATGTGGGATGAAATTTCTGATTATAGCTCCTATTGCCCTTCCTTCTTGTTTTGTCATAACCATTGAGCTGAGGGACATATCCACATTCCCTAAAAATCTTATTTCTCAGCTCCCTCAGAAGCTGTGGCAGGATTTGGGTTGGAACTCATCCCCAAGGATGGTCTGTTCATGGTCTGAGCAAGGTGAGCTGTGCCAGGGAGAGTTTTACCTGAAAATTCCTGCAAATCACAGCTCTCATGGTCCCCTGGGGAAGCTTGGTGTGATTGGACAGACTCAGAAGAGCATTCTCCTGGCAAAACCACTTTGGTTGCATAGTGCAGTTTGAATCTGTAAAGTATCACTAATAAGAGTACCAACTATCCTTTTTAGTGAAATTGACAGATTCTAGGCACTCCAACAGAAAATAAGCTTTTGTTTCTGTTTTCTTTATGCATCCAGCTTCTGTAACTACAACAAAATGAGCCTTACACTATTTAGCTTCAGACATGTTTATTTTTTCATAGGGAGTTGAAGATCTTGTGCTTAAGTAATGCTCACTTTTTAACTAGTTAATGAAATATTAAATTCTCCACCCTGGAGCAGCTTGTCCTCATAAACATGTATATTTTGAGGTAACTGCCACTCTCTGAGAGGCCTGTGAGGCTGGAAAACTTCTTGTGGGCTGTAAGTCAGACTGAAAGTTAAAAGATACATCTTTGCTGAACATGAGAGAAACTCCTGTGGGCAGCTCAGTTATGCCTCAGGAGTACAAGGTCAGATAGCCATTTCAAAGGCAGACTGTTACCCAAAAGTTGTATGTTCCCAAACCAGCAGCAACACATGGTGGCAGGAACAAAGCAGACCCCACTGACTTCTCATTAATCAAGTTTAGAGGTAATGAGTTAATGCCAGATAGCATCTGTCTCAGAGCTCACAGGCAGCTTGCCACTAAATCTAGTGGAAAACTAAAAATGCAATGTCTCAGGATGTCACTGCCAAAATCATGACCTATGGAATTCACAGAGGCATACAAAATTTTCAGAGCAGATTTTTCAGGTGCTGTATTGAAAAGGGACTGATGATGAGGGTGGGGGAAATGGAATTTTTTTCCCTGAGGCTGGATACAAACTCGCTGAGCAGAAGGCCAGTATTATTTTTACAGGTGCTGTGAAAGCTAAGGAAGATCATTGGCCTTTCTTCCTCTAATTAATAGCTTAGCTTTTACATTTCAGGATTTAAATGGATTTTATACCACCTTTGTATTTTTGACATCCAAAATTATAGTTAAATGAAAATATTTAATACATTCAAGTAGAAATGCCATTACCCAATTATATTCATATAGTGAAAATGCTGTCTCGCAATAAAAATTTCTATTTTCATCCTTCTCTCATAATTTCTGATAAAGAAACTACTGAGAAAATATTATGAGATTGGAGAATATGTCAGTAGTCAGTAGGAATTCTAATGTAGAGGACTGACAAGGCCATAGTCCGACAAGTTAATAAATTTGAGTATTAATTGTTCTATAAACTACTGGAAATGGCTGAAACCTTAGAGTCTAAAACAGTGGATTTAGACACATATAACATTCTTACATACTTCTTTACAAAGAATAATTTACTAACTAGGAGAATGAGAAAAAAAACCCCAAAACAAAAACAAAACAAACCAACTCAACCCATATTCTATACCAACTTTTTAGACAGGAAAAATGAAAGTTTTTCCACACTGTGTTTCCACTAAGATACAGCTCTCTGTCAGCATGGACACTCCATGAAGCCTGTAAGGAAGATAAAATTCACAGGAATCCTCACAGAATAATACTCTTTAAAGCAGTACTCTTATTATTCTGCATTATATCCTGAACAAGATATTATGAATTCTGCTCATGTGCATAGGAAAAAAAAAAAAAAAAAAA
>VWYO01024496.1:43239-67035 GCA_013400275.1 Rhadina sibilatrix
AAAAAAAAAAAAAAAAAAAGTTAAATGCTTTAGCACATGCTTGGGAAACAACCAGTCTATAGGAACGTGGTTTTCTGTGGGTATGAAAAGCCTGAACATCTGTTCCTTTGGCATAATAAATGTAATCACTCCTCCTAGGCCCATGATCTTCCCTCCAGCTCCAACCAGTGCATATGAAAGTATGAAAACATGATTGCTCTTCCCTCTGAAACCAGGGAATATTTCCATTGGATTTACAGTGCATAGTGAAATAGGAAAGGATGCCCAACCAAAGGAGAGGCAGATCACCTGTAAATGCAAATCTGCCATTCTCTCAAGTGCAGCTTTTCCTGCTCATACAAGGAGCAGCCTGGACACACCCTGTCCTGCCTGGCAATGGTTCTGTCTGTTGGGGCTGCACAGGCTTGTTGGAGACTATGCTGCTTTTTTCTAAATTTACTCTGCAAGGCTTGAATAGAAGCTCAGCTGGAGGGTGGAATCTCGTCACAGAAAGGAAAGGATGTGCCTGGAGTGGGGCAGCTCCCCTCAGAGAGGGAATGGATTTCTTCTGGACAGTGGAAGGGGTGGAATCAGAAGCATAAGTACTGTTATCTGAGAGATTTGTGAGCAGTTCTGGCTTTTTTTTAAGGAATAACAAAAGATGATCACTTTGCCTCCAATGCCACATCTCCAACAACATCCTTTCCCATTGTTCCAGCTACCAAACGCAAGAGATCAAATGCACTTCTAGACCATCATCAGACAGCAACACCTGGCTCCTAGACACACTTCGAAACCAAGGGTCTGTTTGCCTGCTCAGGAAAATGATGAGCATTATTGCAACAGGACCAAAGTTTGACCTTCTTTTGCCAGGAAAAAAGAAGACTTTAGACCAGCCATAGCATAGAGAGGATGTCCTGGGGTGACCATACAATACTTGTATCCCCTGTTCTGTTTATGATGGATGTTAAGTTCTGCACCTTTAACACTGGTTCCGAGAGTGAAGGGGGGAAAAAAGAAGCACACAGTTTGGTTTCAGAAACTGCACTTGCTCTCCCACCTTTTTTTTTCCTTCAGCACAACTATTGCCTGCAGCACGGATATGAGGGATAGAGCTCTACTTTGCTTTTAGTTCGTTTTTTAGCTAGCTGAGGCAGAGAAGTTCCCTGGACTGTAGTTTTTCTTTTTCTTGGAACTATCCAAACCTGCTCTAGACAGAAAATCCAGAAAAACACCAGGAGCTCACACCTGCAGCCCACTGGGGCCTGGGACACTGCATTCCAGCACTGGAGGGACTGATAAGAGACTGAGCTAGCCAAGCTACATCCCATGAAAATGACTTTCTTGAATTTGCCATCTCTTCCGAATAGCAAGAGGTTTTATTCCTGAATATTATTTTTTTTTATGCTTGTAGATACCTTGCTTGTTAAATGAACAGCTTTTTTTCCACTTTTCTCAAAGGAAATCTTCTCCTCAACCAGTAGGGGGAGGGGCCACCCCAACCTACTTTCTAGGGGTATCCCTTTTTGAGGTTTCCTCCCAAAATTTGTCCTAAACCAGGGCAGAGGGATAGGATTTGTGTAAGAAAGAGTTAACTTCTCTTACTGGATCCTCAAATATGATCAGCTAAGTGTAGGGAAATTATCCTTATCATCAAGGGGGAAAAAAACCCTGTGAAGTTTAAGAGTGACTCAGCCCGAACAGTGAAACCATCCTCACAAAAGAGCACAGCTGATGGGCTCATTTGTGGGTGCTGGCAGCAAATGACACCCTGCTGCACAGGCAGAGGGAGGAAAATCAAAATATAAGAAGGAAGATGCTTTGTTTGCTCCTGGAGCCTCTGTGCTGGCTCAGAGACACCCAGATGAGAGGCAGTATTCCCTGCATCTGGTCTGCACCCCAAACCACCACACTGATGACCCCAGTCACAGAAAATGTAGCAGAAAGGAAATAAAAACCTGGGGAAAATGAGAAGTCTGTTAAAGATTTGTCTATAGCCAATCACAAACAAGTTATCTTTTTTAACAACAAGATTATTAACAAGTTAACCTTTTTTAAGGTCAAATGTGATTTTTTGGTATTGATGGATATCTTCTTCCTTTATGTTTTAAGCAAGACACAAGTTTCTTTGAGGAATTTAAATATGCTTCATTTGCAGTGCTATTAAGAGCAAAAAATTAGGTAATCTCCTTCCGTTCTTCTTTTCACTAATATTTGGTTAATTAAGAAAACAAGGAAATAACTATCTACAATATTGACTATGAAGTTCTGTAGGTAATAATAATGGCTTTGTTACAGAAATAAAAAAACCTGCTATTGAAGAGTAAATCTCTTCATGCATAAAAGGTCAAAAGGTTTCAGCAAAACAGCTATTTGATTCTCTTTCAGGACACTTCAGTGAGAATGCTTTAAATGCCTGTAGATTTNAGGGAGTGGGTCTGATTGTTTGTTTGTTTGTTTGTTTGCTTGTTTGTTTGTAGGGGGTTTTGCCAAATGAAAACTGGATGCACTCAATTTTTTTACATATAACAGCCAGAGTTTCAAGAAAATAAAAGAATTTGCACTGTGATATTCAGATACATTACAGCTAAAGTCTTTGGATTTTTCCATATATTCCTCTTCCATTCCAGTTACGGAAAGCTGAAGTTTTTACCAACATTTGTAATAAATGTTTAAGACTTCCTGACAATTGCCTAAATAGAGATATCATCTTGCCATTTACCATTCCTACCAAATTATATAGCTGTGAATAAATACCTGTATTTAAATCAAGGAAACTAAAAGTCTCAGGAGACAAAATTCAGTTTGTGTGAAAAACAAGCATGCACAACTAGAATGTTTGAAAAGAGAAATGAAAATATTGACACATGCCAGGAATGAGACAGATTCATATCTCTAGAACATCTCAAGGGAATCAAAATTCAACAAGGAAGAGAAAATCTCAAACAAAAAGAATATATTAAACTGAGAAGGGTGGAAAATTTCTACACAGCAACTTTAGTTCTGGTAGTAGACAGAACTCCAGGCCCCTGGAAGTGCTGCTTGGGACAAATCAATTTTTTAAACTGATTCTGCTGGTTCTTGATTATTAGTTTGAGCTGTGTGTGCACCAATTTTATTTTTGCCTTTTTTTATTTGTGCTCAAGAAAATTTATTTTCACTTCCAAATCCAATAAAGAGAATTGGATTAAGACATCTAATAAAAAAGAGCCTTCAAAACTGAAGTTTTTCATGAATCTCATAAATAGTAACCTACTTATCCCCTGACATATATAGTGGAAATGAAAAAGCAAAATGTTTATTTAGGCAGATATGGAAGTCCTGTGTCTATACAGATGTTGTAAAAGTAGCAATTCCAAGAGCAATGAATGGGGGGAAAAAAAAAAGGCTCATTGCTATTAAAATATCACTGATTTGATTTCCAGGTGTTTTTCGTATTATTTGTTTATTCAAAAGGTGTTGTTCTGCTAAGCTGGTTCTAAAAGGACCAAGAATGGAAAGTGGGTGAGGGGAGAGGTGGAGGGAGACTAAAATTGATCTTTGTTCACTCCAAATTTCACCTCTTTTGGAAACTGTTATAATGCTGGAATGCTGCACTGTGGGCTGAGTACAGCAGTGAAAGCAGTTTAAGTTGATGATCAGAGTTTTACTGTGAGAAAAAACACATACACTCAAAATAAACCATAGTGTCACACCACTGAAAGCTGTATCCAAATAGCCTCCTGTCTGAAGAGCTCTGGTTTGTTTTATTTTTCCCGGTATGGAGAGATTATGTGAATAATTGGAAGCTGCATTTTCACTCCGAGGTTGACTTTGAACTTGGTAATGTCCTGTGGCTGGCGTTATGCAAGAGTAAGGCACTTCTAGTCATAACCTACCAACAGAAACAGAGAAGAAATCCTAACTTTCTGTCGTCCTGCTCATCTAGCAAGCAGCACAGACTGATTAAAGACTGCCCAATGACGACTGTCCTAATTTGAAATTCCAAGAATGAGATGCTGTGGTCTGACAAACAGATGGGAAGAGTCCGCTCAGGTGTGAGAGCTGCAAGCTCAGCATTCGTGTCTCTCCTGGTCTGGGAGGGCATGTCTTCCAGATTCCTGTTCTGTACTCACTGGACAGCAAGCACCAAGAAGCTCTGAAAAACTTGGCTGGATATGTGAGGATTAATGAGTCAGGAAGTCTGAAGTCATATTGCCATTTTCTGTTCAAAAGTAGATGAAACTTCATAATTGTTCAGAAATAAAAAAGATGGGAACACTGAGAGAAAACACCAGCTGAAGTGAAGGGGGTCATACCTGGTGGAGGAAAGCAAACTGAAAATTGGTTATTTATTGGCCAGGGTGGAGTTGCTGTGACAAATGTTTAGTCTGTGAAAGTGCCACAAGAAAGTCAATGCTGGTGGCACACACCTGGTAGAAAGGCACAAAGCATTCATCATGGGGGCTGTTGTTTGTGCAGCATGTGGTGATGTGCCTGAGGAGCCTGCAGCTCATCTGCCTAGTAAAATCCTGCAGGTTTTCCAGTATTCCCAAAAATGTAAGAAGCATGTCTGCTTAAGGCGTCATTCACATGGAATGGTAAGTTGTGGTTTCAAAGCAATTTCCACAGTGTGTGGGTAGCCTCCTCACTCAGGGAGATGCACTGAGGTCAATCCAGCACTCTGGAGACTCTGCCTGGACAGGAATCAGGGCTCCAGAAAAAGGCAACCATTGAAATCCTGCTTGACCACTCCATTTCAGGGCTAATAAAAAACTGTACTAATAGCAGGCTGTGTTTAATTACTGCCCTAATCACATACTGTTGAGTTTTTGTGGGGTTTTTGTTTTGTTGTTTTTGTTTGTTTGTTTGTTTGTTTGTTTGTTTTGTTTTGTTTTGTTTTTACTGGAAAAGAAAATCCAACACCTCAGTCAAAGCTGAGGTTAGAGAGAAATATATTGATCCTATAAAAATGTTCAAAATTAAATACTTTTAAACCAAGCACAGCACCTTTGATAAAACACAAGAACTGCAAGCATTTTTTAAACCACACACCACCCCCCCNGGGATAGGATTTGTGTAAGAAAGAGTTAACTTCTCTTACTGGATCCTCAAATATGATCAGCTAAGTGTAGGGAAATTATCCTTATCATCAAGGGGGAAAAAAACCCTGTGAAGTTTAAGAGTGACTCAGCCCGAACAGTGAAACCATCCTCACAAAAGAGCACAGCTGATGGGCTCATTTGTGGGTGCTGGCAGCAAATGACACCCTGCTGCACAGGCAGAGGGAGGAAAATCAAAATATAAGAAGGAAGATGCTTTGTTTGCTCCTGGAGCCTCTGTGCTGGCTCAGAGACACCCAGATGAGAGGCAGTATTCCCTGCATCTGGTCTGCACCCCAAACCACCACACTGATGACCCCAGTCACAGAAAATGTAGCAGAAAGGAAATAAAAACCTGGGGAAAATGAGAAGTCTGTTAAAGATTTGTCTATAGCCAATCACAAACAAGTTATCTTTTTTAACAACAAGATTATTAACAAGTTAACCTTTTTTAAGGTCAAATGTGATTTTTTGGTATTGATGGATATCTTCTTCCTTTATGTTTTAAGCAAGACACAAGTTTCTTTGAGGAATTTAAATATGCTTCATTTGCAGTGCTATTAAGAGCAAAAAATTAGGTAATCTCCTTCCGTTCTTCTTTTCACTAATATTTGGTTAATTAAGAAAACAAGGAAATAACTATCTACAATATTGACTATGAAGTTCTGTAGGTAATAATAATGGCTTTGTTACAGAAATAAAAAAACCTGCTATTGAAGAGTAAATCTCTTCATGCATAAAAGGTCAAAAGGTTTCAGCAAAACAGCTATTTGATTCTCTTTCAGGACACTTCAGTGAGAATGCTTTAAATGCCTGTAGATTTGGTTTTCATTTATGGATCCCTGAGAATATTCTTCTCTCAAGGCCCAGTATTTCCATATGATTTATAAGTCCTGATAAATACTGCAAAAGAATTTCAGCCATAACTTACACCTGGAGCATTCTCAGTAATAAAAATTTGATACATATTAATCACAGATCTCAGGAATGAATTCAGCATCTCACAGAACATGAGCATGTCACTCACAATGAGGTTAGCACCAGTCACCTGTTTGCAGGGGCCTTGTTTCAATGATCAAACTCTTTTGTAGGTCTAAGCATCTTTGAGGCTACTGGGACCAAACAAAGACTTTGGGTCATATTCACAATTATAGTATTCTGTTGAAAAGAAATNTCCTGAGCCTGCATAGTAATATGAGGATGCCGTGCTGATTTGCTTAGAAGGAATCAGGAATAAAATCTCTGCACACATTGAATCTTTCTAATTCCCAGTAAAATTTATTTGGCACTGTTTTTCTGTCGGAACAAACTTACTTTGACAAGCCTTATATAAGGGTTTGCACAAACTCTAAAATGTTGAAATGCTGAAAATATTCCTAGGTATGCAAATCATTCAGTTTAAAAATATTTTCCCCTTTTCTTGTGACACTTAATAGAATGGCATCCTGATAGTGTCACTGGGGTAAAAATAGACTTCATTAGTTTATTCCTTTAAAATACGTTGACAAGTCTAAGGATGTTTGAGAGAAGACGTTCTATAAAATTTTCTGAAGGAAGCATCTGCATTGAGACTGTGTTGCAGAGTTTTGGCAGCTCTTTAGACACTGGAATCTGTTAATAAATTGTTTGTTTGGTTTTTTTTTTTTTTGTTTTTTTTTTTTGGTTTTGGGGTTGTTGTTGTTGTTTTGTTGTTTGTTTTATTTTTAACCTGGCACATTGTGNCTTCCCTGCCTGTCTGCTAGGAAAGCAGGAAGATCCCTCCCAGCTGAAGAAAACAGATAATTCCATCTCTTCAGTATGAACAACAAGCTGTGTAACAAGATATGAACAGGCTGTTTGCTGCTTGTACTGACTATTTCATGTGTGACTCCATGGAACACTTCAGGGACCCATATTCCCTAATGCTTTTTGGGGGACTGGTTAGCTGTGTAAAATGGAAGATAAAAACCTTAACTCTGGCAAGGCTAAGCAACTGAGGGTGCTGGTGGGGCATGAGGATTCCTGTGGACTGAGCAGCCACTCCATCGAATTTGCTGGAGCCATGATCTGGAACAGCACAATGACAGCAATTTCAGCAGTGGAGCTTTTTCCTACCAGGAAAGCAGAAAAATCTGGCTAACAGTATAGTTGAAAGTGGTTTAGGGATGATTATAACTATCTCTCATTTATAAAAAAGGCTGTTAAGTTATATATTACTAAGATTCAATTTAAAGATGAGATACCCTCATTTCCTGGCTCTCTGCAGTATAATTAAAATTCAAAGCAGGCAAAAATTTGCAATAAATTCTGAAGGGTTCCACTCACTATGTTCTTTTGTAAGCCATTTTTCTGTTCAATATATTAAAGGAAAAGGAAGATTTTCACACACTTTAGGCGCTTCTAGTGTCTAGAAATGAGGAAGAAAAGGCTGAAGAGGGTAAAACCATATGTGGGTTCAGAGTATATCTTTTGGAAGAAGTCCCAGTGTGTAATATAAAGGTTTGCACTAAGCAGTTGTTGAACATAAACCAGTATCAATTTTTCATGAAGTAATCCTGCAGTGGGTGTTGATGCATGTGGCAGGTGATCGTTCTCATTTCTCCAGTATTTAAAAAACCCCACCCTCCTTTTATTGTTTTTCTGGTTCTTCCTGTGATTGTAAATTTTTCCTGGAGCAATGGACAGGGACCATAAGTAAATGCTGCTCACACTTATTTTCTCTTTTGGGGCATCCAGAGTATTGACACAATGTCATAGAACATCAGCAGAAGGCAGTTCCACCATTCTGCTCTGGCTAAATCCCAATGATGTGTAAATACATTCCCATTACAGACATCTATGAGCTCTCTGCTTTTGCTTCCTGGAGAAAGAACAGTTGGCTTAGACTCTCTGAAGAGAAACATGAGATGAGGACAAGGGGAAGCTGCTTCCAAGAGCTCCCTTCTGCAGAGATCTGCCCCTTTCTGTTACAAGGATGCTATGGCATTTTGATCCAGGCTCATTGTTTTTTGTGGCATGTGTGAAAACTTGTTCTTTCACCTTGCACACATTAGAAATGTTTTCTTTTCATCCTGGAGGAACGAACGACACTCTCACTGAAGTCTTGTTGCCAGCTGTGGCTTTTTACATCCATGCTGTAGACTGAAAAACATTTAAACACTTGAAAAAAATCTCTGTTATGTAGCCAAGTGTTTGGAAGTCCCCTGCCCCCACAATTGTGCATGCCCTGACAGAATTCAGCTAAACTGAATTTTCAGTGGATTTTCCTTTAAATCTTGAGATATTGGTGTGGGGCACCCTTAGTTGACAGATTCTCTGCTCAGTTTTGAACATCTGTAGCTCAGAGAGGATGTGAGCATGTCCACTGACATTCACATCACTGATTTGGTAGTAAGGACCTCACTTATTTCCAGTTGGTCAAATGAAGTCAAGACAACTATGTTGTGTTTTAAAAGGTTCAAAAAGACCTGATGTTACCAAATCACCTAGGAGGAATATCAGAGTGAAGGATATCCTTTGTGGTGAAAGGGAACTGAGTAAATGTGCTGTTGTAATATCCAGGGGTTTAGGGCTGTGCCCATGATTCATATTTTAAAATTTTTCTGAAATAATTCAAATAAACTGAGAGAAAGAGAGGTGAGCTTAGAAAAATAGAGATAGAAAATACTGGCCCTGCAAATGGCACAGAAGGAAGACCATTCTGATTTTTGGTTAGCTCCCAAATATGATGCAGGGATGCCAGGAAAATGAGACACAATCAGGGGCACAAACCTTGGGAGGCTGTGGAGGATCAGTCATTTAACCATTGATAAAAAGGAAATAATAATGATAGGTTAAATATATATGTGAATAAAAACCAGCTGAAGATCAATATGATCTTTGATGCCAGGAAAACTGAAAGCCTCCAGACTGGGGAAGATCTAAAAGGGGAAAAAAGGCAAATCTGCTGAGGATAGAGTTAAATATTTGTTGTCCTCAGCACTGTTAAAGATTTGATCACATTAATTATGTGTAGGAAAGAAGAACTGACAGAGGACAATTATGTTGAGAGTTGTTAATTTTTATCTGATTCCATTCTCCAAGGTTGGTTGGGTTTACTAAAGACAATTGCTTTCATTTGCTGATTAATGACATAAAAAGGTGATTTGTGATAAATGCACCTGTAAGAAAGCTTCTTTGAAAAGGCAGAACATATGAAATTATCATTTGATATGAAATGATGCAATAACTGAGGAGTTAAAATACAGTCTCCTGAACATAATAATAGTTTACATTGGTAGCACAATCCAGCAATAGATTGCATTTTATTTCTTGTCATTTACTGGTTTTGATAAGCTTTATAACTAGCACAAAAATTTACAAGGTCCAGTACCACAAAAAGGCTGCAGTTACATTATAGAGTCCACTAATGGGAAATAAAGTAGACACCTCTCATATTTCTACCCTTACAGACACCTGACCAACAAAGCAGTATTGGCAAGGCTCCTTTGGTGAAGACTGTGCTGTCAGTGTGGAAATGCTACCTTGAACTTAGAAATCCAGGGAACAGAGTTACCAATAGTGATGCTCTAAGCTCTCCCAGAAAGGCAAATGAGCTCCTGAAATTGTTGGTTTACTACTTCTTAGTATTTATTGTCTTGGTTTATCACAAAACAGATTGCAAAAAAATAAGATTAACATTTTTCCCTTTTTTAGATCTTGTTCTGGGCAAATCATTCTGTGTAAAGTTCCCTCACCAGCTTCCTTGGGAAGATGCAAAGAATTTCTTCCATCACACTCAAACCTTTCCAGAAGATGAGCAGCCTCTATGTGCCAGTGAAGCTGGAGCTTAAACTATGAACAAAGTCAGTATCTGCTAGTAGAGGACAATAAACAGTTGACCTTAGGTATTTTAATTAGCAAAGCGTGACTTAATACTACTTGGACCCCAGAACAGAGCAATAAAGAGGCAGCAGTTCTGGTTACTTTTCCAGTTTTTCCAGAGGGCAGTAATTTCCCTTCTGCTGTTCTCAGTCAGCACAGGGGTGTGCTGTCTATTTCCATCTGTGCCTGAAGAGGACATTCTGTCCAGGTGGGAGCCCAAACAGCATGCAGAGTAAGCAATGAAAATGTGGTTTTACTCTGCTTACCGCTTGGCAGAGGTGCAGATACACCTAAATATTGGTTGAAGGTTGTTAACTCAAATATTGAAACTACAGAGCTGAATGCAAGGCAGGAATTGGTTCATTCCTCTTTTCCTTTTTCTAGAAGCCGTCACTCTAGGTGACCCAAGAATGCATCTAGGTGTCATCTCTCCTGCTTCCTCAAGCCAGCTTTCTGTGTTTGAAAACCTCAAAATTCTTCAGCCCATCCTCATTCTGATAATGACTACAGATATCACAGTGGTGAGCCTGTAATGAAGTGGTGCAAAGAAAAGATTGCAGGAGGAACACTTTACTTAAAATTATCCTGGCTTGCTTCGTTGGGGAAGTTCTTGGAACTTGAACCACCCAGTTATATTTATTTTCCTTTATCGACGTGTTTGAAAAATGACATGAAAAAGCCACTTGATCCTTTGCATGCTTTCTCACCATAGGTTTGTGTGGATGTCTTGATTTCATTTTGGGGACATTTGGTTTATTCCTAGAGGCAGGTTCTTACTGGGGCTTTCTTTAAGGCCAGAGTTCATTAATAGCCTGAAAAATCTTCCTGTAAAGGTTTATTTGCAACATGGATTATCTGTCGATCTTCCTTTTAATAGACAGATCTTACTCCTTCACCACATGCTGCAGAATATTTTGAGAATCCATTAGGAATTTTAAGACTATTAATAGTCAGTCAAGACTTGAAACTTTCATTATAAAATGTTGACATTAGTCATTGGATCACAGGCACACGTCTTAGCAACACTGTATGGATGTTTCTATATCATGCTGCCATCTTCTTGGGCTAGACCAGTAAAAATAAAAATATTCTCAGTATGATTCACTTTTCCCTTAAAACCAAAACAAGACTGTATTGTGTGTAAATTCCTAAATGAATTCTTTCTTTTCTCTTTTTAATCAAAGCTTAGAATCCTCTTCAAAAGTGTTTTTGGTCTCCTAGAAATGGTGGGGCATTTTGCCCTTTCTTTCAGAAACACTGGAACTAGTTTCAGGGACAAGATATCATCAACACCTGCAAAACAAATCCTGGCACATTCTTGTCCATTTCTTTGAATAAATGTAAATCGGCAGGGCTTAAATACAGCTCAGCTAGTCAATGACAATAACTTAATCAGTGTATGCAGATAAGACTAGAGACAGAGATTTAGCTGGGTTGAGTTACTGATTTTATTTTCTCTGAATAATTTCAGATGGCTTTACAAGAAATATTGCAGTCTTATTCAAAGGAATTTAATCAGAGGATTGGTGAACTACATAGTATTTTATTTTATAGTGAATATCCTCAAAGAGGCAGGCACACAGCACTATATTAATTTTTTGGCTTGCATTGACTTTATGGGTTACAATAAATGGACATCAGTCCCTCAGTCCATTTGGCTTCACATGCACAGTGTTCTTATTCATATATTTACTGTACTATAATTAATCCATTTACTTCCAGAGAAAAGCTATCCACCAATAAAAAGCAAAGCAAAAACCATTTAGTCAGGCATTTTTATCTGAGAACAAGATAACAGACAATTCTTTTGGCATTGGATAAACCACAAAAACCTGCTATCTTTTATCTTCAGCCTTCATAACACTCCCTGCTCTGAGGTACAGAGGCAGTAGGAGCAGGTGGGAGCACAGGAAATGGCACCTATACATGTGGAAACTAAAAAATTACAGTGGGAGAAGTCACACATGGGGACGGATGAGCAGAGAGAGGCTGCGGGATTTACACCCTCAGGGACATTCAAAGCTCACCTGGAGGCACCTTCAGGCAACTTGCTCTGTTTGAAACTTGTCTGGGAGACATTTGGGGCTGGAGGCCTTCTCGTGGACCTTCCCACACCCTTGATTTTATCATTCTGTAAAGTATCCTTTTTGTCAATTTAAAACGGGAAAATAGTTGGGGCCCATGTGGATGGGGTTTGTTTGGTTTTTATTTGGTTGGTTTTATCATTTTGGTGGGGGTTTTTTGTTTGGGTGGTTTGTTTTGGGTTTTTGGTGGTTTTTTTGGTTTGGTTTGGTTTGTTGTTGTTGTTGGGTTTGTTTTTTTTTGATTGCTTGTTTGTTTGTTTGCTCCTGCTTGTTTGTTTTTTAAAGCCACTATGTTGTATTTTAGAGGCATTTCCATGTAAAAATGCATTGCAAGTGGCTGCTTAGATGTGGAATCCAAACCCAAATTCCTGCTGTTGGCTTGCTGAAGAGTAGGATTTGGAAGAAAAATGGCATGGAGCACTCAATCTGTCATTTGTTATATTTCAAATACATAGAGATGTATTAGAAAATACATATTCATAAATGCTAAGACAAGGACGTGCAATTACACAACATCGATGTAATTAAAAGTACCTCAAAGAATGAAAAAAAAAACAAAACCAATNAAAGTATATGTGAGAGGAATACAGAGAACATACAAAAAGGAAAAAACAAAAACTAAAACACCATCAGTGTGTGCATAAAGGACATTTTATTCACAGCTCCCAAACAGAGCTGAGGCTCTCAGCGGGACAGAGATGATCTGGGTCAGACCTCTGCTGAAAGGGGGTAACACACTCTGCTGCAGGTGCTTGGGTTGGTCCCTGCAGGCCCAGGCAGATGCCAAAGCTGCTCTTCACATCCTTCCACCTTCCCCTGCCCCTCTGCCAAGTGCAGAGGGCCTCAAGGACTGAAAGGACCANACCAAAGAAAAGAAAGACAATCAAAGGTCCAATATTTTTCCTCAAAATGTATCTTTATGTGTTCAACCAAAGGGGCACAATTAAATATCCCCTGCCATGGAAGTGTGTCTCTCTGTACTCCGAGAGATGAGACAGTGGTTTTGGATATGCCTTTTCCGAAGCTGGAGTCCTACAGGTCTGACAAGAAACTTGCTCTTAAGCCTCCTCCTTTGAACAGATCCCTTAGCAGAGTGTGAGGAGAAAGAAACATAGAGCTTACATGTCTGGCAGTCACAGAACTGTAAAAGGACACAACGTCCTATTCAATATATGGGGAACTGGCAGTTTTACAAAGGGCAGAGCACTAAAATATATTTCCTAAAATAAGCGTGTATATTAAAAACTGACTATATTATAGTTAACTACAAATACTTGTCTATAACATTATTATAAGTTATAAATTCTACACAATTATAGTAATAAACTAATAATTGTATCACACTGGGGTTTTGCCTTAATGTGCATATAGTGCATATAGTGTTGCCTTTTTTTCAACCTGTAAATGAAACTTGAGATACTTTTAGTAAGGAGGTAACATAAAAGTGGATCTTTATTTGAAGGTTTTCATGGGCAGTTATGAAAAGATGTCCACAAAAGCCCATCCTGCCAAGGGTGAGTACATTTTTATAGGTTTTAAAAAATTAGTATAATTGATTAAAAGCACCAGTTAGGAGGACAAGTAGGGATGCAATTACACCTTCCCCCCCTCCCTGGTCAAGCTCCTTGTCTGGAGTCCCCCCTCGGCACTGGCTGTGCTCTGTCCATGAAAATGTATCTTGAAGAGTTGTTCTTTTCCTTGTTTTCCAGGAAGAACCAAGATAGCACTGGGGCCTTGTACCCCCTGGGGCTTGGAACTCTGAAATTTGTTTTGTCTTTCTGCTTAGGGAAAGGCCATGAAAAAGTACTGGGGAAACTAACCACTAATACAATATGCTACAGAGCTAAAAGTATATGTGAGAGGAATACAGAGAACATACAAAAAGGAAAAAACAAAAACTAAAACACCATCAGTGTGTGCATAAAGGACATTTTATTCACAGCTCCCAAACAGAGCTGAGGCTCTCAGCGGGACAGAGATGATCTGGGTCAGACCTCTGCTGAAAGGGGGTAACACACTCTGCTGCAGGTGCTTGGGTTGGTCCCTGCAGGCCCAGGCAGATGCCAAAGCTGCTCTTCACATCCTTCCACCTTCCCCTGCCCCTCTGCCAAGTGCAGAGGGCCTCAAGGACTGAAAGGACCACAGGGAGTGAAAGGGAGACAGTTGCATTTATCTCATGGGGGCTCCTGGAGAAGCATTTTCCTTTAGAAGCAAGCCTTTCACCTCCAAAGGCTTGTAGATTTGTTTCCCCCAAATGTGTAGATTTCCTGGGGAACACCAACACAGACTTAAGAAACCCTGGCAAGGCTGAATTACTTCTCATCCTTGCAGCACAGGCAGTCCAGCTCAAGCTCATCTTCCCCCAAGTGTGTTTCCACATGTTGGTTCAGGCACCTGAAATTACAGCATTCCTTAAGCAGTTTTTACTATAACTTTACCCCTTTTATGTATGGATAGGTAAGAACACTATTTTACAATTGATGCAGTATCATTTTCATTTAATTACTTCAGCAGGAATAAGTGCATAGAAACAGGAAGGTTGTGTGAATCANCTTTTAGTAAGGAGGTAACATAAAAGTGGATCTTTATTTGAAGGTTTTCATGGGCAGTTATGAAAAGATGTCCACAAAAGCCCATCCTGCCAAGGGTGAGTACATTTTTATAGGTTTTAAAAAATTAGTATAATTGATTAAAAGCACCAGTTAGGAGGACAAGTAGGGATGCAATTACACCTTCCCCCCCTCCCTGGTCAAGCTCCTTGTCTGGAGTCCCCCCTCGGCACTGGCTGTGCTCTGTCCATGAAAATGTATCTTGAAGAGTTGTTCTTTTCCTTGTTTTCCAGGAAGAACCAAGATAGCACTGGGGCCTTGTACCCCCTGGGGCTTGGAACTCTGAAATTTGTTTTGTCTTTCTGCTTAGGGAAAGGCCATGAAAAAGTACTGGGGAAACTAACCACTAATACAATATGCTACAGAGCTAAAAGTATATGTGAGAGGAATACAGAGAACATACAAAAAGGAAAAAACAAAAACTAAAACACCATCAGTGTGTGCATAAAGGACATTTTATTCACAGCTCCCAAACAGAGCTGAGGCTCTCAGCGGGACAGAGATGATCTGGGTCAGACCTCTGCTGAAAGGGGGTAACACACTCTGCTGCAGGTGCTTGGGTTGGTCCCTGCAGGCCCAGGCAGATGCCAAAGCTGCTCTTCACATCCTTCCACCTTCCCCTGCCCCTCTGCCAAGTGCAGAGGGCCTCAAGGACTGAAAGGACCACAGGGAGTGAAAGGGAGACAGTTGCATTTATCTCATGGGGGCTCCTGGAGAAGCATTTTCCTTTAGAAGCAAGCCTTTCACCTCCAAAGGCTTGTAGATTTGTTTCCCCCAAATGTGTAGATTTCCTGGGGAACACCAACACAGACTTAAGAAACCCTGGCAAGGCTGAATTACTTCTCATCCTTGCAGCACAGGCAGTCCAGCTCAAGCTCATCTTCCCCCAAGTGTGTTTCCACATGTTGGTTCAGGCACCTGAAATTACAGCATTCCTTAAGCAGTTTTTACTATAACTTTACCCCTTTTATGTATGGATAGGTAAGAACACTATTTTACAATTGATGCAGTATCATTTTCATTTAATTACTTCAGCAGGAATAAGTGCATAGAAACAGGAAGGTTGTGTGAATCACTCCTTAAAAATTATTTTTAGCATAATAAAACTCTTATTATTTATATTAAATGGAAATGTGCTTATCTATTGCTTCTTCCTTACAAGTCCAGTGAATGTTTATTATCACTCATTTGACATTGTCCACATGGACAAGCTCTTTCTGCTCAGATCTTGCACATTGCAAGCCTCACACACCAGGACAGAAGAACCTACTGTGATGGGACCTGCTGACTTCCATCATGAATAATTTTAGAAGGCCCAAATAGCATATACTCCTCTGAGGGATAAGCACATGCTGGGAGTCTTACCCTTGCAACATTTCTGTGTAGGCAATAAAAAAAAACATTTTCTGAAATATGGAATATTGCTTGCAGCTGTCTCTGTGGATCAGAGATAAAGTATTAGGGGTTGAAGTATTTTTTACTACTTGAGGTTATTTAAAAATGAATGTAATGCTGGGATAGAGAAATACCTGCCCTGTGCACATCCAAGTGCCTGCTTGTCACCATGTGTAACTGGGCGTCTCTACCTTCAAGTTTTTCAAAAATTAAAACATTGTTTTAATATATAGTAGAACTTCTTTATATTCCTCTGGTAAAGAATACTAAAATTACCTCTGGCCATCATGTACATTGATTCTTCAGAGGAAGACTGCTGCATTTTTGCCCTTTTTTTGAACAGATTTTTAGAATAAAGAGGTCCAGGCTGGCACAAGTAATTTTACACAGCAAGCTCTTAGAGGTAATTTTATGCTAACTAAAGTTGACAGCCCAACACCATCAAGGAAGCATTTAGTAGCACAAAATTACATATAAACTAACATTTAGTTGCACATTTTGCCAACAACCTGTGAAATCCACCAAAGAAATATCTTCATTTCCAAGCTCTTGCATGCAAAAGCCATTGCAGAGTCATCAAGGTGCTTCTGCTAAGTGTTGGATCATTGCTTTGTAATTTGAATTTTGTACAGGAATCAGTGATATTCTGGTTGTGCCGTGGGGAATACCATCAGCACTGTTCTATCTCAATTTTCCCATTACTCTATCCACAGGAAAAAACAAATCTTCTGAAGGGTTTTTCCAATGGAAACACTCAGTGAAAGTCTCTTTTCCCTGCTGACAGACAGCTCACCACTGGGCTGTGATCAGATTCTGTTGTTTTATGAAAATTAAAACCAGAACAAATACTCTGCACTCAAAGGAACAAAAGTTTATTTCGGCTTTGCATGAATTCTGGTCACAATCTAATAATTTTGTCTGTTCTTCAGAATCCTGACAGTCCTGCCTGACAGTCCTGTCTTACAACAGATGTTCTGTACAGCTTCCTGTGATTTCCAAATTGAAACATTCTGCAATAGTCTGAACACTGCAGATGGGCACTTAATTTTTATATTTTCAGTTATACTGGGTTTAGAATCCAATATCCATTGCAAATAGTCGCATTAAAGAAAAACTATATTCTAGATAGAGAGCTTTTTCTGGTTTTTCCAGGTTGTTTTTAAGAGTCATTTTGTAATTCAACATGACAGTCTCCTACTCTGTGCAAATCACTCCAGTTGCTCATTAAGTAAATACTTCTGACACATCCATTCAGTTGTTTTTCCCCTTCTTGGTGCATATGATCTTCTGTTCTCCTTTGCCAAGTGCTGCAATAATGGAACAGTCACTTTATTCACAAGTCCCTTATTCCCAGATAGGCAATCACCCTCCCTGAAATATCTATATTTACAGGAAAACAGTGCATTCATCAGAGAATTAGATCTAGTTTCTCAGTATTCTTATTAGCCACAATACTGCACATTTAAATGAGAATTAGTCACAGGGAGCGTGCTGCTCCATTCATCCTCTTAATCACTTTAACATTCCTAAACACTTGCAGAAACAGATATTTAGAGTGCAATGGCAGAGAATGGGCATAAGGAATTATTACTGCCACCAGCCCTGACTGAGAGTAGGTTAGAAAGACAGATTCCATTTCTGCAGATGAAGAAGCTGGCATTTAAATAAGCTGAGTTTAGCAGTCATTTGCCTCTGCTGAGGTCATGGCAGGTTGATTGTCTCCTGATAAAGCATTCTTCCCAACTGCTGCCCTAGGTGATAGCAACAGCAACCCCTCAAGGCAGCTTTGTTTCTGGGCCAGTCTTCAATGTTTTTCTCCTACAGAAAACAGATATCCTCTCTCTGTTATGTTTGTGTTACTGCTTCATCCTTCAATAAGCACAAGGACACTTCTCTGGGAGGGTGTCCACATCCACCTCTGTGTGTGTACAGTAGGAAGGGGACTGCAGCAATTGAATGCCTGCTGGAGTTTGCTGCAGAAAGCTGTAGCCAGGAGCCTTTGTTTTCCTTCACACTCAAACTTAAAACTCTGTCTAAATCACTTTTTTTCTTCTGCCCCATTTTCTGTTTTTAAAACAGATTTCTGGTATTTAATGTAATGTCTCCAGAGCAAACTGAGATATTTGCATTTCTGAGAAAGAGCAGAGAGATGAAGGTACTGGTTTATCATCTGCAGAGGTCAGTGCAGTCTCAGACAGATTGTGAGGGTTGTATGGCTTCCAGCTTTTCCTTTCCTAGACGCTGGAGAGTGGAGGCATCAGAAACACTCTCAGAGAAACACTGATATGAGACATCTCCATAGCAAAGTGTCCCTCTCTGTCAGAAAATACTTCTACACCAGCAAATTAGCATGATTCTTCTTTCTTCCTCATTTATGGATTTTTATGTTCCCCCCAAAGCAGTAGATATGACTCTCAAGATCTTTTTATTAGTGAACTTGGCCCCTTAGGGGTTAAACAATTCAACAATGCTTCTACATAGGGATCCAGCCACAACAGATGAATCGGTCTGAGCTTTGCATGTTTTAGTAATTTTTTCTTAATGTATTTTCTCATTATCATTGCACTTCTTGATCTAATCCCTGACACCTTTTTCATCTTTGGCTGCTCTTATATTAAAAGAGATGTCACAGACACATACAAAAAAATGTGAGTTTAGTGCCAAATCTCGACTTGCTGCAGATGTTCTTTTAGTTTCACTGCATCTTTAGCAGACAGAAGCCTGTTTTGCCCAAATGTTCTTTTTCAGGCTTGATGAAGTCTTCATAACCATCTAGAATTTCTTGTGCTGCTCACCCTGACCTTCTGCCCCACTTGAAAAGGGGAAGATTGCCTAGGAATATCAAGTAGATTTAGTTTCAGCCCACCTTTCTCTGGAGATCACTGCCTTTTTGGATGCTCTTGGCTGTGTCCAGGGCCTAGGCCTGTGAATAATATTTTCCCAGTACTAAGTTAATAAGATCTCAGCAGCAGCCTTGGAGCCAAACAAGCTGGAAGTGACCACAAAGGGCACAGGTTGCTCTTTGCCAGAGCTGCTTCTGAGTTTTTGTACTGGTGGTTTGTGACTCACAGGCCTGTGTTGCTATTGGAATAGCAAGAACCAGTACAAAACTGTCTTCTTTTTAATGGCTTTCTACTTGATAAGGTGTACCTGCCCAGAAATCACCACTTCCTGTCTTTGTTAATCTTGTCTCAGAGAGCTCACACCCCTGTAGAAATGGGTACTCAGTGCTCTAACCAAACAAAACAATTAAACCTTCTCTACTAGTGCCTGAAGGGTGTTCAGCCTTTGTCATTCTCTTCCTTCTCTCTGACAGGCTGAAGCAGTAATAGGAGGTGAAGGCCTGTCTGCCTTTCTTTCCTTTTAAAAGAAGTTATCCTGATGGTTCCCTAAACTAGCCAGGATCTGAAAGTAAAACTCAACAGAGCCTCCCAGATGGGAACAGCTCTAAACCATTCCACTCAGTGTCTCACAGCCCTTAAATTCTGAAAACAAACCTAGATAAGGCTTATATAGATGTTTTTCTGTGCAGTCCAAGTAGGAAACAAAATTTCATTAACCTGTTTGATGACAGGACACCTTCTTCCAAATCTCTGTCAGCTGTGCTGCTCTGGAAAGAGCAGCATTCACACTGGGGTTGGAGTGCATTGGAAAATTGGGAAGGGAGGGCAGCTTACCCTGAGGAGGGTTCTTCCCTTCTTCTCAGCCAAATACCCAGCAGTGTCATGAGTAACAGATCTGTGGGTGAAAGAGGAGATTTCCTCCATTTGCATCTCTCTGAGGGTGGCTCAGCTGGGAACAGCTCTTGCACAGTGATTAAAAAGAACTCAGGCAAGGAATCAGCTCCCTTGAATTCTCCTGTCCCTGCTTAGCCCTCTACAATCAGTCTTTCCAAATGATATCAACTTTAGAGATGATTTAATTTATGTCGTATGTGACCTTAAAGGGAAATAGCCCCTTTGAGAATATATGGACAGTACAGAAAACATAAGGTGTCTTTCAACTCAGGAGAAAAGCAAGATTTTCCCTGTCTAGAAAAGAAATAATTTTAACAAAATAGGAAACAGATAACTAAGCTTTGCTTAGTTGTTTTATTTATTATTTTTTGAAAAAAAATCAAAAAATTATATTAATTTTTCTTCAGTACAAATGTGTATTCCTCAAACATCTCCAAACCACAGTTAGGTCAGCTTTCTCCTGTTTATTATGGAACAGCAGAGAAAGCTACTTATGAGCCAGGAGCACTGAGGTACAGCTGCCTGCATAAAATACAGAAGGATGATTCACAGTCAGAGGTGAAAGTTTAGCTGAAACAGAAATCTTTTTCCAGAAGAAAATCTGAGCATGAAGCACCAGAATTACACCTCTTCAAGGAACCATGGAGATTTTGTGGATCACAAGATATCTCAGAATTGGCTCTTGGAAAAAGGTTCAAATATGTAAACATTCTCCATGGAAGAGGAATACACTCTACTTTGTTTATTTTCTCGACTCTTTGGTTACAAAATATTGAGCTAGAAATTCCTAATTTTTTTTTTTTTTTTTTTTTTNTACTGAAAATTAAATCCTCTTCCATAGGTAAAAGTAGAAAGTCCCTGCTTATCAATTCCTGGGAACATGTACAAATAGGTAAATTAATTAATGAGAGTGGGGAGCTGACCAGTTTGTTGGTCAGCTCCTCAGGTGAAATGGAGGAAGAAAATCCCTCTACATCCCCTTCCTCTAAATCCCAAACTCAATCCAATTTCAAGACTTGGTTCTTAGACAAACTCACCTTGCCTTGCGTGCTGCTGCTCCTAGACTACTTCATTAATGTCTTGCTTTGTGGATTGCTCTTTTTTCCTTCATTCTATCTTCCCTCCTCCTTAAATCTTACTTCCTATTTTCCTTGCTCCATTTGTCACACTCATCTTCATGCTGCTGTTGCAGCACATTTAATGTCACATTCTGTTCACCTGGAGACCAATACAAATTTCCCTGAACTGCAGTGGCACTCAAGGGAACAAGATCCTCACGAGGTGTTGGAGGATTTTCACAAGGCCATAACAATAATGGAGCATGACAGAGTTCAGTTATGCCCACTGAAGCAAGGCTCTTCAGGGACTTCTGAGCACTCCAGGAATGAAACAGTATTTTCCCCTTCTGATCTCCGGAGTTACAGCTGTTCATGCCAGAACCTAAGGATGAAAAAATATTTGCTTCATAATGTAAATAAGTTTTTTTCCAAGAGGAAACCTTGTGTCTCAACCCCTCCTGGGCCATTCTGGAGAAGTGGGAGCTCTCTCCAGAGTCAGATGACAAGTGCACTCTGTTGCCAAAGAGGCCAGCACCAAGAAATACTGTGGTACTTATCTGTGTGAGCTTCTACTGTCATTCTTCCCTGCCAGACTGCTGGTGGCCCAAATTGCTGGTGGCAATTGACTGCTGAAATGGGATTTGTTTAGAGCTGAGCAACTCTTTTAACCGTGACCACAATGATAAAATTTTGGGCACACTTAGCACAGCTTTCTGTCAGCTTGATTTTCTAGCAACCATCATTCAGAGGGTGCTCAGGCTAGCTGCTCCTGAATGACCTCTTGGGACAGATCTCCAGCCACTCTGAAATAACTGTCATTAAGCAGCAGGGTTTCAGCTGGAAGTTTCATTGCCCCATACAAATGTAGGATCTACTTTTGGGAAGGAGACAGGCAGAAAAATCTGAGGAGTGTATCGGCATGCCATTTTCCTGAGACCTAGGAGCTTGCACTTGGGCATGAACTGTAGCATTAAACTCGCACTGGCAGTTTATAAAATACAATGCAGCTTCAGAACAACAGGGCCAAGGCACATGTACATTTTGTGCTAAATGCCCCTAGTCTACAAATTGTTTATAATATGATTTAAGGAAAGACCTACAGTAGCATATGGGCAAACATTCCTATAAGGGAAAAACAGGAGGAACAACGATCCTGTAGCAACAACAAAGCCCTACGAGGTACCCCCAGAGTGAGGTGGTCCAATCTGAGTGGAGCAGGCTGTCTGTCCCTGCAGTGCCACAGTCTGTCTCATCCCACCAGCCAACTGCTAAAGTTGCTCAGGCTGCAAACACCTCCTTAACTCCCTCCACGAAATGCAGAATTTCCTCTTTTCATCCCTGAAAAGTGTCTCCACTCATTAGATCCTGCTCAGGTTGTACCAATTCAAAAAAACTGCTCCCACTCCAAGCACGGCTTCTCATACTTCCCTAGAACCCACATCTTCTCTTCAGGATTACCTCCTTCTGCTATCCAAAGGCCAGCTTGAGTTTGGATTTCTGTCTACATAAATCCATAGGGAGATTTATGACAAAGTCATCATTGTTTCCTTTTGGGCATTCTCTCTAAAAGCACCTTAAACTCCTCTTAAGCACATGCTGATTCCCATGGAATGTCCAATCTTCTGACTCCAAGAGATATTTTCTCCTGGCACTTTTTAAGAGCAGGAATACCTCTGTTCCAAAGATACATGCACTGAAATTTCTACCCAGTTCTCTTGTCCTTTCCTGGAAACCACCTTTAATAGAAAATACACACCAGCACTGCGTGCAAGGTTGTTCAAGATAAACCAGAACTAGCTGTTCTGCCCCAACTAAAGCAGGGTTGCTCCACACACTGACACAGCCAGAACCTTAAAAAAAGTGGTACTTTTATATTACTCTTGCAAACAAGGCTTTGTTTTCTTTTCTTTCCAGAGAAGTAGGACTTGAGATTACTCTTAACTGCAAGAGGTTTCTTGCAGTAGCAGTGTCGAGGGGAAGAGGCAAAAGATAATAATAATAGATATTTGTTAATCTTCTATTCCTCTCCAAGACCTGAGAACATTTAGGAACAATTGCTCTGTGTCCTTCTCCTTTCTCAAGTTTTGTTATGGTTAACTGTACCAGGAGGGAAAATGCTGCAGTGAAGTCTGATATAGACAACAGAATGACAAATTGCCATGTCATCCAAGGATGGCAATGTTTCAGCTATAAAACTGAAGTGCAAACATAAAAATTCTGCCATTCATTCTGACTCCATAAAGTTTTGCCATTTCATAGCAGCAATTGTGTTTTACCACCTCTTATTCTCATTACCACAGAGCTGATCAGAATGAGAAATGAGAGCCTCAGAACAGAACATAAACTTTGAGTTACCACCCTGCTCTGTACTTGACCCTTCCAACACCATCCCTTCCGTCTCCCTGTTCTCCAAGGAGCAGGACAGCAGTGGTGGCACCTCCCAGTGCCCATGGGCTTGGTCAGTAAGAGCCCTATGATGGTTCTTCCACTTGTCTCCCTTAAGGAATTATAGTGTTTGTTCCCCTCTCCTGGGAACCCAAAGATCCCTCCAAAGAGGTGTGTGGATGCAGAGCACAGCTGGCAGCCAGAAGCTCTGAGCCTGGGGTCAATTCCTTCCGCAGTGTGTCTCCAAGTGACTACAGACACAAAATAAGGGCAGAACATAAAGGCACAAGACAAGAGTCAGTGGATTCACATATTTAACCATTCTTTGCATTTCACAAAGCAGTAACATCTATGTTATCTCTGGGTAAGCAGAAAACACAGCACAGGGAGGCTGTTCAATGCCTGTAAAGGTTTTGGTTCAAAACCAGGCAGAAACACCAAATTATGTAATGGTTTCACATTCGCCAATTTTGACCTTTCCCAGCCAATGCACCAATTATGCCATGGTTTCAGGGTTTGCTATTTTTAGATATGACTTGGAGAAAACAAAAAGTAAAACAGGTTTACCTTATAATTACAAAGATAGCTTATTCACACATACTAAGAAGAAGAAAAGAAGAAAAGAA
>VWYO01024496.1:67067-83916 GCA_013400275.1 Rhadina sibilatrix
AAAAAAAAAAAAAAAGGCAAAAACCCCCACAAATGAAACCTTCAAAATCCTTTCCTCACCCCACAAGTGTTTACTTTTCCACACACAACATAAAAAGACAAAACCTGTAATTTTCAGTCAGTTTTACCATTAAAAAAAATAAATCTTTTTTCAGTTCTTTTAGGAAAGGAGTCTCTAATAGAGTCTTATGGAGACATTGTCACAAGAGAAACAGTCCTCTGGTGGCTCCCATGCCACAAATCTGCAGCACCCTGAAAGGAACCTCTGCAAACTGTGAAATCCTACCCATCAGCAGCTTTCCCAATACTGCACATGGACCATATCTGCTTATTAGGGGTACTGTTTGAGGATGCCTCCTCTACTATAAAATAAAGATTCTCTTCTTCTATTTCCAAAATCATCTTCATCTCAAAAAACCTAAAAATCTCATTTTCCTTAGGAGCTAAGAGCTTCATATCACTTTTAACTAGAACTTTACATCCCCCCAAACAGCATTCATATGTTACAGGAAAAATAGTTCATTCTCCAAAGTTTACTAGAGACGTCCAGCCAAATTAGGCCATTCCTCCTACTTTTTTCCAAATAGTCTTTTCACTCTCTCTTCACTGACTTCAATTTCATGCTGTGTCTCCTTATAATTCAATCATTTTGTCTGTTCTCACGCTGGGAAGGGCCAGTGCCTTGAAAGTTCCATCTGCTGCTGGCACAAAAGAGTTAAATGTGCCCAGTGCCCAGGTAGTCATGTCATCTGTGCCCCGCAGTAGCTGCAAAGATCTCAAGGCTGTGCCGGTGGAGAGGCTGCTGGATGCCTTCTCTTCCACCCCTGATCTTGTGGCGTGGGCCGCTCAGAGCTGCTCCCCGAGGCCTGAGGAAGGAGAAGGGAAGGTCCCCCCCCAGCCCGGCCGGTGACACGGGCAGCTGCCGGGGCTTTTCCTCCCCTCCCCCGGTGCTGCTGCTCTCGGGCCCAGGCACGGCCGGGCTGCTCCCCCGCGGGGCAGCGGCTCCCGGAGGCCGGGGGCAGCGGGGCCTGGTCCGGCTGGGCCACAGGACGTTACCTGGTGGCTCACCGGGAGAAAAAGAGAGCGGCTGGAACACAGTCTCAGCTTTATATGCATACATTTATATGGGTATATATGACCAAAAGTCATATATACCCATATTTATACCCATATATACCAGTCACATTTTGTTTTCTCAGTAGTCAAACCACATGCCAATAGCCAAGAACTGGCTCTTGATAGGTCCCTGTCCTTTTCTAAGGTCCTGACAGGGCAATATTCCATATTCTTCTTCAACTAAAAACCAAACTGTATTAACCCATAACAATGCCGTAAGTAAGGAAAAAACACAGGTATTTGCCTGATCTTTTCCTTTGAACCCCTGGCACTCATAGACTCTGCTCAGTCCCTAGTCTGCTCCATAACAATCCTCTTGTTCCAGTCTCACTATCTGAAACTTCCCTTGCTGTGCTAAACTGATTGCTTCCTATCATACCAATGAGGCACAAAGGTCAATCAACTTCATCCTCATTTTTAGTAACCTTCTAAACATTTGAATACTTTTCTGCCTCCACCAGGCTGTTGTTTTGTTGATTAAACATTCCCTACTTTTTGTGCAGCCACAGGCTCTCTGAAATTGCTCCCCATCTTCCTCTAAATCCTTTGCCCCTGCTCACTCAGCTGAGTCCTCCAGATGAATAGTTTCTGACCTTCCCATTCTAAGGTGCTGGGGTAATGCTGCTGGCTCCGCAGGCCAGCTCTAAGTTCACTGTAAGTGCCAGGTTTTTTCCACCTAAATGAAGCACCTTCCTAATGATTCTCTGGCTAGTTTTCACTAAGGCTGAAATTACGATTATTCCTATACTTCTACAAGATAAAGATGGTCTAGGAAGGAACCCCAAATGTGTTCCTGCTCTAAATCAAGTAACAAGAATGAGCAAGGAGACATCATCAGCATTTAAAATGCAAGAATACAACATTCCTTCAGAAGCGTCCAGCTTCCTGCAAATTGGTGACTGAGGACTAAATTAATTCACTTAAGTTAGGTTGAGGCTACCTACAAATCGCTTAGAGAGCTGTGAAATCCCTCCCTTTCCCATCCTTTAATTTCTGCCTTGGCCTCCCCTTCTACCACGGTCATCTTTGAAGTGTTGAAACACCAACAATCTAATTAATACAGGAAATCAATTTGTGGAAGCATTTGTCATCTGCCCTTCACATGTCTATCTGGGTTAAAACCACCTCACTGTGTAAACAAGGGCCAGCATTAAATGTGGGCTCAAAAAGAGAAGCCCTTGAATAAATGCAGAGCCTGCAGCTGAAGTAATCTATGGCAAAGAAAGGCCATGATCCAAAAAGGCTCAGTGACTGACTCTCATGAAGGCAATTATGTAGTTTTTGTCATGAGGGATGAAACCCCTCCCAGTTTGTTTGGGTTTCTTTAATGAAAATATAAATTAACACAGTGAATGGAGGTCATGAAGAATACAAACAACACATCCAGGGCACTATAGCTAATACTAATTCATATTTAAACACTGACCCAGTGCAGAGCCGCCTAGCTTGAAAGATTTGCAAAGCTGTGGACCTCAGGTCTTGCTGCTCTGTCATTCATTTTCTCCCATTACTTCCTCCCAGAACAAGGGGAGCCATGTCTTGTGTGCAGAACTTTGTCTAATTACAGCATTTCACAAATACAAACACCATTCTAACAAATCACTCACACACAGCCATGACGAGACTCACCTTAAATCATTTTCCCTGATGAAGTGCATGTGCTAAATGTGGTTCTAACAGCAAACTACAAGAAAGTCTTCAGTCCTCAGAGCTGCTCTTTCCCCTGTAAAAGAACAGCTGATACAAACTCCTTTCTACCTGTTTCAAGGGGCTTTGGGTCAGCCCATTTTTGGTTTAAGGTTATTTTAAATACAAGATATAGGTTGAAACTAAAGCTAGAAGTGGAAATGAGAGGTTACCACTTGGACATCTGTCAGCTGGTTAACCTCTGGGATGATTTAATAAATCACTCCATTACTCGATATTTAGTTCAGAATAAATTAATGAAGCCTCTTCCTTGTCCTTAAACAGCCATTAAACCTTTAATGAACTTTTGATTACTGATTATTGCATGGAGGAAAAGTGCTGCAAATAGGTAAATCACTGTGGTGGAAACCTTTTTCTCACTGAAGAAAATAAAGAATTTAATTGATTACATAGCCATGGCCTCAAGGAGACAACCATTTCCTATACCCTGCATTGTAAGTGACAAAAATTTCACAATGTGGTAAGCGAAATACTGCTTATTATCTTTGATCTAGCTGACAACCTACCAGATTTGTAAAAAAATATTTGTAAATAAATTTATTTGCAAATAAAACACAGTGGTTTTTGAATAAAGAAGCTTTCAAATAGTTTACCTTTTTTTTTTTTTTTTCTTTTTGTGTATTCTTTTGAAGAGACAGATCTATTTAATAGGGTCTTCAAGTCAGTGTGATGGAGCAGTTTCTATTAAAAATTTTAGTTTCAAGATAACTTGAAACTAAAATGTCTACTCTGCAGGAATATGTCACCTGAATTGAAATGGGGGAAAATAATCACAACTTCAGTTGTTTTTAATTATTGCATAATAATCTTTTAGATTGAAACAATGTATATATTTAGCATATTATCCTAGCATTTTATATGTACCATATAAACTTATGAAAGAAAAATAATAAAACCTTACAATGCTCTTTTTTAGAATTTGTTTCAGTTTTGATATTGGTCTAGGCAGAGGCTTTGTTAGTTATTCTAGAATAAACAACACTAACAGAAAACTCTGGTGAAAGGACTGTCTTATGCTGGATTCTGTAACTCCCTGTACGGAAGGTTTTTAGTGTGCTGCAATTCAGACAAAACCATGTTTGTGTGGAAAAAAAAATCACACTTTACCAGAAAACATATTTGATGCACTCCCCTAACTTATTTTCTGTGGGATAAGAAAGCAGTAAGATAAGATAAAACATGAAGGGTGGAAAAACATCTCTCTTTTTTGCTCTGGCATGCTGCTGACCTGGGTCAAGAATCCTTGCAAAGAAGATGGTGCATGTATTTATGTGAAACTGTTTCAGTCCAGACAGAACCTCATCTGGAAAGGCTGGTTGATGAACTATTCTAGCACCTATCATATTAGTTATTAGATATAATGAGGAAAATCAGCTGAAGTGGAATGGCTGGTCTCCTAGCGACCACATATGTTTTCTGCTCTAATCAGATATTGCAAACTAATGTGTTGGTAAGACCTAACTGTAATTCCATCTGCTTGATGCTGATTTAGAGACTTATTGAAGCTCACCACTAGAGCTGCAGTCAGGGATCCCATTGATTATTTGTGGCAGATTTAGAGAGATACACAGGACAGATGATGAATGCATTTAGAGAAACACATTTGGATAAGCAGGTTGTACCAAGACACTGTGGCTGCCCCATCTGTAGAAGTGTTCAGGGCCAGATTGGATGGGGTTTGGAGCAACCTGGGACAGTGGAAGGTATCCCTGCCCATGGCAGGGAGTAAAACAAGATGATCTTTAAGGTCTCTTCCAACCCAAACCATTCTAGGATTCTGTGTTTCAACAATTGTATTAGAATGGCCTCATATGTTTGAGATACTGCTCGAAGCCTGTAACGATGTAATCCTTAACCATTTAAAGTTTCTCCTTCTAATAATAATGCCATTAGCCTGACAGAAATGGCACATTCTCTGTGAAACTGACACTGTAAACAGGATGCTTTGTTCGCATGAGGGAATATGGATTGGGGTGGGAATTAGGTAGAGCAGATGTCACATTAATATCTGGCTGATGAGGAGACAGATGAGTCATTGCAGCATGGAAGCATTAGGTAGATTGATAATGGGCTTTCCAACACCTGCTGCTATTGTTTCATCCTGCTGGAATGGATATAACAGTGGCATAGAGAGGAAAGGTGTATTACAGTTTGTAGTGCTCAGTAATAGTCAAAAATAGTCACATTCAGCAATTAATACATGTGCTCATTCACCATTGTATGCACCAACATACAATAACAAGCCAACAAACAAACAAAAACAAAACAAAACAAAACACACCCCCAAAAAAAAAAAAAAAAAAAAAAAAAAAAAAAAAAAAGAAGGAAAGAAAAGAAAAAAGTGAAAAAAATTTTAAAAGCCTGCAGAGCAATAAATTATTCTATTTTGCTGGATGGAAGCTCATCCAAACCCAAATGATTTGCAGTAATGAAACACCCAAGTGACTTTTAAAATATTTCTTTTTCCTCAGACCTAAGTTAGCAGTATCACTTTTCCCTGTGGGCTTGGCCCAAAGAGGTGTTTCAGTGCCAGCCACTTGCTCCAGACCTTGCTTAAGGTGTGGGCTCAGGTTCACACCTGGGTGGTAAAGAAAAATTATTGGGGCACCATAACATTACTATGACCTCTGCTATGTTCCTGCCAGTGAAAGTGGGGTTTAAAAATGAGGGGACATGAAGTCAGACTTATTAAAGAATCATTTCTGATATCTGCAACAGCTCTGACAACACAAAATCCAGTTCCAAAGCCCCAACTGGGAACTGTTCATTGTACTTGAGACAAGAGCTCTCAAAATATTAACTCTTTTCCTGGTTCAATTTTACCATTCTCTCCTTTTACTTTCACCATTCCTTTTGCTTCCTTAATACTCTACAAGATTGACTCCTGGTAAGTTAGAAACAGACTTGCAACCAATCTCTTGGCTGTTTTCCCCTGCAGCAAGCCCATGCAGTTTTCATTAATCAAGGAAATTAAGGGTGATTAAAACATCAGGTGACATGAACTCTGTGTGTAAAGAGAAGGAGGGTAGGCTGGGCTGAACAGCTGCAGGGGACACACCATACACAATGTAGGTCCCACCTGTGCACACCCCAGGTTTTATCGCACATTGCGGCAGAATGATCAAGGGTTAATAATTCACAATGTATCAGACAATGACAGTTACTCATCAGTTGCAGAGATGAAAACATTCTGCTGATGTTCTTGTCGCTTCAGATGGGCCGCTGAAAAATGTTTCCTGCATGATGTTCCTGTAACTGGAGATGATAACCATGTCCCTCATCAGTGATCTTCTAATTGACAGGAACTTGCCTTTTTCCACTCTCTCAACATGAGGTCATTTGTCTAGTAAAGTAATAGGAATGCTGCTGGGACAAAGTAGCTTTAGAACCCTGCAGCAAAGTGGAAAAAATCTTGTGTTAGGGGTGGGGAGAGTTCTGCTACTGACTTTCCCCATTATCTTGGGAGAGTCATAGTCAACACTTTTTTTTCAGTCTCCTCATCTGCCCACCTCCACCCCAAAACTTCTGTGTGCAGATGCACAAAGGTTATCTCTGCAAGCTGACTCCAAATTCTCACCCTGTTCCAAGACTCCAGAAACTGCCAAAATATTAGTAAGGATTTGCCTTCTTTTATGGCAATCTGAGGGTGCATGAAAAAAGTGAGTCATGCCCTTCTGCACATCTTGCCAGTTATCTCTATGTCTTGTATATATTTATTTGTCTTTCCAGCCTGGCAGATGTTGTACATGAGATCTTTAACTCAGTGTCACTGCAGATCTCTTTTAACAATGTTCAAGAACTCCTCAGGCCTGCAAACACAGTGAGCTCAGCTAAGCCGTGTCTTATAAATCAAATTATCCTGAAGACCTACAGCAAAGCACATTATCCTCAGACTTCTGCCCAATTTCCAAGGTACAAAGGCCAGGCATATCTTTCTGGCTGAGTGGCACAAAGTCAATGGAGAGCTTTTATTCCCTCTCTTTTATCCATGGAAAAGAAAGTAAACGAGCAGAGGTAGGTCCAGGTGTTCAACCTATCCCAAAATAAACATTCACATTCCAACAGAAGGGATGAGCTCCAGACAGCTCCTCTTCAGCTTTCTGCCTGGCATCTGTCCTGAGAGGCAAAGTGAACATTCCCAGGGACTTTGGAGTGCTTAGCATTTGGAGGAAAAATGCACAAATAGGTATTGGAAAGAAACAAAAACCCTGCCCAAGGCAAAACCATAACACCTGGCTTCTTCTTCTGGTCACTGACCAGCAATAGCAGAGTTTTATCAGCACTGCCCTCTCTTTTCAGCAGCTCAGAATCTGGTAGGGTGATGAGAGGCAGCTCATCTGCAGGAACTCCTCTGCAGAACAGAGATCCTGGAACTCCTCCCTGTTTGGGTTGCCCTGTATCTTTATAAAGACTTTAAAAGGCTGCAATCGCAGCTCAAGACAGGGATGTGCAGGAGAAGTATCAACAGCTGAGGATCCAGGGAAGAACCAGCTGAAGGAACACTTCCCCCTTCATCACTTGTCATCAATATCTCTAAGAGATTCTTTATTCAAAATAAAGCAGTGATGCTGCAGCACACATCCAATGGGGCTTTGTACATTCCACCATTTAGTTTGGCAGAGTAGTGCCTAACAATTTGAAATTTAACAATAAATTCTATAACTGGCTTTTTACAATGGCCAATATCCCTGGCATTCATATTCCCAAAGTGGGTTCAGTTTCATTAAATACAAATAAATAAATTTAATAAATTTAATATATTTAATCTTATGGTCTTTAAAAAATGATGTTTAAGTGCACTTTTTTTGCCTTCTCTCAGAGTCTACAATATAAAGGAAATGTAGAATGTAGAATTAATTTTTATTCTGCTGTATAGGACTCTCACAGAAATGATGAAGCCTGCACTGATGAAACCAATCTCCTGTAGTTACAGTTGTTACAGGCAACCTAATCCCATGGAAAACCTACTCCAGCAGCCTCAAGTCACTTGCCCCTACCAAATTTAGGATTTCCAGTAAAATACCAGGCAATGCATACAATTCTGTCTTTTTCTGGTGTTCAGAAACTTTACTTCCCTCTAGCACTTGTAGCTGCAGAAAGAGCAATTATTTAAGAAACAGATTTTGGAAGTGTACAGCTCCAGGAGCCAGAAAGTTCTAGACCCTCAATCTGCAAAGTTCTGTAAGACCTACAGTGACAGAGGTTACAGAGACATGGGAAATGCTGCACTTCTTTGGTCATTTAAGGATTCATTTGTATCAACCTGCACCAACCTATGGGACTGGCTTTGGTCACCTTGGGACAGGGACAAACCTGTTGGGTGCTGTGATCTCCACTGGCTGCTGTGCTGTGATCTCCACTGAGATCAGCTCACACTGTGCTTAACAGTGCTTAGCAGGATTAAAACTGAGCCATCAACATTTCAAAAGCATTCAAGTTCCCCTTGAGATCTAAAAAACTCTGAGAAACAAGGAAAACAAAATCGAGTATGTATCCTTCTACACAAGCATGAATTATTGAAAACCTTCCAAATTTGCCATATTGAAGTGTTTTATTCTAAACATTTCTTATTATTTTCTAACTGGAACTCACAGTAGACTGAGGGAGATAACCTTCAAGTTCATTACTGTTTGTTTCTCTGAGATCTCATTAAAGGCTTAATGCCTTGAAATATGTAAAATTTGTGTTTAATCAGAACAGCATCAGTTTCTACAGTCCCCTTTCTAATCACTACTGCAATTATAGATCAACAAACTATACTCAAAAGCAAGCATTAATTTCTGATAATTTTTGACCCTAAAATTTCAGACCTAATGAAGAAAATTTGTAGCCATTTTAGAGGAGCAGAAACTGTCTAGAATATTATTTTTATGGCAGTGGAGGGAACAGTTTATTTTAATTTTTATTCAGTCAAGACTTCTTACTGAATATTCTTTTGAACTGAGTATGTTTAGCTTTCAAAATATTGAAAAGTTTCTTCTCATCTCTTATTTGCACTTTTTAAATAGAAAATAGCTTCCAAATTTTACTTAAATTTGGAAATATTTTAAGCATCTTAGCTATTATTGAAACTATGGTTATGTGCTACCTATGACATTTTGGGATTTTTGCATTTTTTTCAGCAGACTCCAAGGAGAATTCATCTTATGCATCTTAAAAAAGCTGGTACTTGTCAAGGACTAAAACATACTCTTACTCTGGAAATCTACAGTTAGCATATTATTGGTGAAGATTTGATTACATAGGAAGAGGAAAAAGATCAGCAGGTATCATTCCTATATTTGGATGTGATTGAATATGATCAGGTGTCTTCAGAAAAGAAAAAGACAATTTAAATCAATGTTTGTATTATTGTAATAATAAATAAAAACATACATAAAAGCAACAAATGTTTTAATCAGGAACACAAAGGCCCTTGTTTTTAACAGCAGGCCATTTCATGTCTTTTATTCAGAATATCTTACTGTTCCACCAGCAGATCTGGGGCATACTTTAAGTTATCCAAAGTTTTAGGTAACTAAAGGGTGTCATTGAGGACAAAAGAGTGAACAATTAAATTCTGTGCAGCAGGTCTCCACCTGTATGAGGCTTGTTAGTTGCTTACAGAACCCACTACATTGCATACCACCATCGAGTGAGATCATTCTCCAAGTCCTTACAAATTGCAATCTTTTTGCATAGACCTTTGTTTGAACAGCACTCAACCCTGCTGCTCTCGATTCTTCCAAAATCTACACATGGAATTTCCAATCAGAAAAAATAAAGCCTGACAATCAAGCCTTTGACAGCACCACCACTCTGCTAATTTTCCAGGTTTTTATCATCTAATTTCCATTATCCAAATTTTCACAGTCCATTGCTAATGTAATTCTGATTAATTGTCACCCTGGAGAGATCTTGAATAACTGGAATTCCTCATAGCTCATAACTTAAGTATCTAAAATCCCAAACCAGTCAAACATATTGGAGGTATCAGAAGTTACAAACCCAGACCAATTCCCTTGCATGAAGACAGCATGTTTTTTCTCTTGGTCCCCATGTATGAGTGGATTGCAAAGGGTTTTACTCTTCAAGCAGCACTTTGTCATCGCAGTAAAATACCTCTGCTAGAAAAATTCACCAGGTAAAACTAAGTGTAGCTCTGAGTTCCACAGTCACTGAAATAGTGGAGCTGAAACATGGCTTGCCAAGCTACACTAAACTTGCTGTAATTATCCCCTACTTTTCTGCTCCCTGAGTTCCATAATTTATCAGGAATTCAGCACAGGAAAACAAGGCATAAAGCAGAGGTGTACTGAACAAACTCCCTGATTTTTAAGAGCTAAACCTTAACACTGAGGCACAAAAGCATGACTGACAAGCTGGTTAGTGTTTTAAAGAGAGGAAAGAGGTTTCTTAATTGTGACCTAAGTGATACTAAAAGACTCCCCTTCAATCCTGTTATCCATGGAAGAATGACAAACATGTGACAGAGTTGTACTATACACAAAGGGAGGAATATGAAACTAGAGCCAAGTTGCAGTGTTTCATTAACTCCTACAAAGCAGTGAAGCTTCTGCACTATTTATGGGGAGTCAGGAGGAAGAATGGGCAGAAAAAAAATCTCCTTTGCTTTGACTTCTCACCTAAGACTTCCATAATGCAAGTCTCATGCCCAAATTATACCCTGCTTCTTGAAAAGAGAGCCTGAAAAAATAAACTTTTCAAGCAAGTCAGATAGGCCACTGATTTTGACTCTTATCTATGAGTCACACTCTCACAGCCCTTATAATACATAATGGACACCTTTCTTTCAATGTGCTTCTTCTGAAATCAAAAACACTTCAATGGTTTCCTCTTTTTCTTTCAAAGCACTGGTTTGGGGACAAGAAAGATTGCTTTACCAACACATCCTGCAGCAGCGCTGTATTTTTTCATGAGCAATTATTTTGCCAGCATTTGTTTTATGAGTTTTATCTCTCTTTTAATGGTAGAGACAAGAAGAAATAATAGCTTATATATTACCATTTATGGCTTCATCTTATCAAAGAGGCCTTGAAAAAAAGGCAGGAGTGATCTGCTACAATGAATTGCAAGTAATGATGTCAGCTTTGTAACACATGCTTAATATTTTCTATAAACAGAAAATTTTGGATTTTGGATGCAACTGTCCAAAATCAGCTCAAGTCACAGCAACATGTACATGACATCCAAAACTTGCCAGAATCATACTGATCCTTGGTTGATTTGGAATCAAGAGCCCAGTGACTAAAGTGTCACTGAATTCCACTAAATACCCCTCACTGGTAATTTTTGTAATTTGTGACTGAAGGAAAGCTGGAGTCTGAGTAGAGAGAGATTGCACAAAGCACAGTGTAAATGTTTAGACTGAAATTATTCCTGTCTGAACAGGCCTGTTTGAGCATCCATTTCCAGTGCTGCTTCACTTTACATCACATCATCTTGTGTTTTTAACCACAAAAAATTTATTACAAGGCATCTATCAAGTCAGAAACGTTGAAAAATCACTTCTACTTTAAATTCATGTGTCTTCTGCCAGGATTCAAGGAAGAAAAGAAACTATTTTATTGCCTTTGACATATTCTTCTGGCATTTCTGGCTCACTTACCTGCTACACTCTTCTTTAATGAAGATATAAATGAGAGTAGCATGTTACAGGAAAGCTGAAGTCCAAGAGGTCCTGTTTTGATTTGTGCATTATTATCTGTTATGCTCACAGTGAAGTGATCATAAAAACAGGTATTTCTTTTATGAATATTATTGGCATAAAGCCAAGCTATGAAGGATGAACTCAGTCCTTCAAAGGAGTGATGTTTACGTGTGTCAAATATTTCTCTCATGTATCTGAGCATGTCCTTTAATTAATACATTTATGCTAAGTGTGTTAATGGGATACAGGTAGTTTATCCTTGGATGAGTAGTGCCCAAGACAACTAATGATTTGTTGAAGGTCACATGTGTTGGTTGTGGTAGAGTACAAAATCTTCATACCCTCAATGTCCCAAGATCACATCTTAACCAGGGCTGTGCTGGGATAGAGGGAGAAAATAACAAAAATATATCCTGGTCTTTCCTTCAGGGAAATCAATACCTTCCCACCAAAAAACCACCTACTGAAAGGATGTCATACAAAATCAACCTCAAGCCACTTATATTACATCAGGTTTTGTTTGTTTGTTGCTTGCAGTTAATAGTACTTGCAAGTGACATACTATTTCACTAGTTTAAACTTTTTTCTGGTTTTATGGACTGTTTTCTAATGCTCTTACCCATATGTGCTGTACATGAAGGTGGTAGGACAAAACAGGCCCCTCTGTGACTAGTTTCTGTTCCTGGCAATGAAGGAATGAGAGCTCCTGCAATGAGGGTATCTCAGCACTGCTCTTTTGGTCAGTCCACCCCACTGATGCTCCTTTATACTGGCAGGAAATTTGAGCCTTCAGCCCAATTATATGCTTTATTTTTGTCGTCACTGAATATTCTACTTAGTGAGAGAATTTCAGGGAGAGTTTTATTTGCTGAATCTCAGATAGCAGAGAGATCAGGCACTGAATTTAGAGAATATAACTCTATAACCTTGGATCCAGGCATTATTCTTCTATATCCTCAGCAAATGCAGCAGCTGAGACTCCAGCATGCCATGGGACATAAAGCCCCTGCCAAATATAAAGCCAGTAGCTTATAACTGTGCTGTGCACTTGAGGAAACCTCCCTCACAGAGAGTCCTTCATACAACTACAAGACACTTCATGTCCTGAACACTTTGGCAAACAGCCTTTTGTGCAACATTGTCATCCAGGAGCACCAGTGTTCAATTTGGAGATGAGGTGGAGAATCCCTTCCACAGGTCAGAATGCCAAAGAGGAGGGATCCTGCCTCCCACACCGCAACAACTGACACCCAGGTAGTCCTTAAGTCCTGAAAACAAACACCAAAATTCTACAGATTTATGCACTGAGAGGCTAAATTAACTCGATGGGATCATTGTACACTGCATGAAATAAAGCCCATGTTTAATTCCTCTGGCTTCACTGCTATTTTGATATTCTTGTTCAGTTGCCAATAGACCCAAGTTATGGTTACATTACAGAACAGGTGCTAGAACATCCCCTCAGAGCATAATGAGCCACAGGTCAGGTGGCAGACACATTTTCCTAAGCATCCCTGTCTGACTGGCATTGCCATTGAGCCTATAAGATGGCTCAAATATTCTTCTTCCTTTACAAGGCAGATCAGTTCATTTTTGTGATTAAATGTCAGCCAAATGCATTAAACTCTTTCCTCAGCTTGGAGTAATATTAACCACATTGTAAGATTCAGTGTTAGGGAAAGCTATATTTATTTATGTCTTGATTGGGTAGTTGTCAAATACACTGACAATGAGAATGAGTCCTCTAAGAAATAATTAAACTAGAGAAATTAAAACAGTCACAGGTCACACTACAGTTCAAGGCAATATCTTACTAGTTCAAGGTAACATCTCCCCAAGACCACCTATATCCACAAGGAAATGGTATATTTGTCATGGAAACAAAGACAAAAAAAATAGCCTAGCAAATTATGCTAAGACTTAAATATACATTGTAGGAGCATTTGTCTTCAGTATGTAAAAATACATCCTGAAGTATATGAATTTGAGCTTGTTGTTCCTAAATAACTAAAAAGAAAGACTTTTTTTTTTAAAGAAATGAAAATAAATGGGAAAATTTTAACTTGCATTGATTTCAACTCCAAATAAGACTGCTGTGGTGTTACACAGAACATGGAGAAAGTTGCACCATATGTGGCTTTAAAAGATCCAACTTTCAAAGGGAAGAAGAGCAATTTGAACAGTTTATGTGACCAGTTACAGAATTTGATCATGCAGAAATTATACTCATTTACACTCCAAAAGCATATTTTTGCTGTAATCAGCTATTGCAGTTCTTGAGAGTCTTTTATCACACAATCTGTGTTTCTTTAATCTTGCTTTATGTCTCTAGCTCATATGTCTTTAGCAATTTCACTTAACAGCAACAGAAGTGGTTTACTCACAGGGAAGAAAGTCATCATAATCCCAAACCAACCACCATTTTAACTATCAAAATTCTGGTTACAGCTGAGTACTACCACACCATTTTTTTGCACATCCATGTATTTTTCCAGGCTACCAAGCATTAGTATCTTGCTGCAATGATCATTTACTTTCCCAAGATTGCAGATGACTGCAGAGACAATCAGATTTCTATAGGAGAACAGAAGAGAGGTGGAGCAGGGGGTATGGTGGAGCTTGTAGAATGAGGTATCTTGGCCTTGGTCGGGTACGTGCCATGGTGTGGGTGACCACAGATATGAAAAAGAACTGAGAAAAGAACTGCATATGTAATTATCAAGGTGTTTGAAACTATATAGTCTTGTAAAGACTGTCAAATAATGCGAACAATAAGCTGTCTGTGGTTTGTGGGAAAATTCTTGCTTAAGGATGTGACTCTTAGGATTGTGGCCTATTTGAGCTGTAACAAGTATATAACACTGTAATTTGAGAATAATGTCTGACGTCAATGATTTCAACCATGACTTCAACTCCTTTTTACTCTGACTTCAGCTTAGACTTCAATAAACTTTAATTTCAATTCAAAATCTGAGCTATTTTTCTCAAGCTTTGGCTTAAGGCTCCTTGCTTGGATTACTTTTGCACCCCCTCTTTTGAAGTCTCTCAGTTGTGTGGCAATTGGTGCCTTCTGTGTGACGAGGCGAAGACAGCCTAATCTGTACAGGCAGCTGGTGAACCACCCCCAGCACTGAAGTGCTGAGGGAAGAAGCAGGATCAGGCCCAACACAATCCCTCCTGAGGAACGGGAGGTGACCCAGGGATAGGAAATATGGGCCAGGGGAGTTTGGCCCAAGAGAGAGATGTTTTTCTGCTTATGTTTGAGTTGCTTATGAGTAAACATAGTAAGTATTTACCATCTCATGAATTGAAACTTGTACTGAAGTGGGCAGCAGCTAAGTGAATAGTGTTACCGCATCTACTATCTTTACCAAAGACTTTTGGGACAATAAAGGGGTAAGTTATGGGACTATGCTACAAAAGGGAATAAAATGGCAGCTGGGATACTCCCATCTTGGAGAGTGATTTACAACACTATGGAAAAGCAAGAACAGCTTCAAGCTGTGGCTAATGATCTGCTGTGATCAGCAGACTCGCCCAAGGTTACTTTAGAACAGCCATCCACTGCTCCTACCCCACCAGAGGCGAAAGAACAATATCGGGCACCGCAATCTGTGACAGCTTTCACTGCCAGCCACTGTCCTGGGAATGGAGACGGGGAGGGTGAAAATGACTCCTTTGATCCTGGTCCCATAGACTCTGATGATGTGCCACTGAGGTGTGTGACACCCTAAAGTTTACCTGAAAAACTGATCACCTTGTCCAGGTGGATCAATGGCCCCTGACACTGATCAAATTGCTCACACTCATTGAACTTGTCCAAGAACAACTTCAAAAGGTACACATAGTCCCCTCTACCAGCACCTGGAATTCACCTGTGTTGTAGTGCATGTTTTCACTAATGGTTTGTCCCCATGCTCTCCCTGCTTTTCCTTGAGGATCGTTTGCCCCTGAAGCTGTCCCTACCCCTTTTTCTGCCTGTCAGGTTGACCCTGCCCTTTCTTCCAGAACCCTCTCTGTCAATCCTCATTGTTGCCATGCCTTGCCTAAACCCCTCCTTGGAAATCCCCTAAACCTGAAGGCACCATTTGCTAACCCAAAATTGTATCCACCCCCTTTGTTATCCCATTGGTTAAGTGTTCTGGAACCTCTCCTTGTACTCCTCCTGTGCTAGATTGTGATTGGTTGTTGCCTTGTGTCCACCTACTGTTCCAGCCCCAGTTTAAAAGTCGTGTGCGCCCCTGTTTGGGGCTCTCTTCAGCTCCTCACTCCCTTCAGTAATAAACTTGTGTTGCTGGAACCTCAGACCGAGAGCCTCCCTCTCCTCCTTTGCCCAGTCCTTGATAGAGCCTGGATTGCCATCCTAGAGCTCACAGCGCTAAGGTTCTGCCTGTAGCCAATTCATTGCTGAGGCAGTTCCCCACACCTGGCACAGCACCAGTGGGATACCTAGAGCTAGCCGGGACATCGGTGACCACTTGGCGTGTGTCACACCTGTATTTGTTATAAAGAAACAAACTGGCAAATGGCACCTCCTACAGGATCTCCAAAAAATTAATGCTGTTATAGAAAATGTGGGAGCTCTGCAACCTGGTCTCCCACCCCCTACCATGATTTCTTGAGACTGGCATTTGACAGCCACTGATGTAAAATATTGCTTAACATCCCTTTACATCCCAATGATGCTCCCAAATTTGCCTTTTCTGTTCCAAGCACTAAAATTCAAGCATCCTTGCAAAGATACCACTAGGTTTATTTCAGGGAATGAAAAACAGCCCTACCATCTGCCAGTGATTTGTTACAAAGGTCCTTAGTCCCATTCACCAAAGAATGGCTGATGTTCCTTTATACCACTACATGGAGGATATCCTTGTAGCGGCAGAAAAGCTACAAGGTGATGGAGGAAGCCTTAGCCTTTGTCATTACTACTATAACTCCAGCAAAACTGTGTTGCTCCTGAAAAAATTCAGCATCAACCCCCCTGGAAATACCTTGGCTGGCTTATTAGGATTCAGACTATTACTCCTCCGCCTTTGCAAATTCAAACAGATATTTGTACATTGCAGGATGCTCAAAAGCTTTAGGAGACAATTAATTGAGTTTGTCCTTTATTGGGAATTTCAAACACAGATCTGAGCCCTTTGTTTGCACTGCTCAAAAGGGAACCAGAACTCCTATCGACTAAGCAGATCACATCAGAAGCTCACCAGGCATTGCAACAAGTAGCTGATGCCATCTCAAATCGACAAGCAGCCCAATGGGGTCCTGAGCTAACCTTTTTTCTAATAATTCTGAACCCTGCTAAACAGCCTCATGCTTTGATTTACCAATGGGATCCTAAAGCGCTAGACTCTTTGTTAATTACTGAATGGATTTT
>VWYO01024496.1:83925-96871 GCA_013400275.1 Rhadina sibilatrix
TATTTATTGAGTTTTTTTTTTTTTTTTTTTTTTTTTTGCCAAACCAAGGGACCAAAACTATAAGCACCCAACACGACAAAAAAGGAATTGGGAATGCCCCCCCGCCAAACGCTTACAGAAGGCATTGTATGTTTTCAATTTTTTTTAACAGCTCCTTGATGGATCCTAGTCCTCTGATTGTCAGAAATTACAGCTCAAACAGAAGTTTTTTGTGTTGTTAAGGGATCCAGAGACAGGTAAAGTTGTGGGACTTTACCTCTTGTTATGTGGAGTTGAAGTTATGCTTGTGTTTCCACAGAAGCTGGACCAAGGTGGATTCCAGCAAGGAATATGAAACTGTTCTGAGAATCCTTGACAACACCACCTGAGGATCCAGCCCTGACATTGACCTCTGAGGATTCATGATTTCGCCCTTGAGAAGAGCTCCATCAGCAACTGCATGACAGGTAACAGACTTATGCCCTTGGGAAGATAGTTTGGGTTACCTAGGGGTGTTAAGGTCACCAAGATTGAGTAGGCCACTTTAGGAGAACTGCTGAACAACACATGCAACTGAGAGACAGGACTTCAAAGAGGGGGTGCAAAAGTAATCCAAGCAGAGAGCCTTAAGTCAAAGCCTAAGTAAAAATAGGTCACTAATTGAATTGAAGTTGAAGTTTATTTAAGTCTAAAGAGTTGAAGCTATTGAAGTCGTTGAAGTCAGGGTAAAAGGAATTGAAGTCAGATATTATTCTTACAGTACAGTGTTATATACTTGTTACAGCTCAAAATAGGCCACAGCCCTAAACAGTCAGAAAAATTTTCCCACAAACTACAGTCTATTGTTTGCATTACTTTGGCAGCTTTTACAAAATTACATAGTTTTAAAGACCTTGACAGTTACATACACAACTCTCTTCCTAGTTTTTTTCATATCTGTGTTCTCTCTGCACCACAGCCTGTACCCAGCCAAGGCTATGATATCTTGATTCACAAGCTCCACCTTCATCTCTTATCTGTTCACAGAGACTGGTGGAACCCTTACTTTCCTAAAGCACACATATAGCCCCAGGAATCAGAGCTTCTTGGTTCTGTGAAAATAGATTTCTATGTTAACTATACGGGGAAAGTTCAGCCAAAATTGTGGGATGTTTCTCTCTATCATCTTGTGTATAAGAATCAAAGTTTTTGGTGCAACAGTACCACATTCAGAGTTTTCAAGTCCAGTAATACTACTTTAGGATTGCCACCAGGATTGTTTTTGGTTTGCAGGGATCAAGCCTGGGTGGCTATCCCCTCATACATCAAAGGAGGTCCCTGTAGTTTAGGACAACTGTCCATATTGACCCCTAATACATCTATGTTTTTTTGGCACAGATATCCTGGTAGGGTGATTGCAGTTTGCAAGCATTCAATGAAGATACAACGACAAACTTGACTTTTGGTCTAAAGGACAGTGCTGGGCAGCATTGTTTTTTGCCACTGGAGTGACTTCAGGCAAGGCTTTAAGGTAGCTGAATAAATTAAGTTGTTGGCTGGCTAAACAGATGAATGCCACTTCCTTGGCTTTGACAGGGCTGCTGACTGATGCTGACTCTGTTAGACACACTACTTTGCAAAATAGAGCTGCAATAGGCTTTTTGCTTTTAGTGCAAGGCCACGGATGTAAAGATTTTGGTGGGATGTGTTGTATGAAACTATCTGGCCATTCTCAATTTATTCATGCTAGCATTCAGGTGCTGAGAGACAGTGTTAGTAAATTACAAACTGATGACAGCTTAGATTGGTTGGGACAGCTTTTAGGAGACTGGGGGCTTAGCAGCTGAATAAAAAACTTAGTAAAGTAGCTGTTTATGTTTTGGGTGTTACTTTGTGCTTGTTGTAGTGCCTTGTATTTTGCAGTGCTTACAGAGACTGCTTACACAAAGCAACGAAGAAAATTTTATTGGTGGAACAAAGAGGGGGAAATATGGGAGAATCAATGGAAGGCAGAGCAGGAAGTATAACTGAGCTTGTGGAGCAGGATGTTCTGGCTTTGGTAGGATACAGGCCATGGGATAAGCGACCACAGGAATAAGAAGAACTAAGTACAGCATGTGCAGATATCAAAGTTTATGAAACTAAGTAGTTTTGTAAGGCTGCCAAGTAACACAAACAATAGACTAATTCTGTAACTAGTGGGAAATTTTTGCTTAATGATGTGACTGCTTAGAACTGTAAATGCTTAGAGCTGCAACTGCTTAGAGCTGCAACAGTATATAAGACTGAACTGAGTGGAAAATAAACAATTTCAACCCCTTTTTTTGCTTGGACTTCAATGACTTCAGCTTCGACTCCAACTTCTTTTCCTTTGGGCCTCTGATTTCTTTTTGCTTGGGCTTCTTGCTTGGACTAATTCTTGCACCCTTCCTTTGAAGTCCCATCTCTCAGTCATGTGGCATTTTTTTTCATATTTCTAGAAGCATTTTGTTGATGCTCTCTGCTGGCAGAGTATGAATCTGGGCTAGACAATGCTTTCTTTTGTAGGAACCAAAATTCCTATGTCTAAGAACCTCAGATGTGGAAAAGAATCCAATTCAATGAAGGAAAAATTTGACTTTATTCTCCAGCAGACTATTCTGAATTTTGTATTAAGTTCTTTCCACATGCTGTGCTCAGCTCAACTCTAATGAACGTTTAAAAAAAAAAAAAAAAAAAAAAGTAAAATAAAGGTATTTTGGCCAACTCCTTTCACCTCTGGTGGGAAAAAGAGCAGATATGCCACCAGAGCTTGACACTCTCTCTAGAAGTCATTGCATAGGATGTGTAGGACATATAATGGGAGCTGGAAAGGATTTTAGTGAGCATGCATTTTCATTTCATAACTACCTTTTCCTTTAACCAGTAGAGCAGATATGTTTTTTGCATACAGGTGAACATTAATCCTTTAATTAGAAAAGGGATCTCATGCAAGGTGGAGGCTTTCTGAGGGAGCAAAATCTACTTATCCACTGTAATGCAGCCAAGCATTTCCACTGTCACCACCAGAGGAAGAGATTTCTGCATCTGTTACCGCTCCATTTTCTTAGGCTTGCCTACTGTCAGCAGGTACAATATGAGTTGCAGACACTACCAGTAATTACTTACAGTGGAATATTCAGTGCCGTGCTGCTCCAAGGCCTGTAACAGTGCCAGGCTCTCTAACAAGCATCTCATTTCTCCTGAGCTCCCACAAAAAGCAGCAGCATGCTTACAATCAACACCATGAAATATCAAAATGTAAGTGACACTTGACAATAAAGGATGAAAGTTTCATTTATTTTAGATCAGTGAGCATGAGCACATATAATGGGATTGAGAGAGAAAATTCCTCATATCCTTCTGTACTCATATGCACTTTAGGCAAATTCTTCTCATCCCCAAATGAGCACAATTAAGTACAAAGATCCCTAAAAGGAGAAAAGACAGATTTATCCCCAAGTATCCCTGACCTACCACTACTTGTAGTGAATTTTTTTTGTCAAAACTTTGCCAGAAAGTGTTCAGAACTCCCAGGAAACTCACAATTGTTTTCCTCTCCTGCTGACTACAGTGGGTAGGGCTCTTGGCTGCCTGTGGGCTTAACCTTCAGCTTTTACAGTATAACAAAGGGCAGATTTTGGGTTTCAATTCCTCTTACATGTGAGTATCATAATCTACAGTAAGCTGTTTTCCAAAAACAAATTCTGGCATGGAAGAACTTTATTTCAACATGATGCTTCAGACATCTCTTCATGGGCTCTGGTGCAGTGTCTAGTAAATAACAATCTGTAACAGAACTCTGTTGCAGTGTTTTGACTGACACACCACGTACTTTCTCTATAAACATCCTTTTCCAGTGATTTTGAAGGATTGAGATTGTAGCCTGAAATGCAAGTGGTATTTTAATTCCTGTCTCTTTTGAGAAACTTCCTTGACATTCAGTGCTATTATGTCCTCCCAACACCAAAGCAAAAAGCAGGAAAATTTCTTGGCCCTGTCACAGGCTGCCCAGGGCAGGGATAGAGTGATCATCCGTGGAAGGATTTAAAGATGTGTAAGTGTGGCACTTGGGAATGTGTTTTGGTGGTGGGTTTGGCACTGTTAGGTTACTGCTTGGACTTGATGGCCTTAGAGGTCTTTGACAATCTGATTCTATTCCAACCTGATTCTATGGTTCAAAATTCTCTGCAAACTGTATTTTCCAATTTGTGAAGAATCATGTAGGGAAGGAAAGCTGAAAAGGAGTAGCCGCCCCTAATGTAAATGTAAATCTGACAGACACAAGTAGAAGAACCAAGGATTATAGGGCTCGGTAAATAATACCTTTCTGGAAATGCAAATTTCCCCAGACAAATGCATCCCATCCAGCTTGTAAACAACAGGTGGCTGTACAGAACAAACCAGGGTCTGGCAGTCAAGATCCTCATTTACAAAGATGCTCAGACAATTCCCTGACAAGGAGACAAATGGTTGGGTATTTTTTTTTTTTCTCCCCTAAAGAGCCAGAACCTTCTAGGAATCCTTAAAAGTTCCTGCCCATAGGAATGAGAATGATCCAGGATAGGCCAGGTCCCTGAGTGGGGTCAGTGCATAAGAAGGAGTAGAGGCAATGTTCAGACTGACCACACTACTGCTGCAGAACCTGAGATAACAGGCTCATTCTCCAAAGCAGCAGGAGCTCTGATTTAGAGTTTTCAGCTCATACTGGCATCAGAAAGGTCCTGTTTGGCCAGCACTGACAGAAATTACGTGTTGAGGGCTCAGGAGTGTGAAGTTGTTCAGACTGCTGTGATGTGCCCAGGGCTTTTTCCTGAGAAGATATGTCAGAGGAGATGGGAATGGTTAGGTAAAAAAGTTCTCCTGATGCTTAAAACTCTCCCGTTGCTTAAAACTCTCCCTTCCCCCAAGACAGGCTTCCAGTTGTCACTCACTTGGTCATTTCCCATGAGCTGTGAGAAAACCCGGCAAACCAGGAGGCACCTGAAGAGGACCCTGCTGGGAGCCTGGCCACACTGACTTACAGCTCCCTGCACATTATGGATTTGGGAACATAGCAAAAAAAGACAGATCTACCCTTGTGGAGTGGCCCCACTACCTCCCAGGAAACCTTGGCAATGTGTTAGGAGTGGGGATGAGACATAAGGCCAAGGATATGTGATGCTGGTGGCTGAGGTAGAGCAAGATGCAAATGTAGAAACTGAAAAAAGGAATTGGTAATTTCATTTTCGCCTGATACTGTGTGTCTGCAGGGGTGGACATATCATTGTGATTTCAGGGACTCATGGATGGTGAAATCACTGAGTGTCAGATTGTGACGTCTCCAAGGGATTTATTGTGACATCTCACTGCTTATATCTGTATGTCAGCAGAACCTGGGCCAGTCTGACTTGGGACAAAAATGGCCACCAAGAGCGATGGCAACTGTCCCATCTGCCAAGACTCTTGGAAGGATGTGGCTTCTGCTCTGCCCTGTCGCCACCACTTCTGCCTGGGCTGCATCCTGCGGTGGACACACAGAAATCCCTCATGCCCACTCTGCAGGACACTGATAGAAACCATCAGGTTTTCTGAGCAGGATGAATGGGACTATGTACAGTTGGTCATAACCTCCCCTGCAGAATCACCAGAAGCTCATATCGCAGCAGGGAGAACTCCTCATCACCTGGATGAAAACAGCATCCACAGCCCTGAGACATCCACTCCATCTTCTCCACAGGGAACATTGTCCCCAGCTGAGCAGGGAGCTGCAGGGCCAGAGCCTGTGGGTGGCCTTCTGCCTGAGGTGTGGGCCACACTATTCCAACAAAACCAGCATCTCTTGGAGCCCGTGCGGCCCTGGCTGTGCCAGAGGCTGGAGCGAATATACCGTGGCCGGTGGTGGCTGGTTGAGGCCACAGAGAGCTGCATCCTGCGCTATCTCTGCATCTGTGGTCTGGATGCAGAGGCCTTGTCCTGGAGGCTGCTGGTCTTCCTTGAGGGGCACACAGCACTGCTGGTGCATGGCCTCATCGAGGTTGTTGCAGCCCAGTGCAGCGAGGAGGCCCAGAGGCTTCTGTATTCTGTATACACTGCTGAGGATGAGGACAAGAGTGAAGCAGAGAGCACCAGCTCCAGCAGCTCCAAGTCCAGCAGTTTCAGCTCCAGCAGCTCCCAGGAGAGCACTCCCACCAGTGGCTCCAGTGTGGAGGAAGAAGGTGGTGCCTCAGATGTCACTCACCATGAGGTTCCCAGCCACTCCCAACATGTGCCCAACCCTGCAGAGTGGGACGAGCCCCAGAAGGAGCCAGGGCAGCTGGAGCAGCCAGTAGTGGCAGGTCCCTGTGCCCAGGGCAGCAGCTGCAGCCACTCTGGTCCCAGTCAGGGCAAGAGCTGCATGCCTGGGGTGACCCGGTGTGCCCAAAAGAGGAAGGCCCCCAGGTCTCTGGGTTCTCCTCAGCCCAGCAAGAGACCATGATGGGACTGAGTTGACCTCTGCAGCTCTAAGGGGGTCATCACTGTCATAATTTCACATTAAATTATGAAACTTCATCTCTCTCTTTGTTTCCTATTTCCCACCCAAGGCCAGTGCAGTCCATGATGCCTTTGGGAAGTGAATTCACCTTTACTGGTCTGACTTCCAGAAGGCATTTGTGAGGTCTCCATTATGTCAGTCCCACAGATCCAAGGGTCTGAATCTATAAATTTTGGAGTCCTTTGGTAACTGAGACAGTCTGACATCCTTAAATGCGAGCACATTTGAAAATCTTCCTGCATATGTGATTTGGCATGTGAAAGGAAAGTCTGAATCAAGAAGCAAAAAAACTTTGGAGAAATAGGATTCCATTAAAGTTCTTATTTCTTTCAGTTTTATGAGCTAGTTTGAAATAGATTGTTCAAGTCTGTAAGCAAGCACCTAAACCAGAACCCAGTAGTTGCTAGGCAGCAGTGCCTTTGCTCTGCAAAGACTCTGCTGTGAATGTGAGGTCAAGGGCAGTCTTATGATGGTTGAGTCAGTTATTCTGGTCCAATCAGCACAAAAGGTGTTTTTCAATGGTCTCCAGGGTCAGGAGGTGAAGGTCTGACAGACAAGATGAAAATAAAGATTATTAAAATGGTGACCAGAAGTTTACTGTTATTTTTTGACAATAGAAATTACTTAAATTTGCAATGGTAATCCAACCTATTTCACACAGAATAGTCCTCGCTAGACACAGCTGGACAGAGTCCACTTGAAATAATATATTATCTACTGTATTAGTAACAAGTAACAATGTGCCCCATCCCTACAGCAGTGGTGCAGTTGTTAAAATAAAGTAACCTTTTAATCTCTAATGCTGTGGCTGATTAGTTATATTACACTGTAATTATTGCACAAGTTGTTCACTCAGGTGGAATAATGGACAAGGATGAGTAGTTTTTTTAATCTTTCTTCTCTCCTACTCTCAGAGTCTTAGTGCACATTTCCTCCCACCCTTCTCTCCTTTGTCATGCACAGGTGTGTTTTCAGGTCCTGGAAACCTTTATTTTAATGTTTAACTTTGCAGATACTGGTTGCTTACTTTTGTTGCACCTGACAGGTACAGGTTACCACAACACAAGATGAAAAAAAAAAAAGGTAATTGTGAAAAGCTTACACTTAAAGCAGCTCATGCGTAAAGGGAACTGCACATATAGGAAGGAAATTTTATCTTGAAACCAGTGGGAGCTTCAATTTGATATGTGACATTTGACCTGGATGTCTCTGGAGTCATACTCCAGGATACCTAATTTTAATTTTGAGGAATTCCTTCATGGCATGGATCTACCCTGGAGCTGTTGGTCCTAGAAGTACATAGTACCTTGGAGCAGTGTTTCAGGGGTCAAGATCCTCAGACTCTCAGCTTCCCCATTTGTCAGCCTCCGATGACCTCAAGTGACAGTCAGGATCCACTTTCTTTGGTGTTTGTTTTTTTGGCGGGGGTGTTTGTTTGNTTTAATCTCAGTTCAGTTCTTGCTGGAATTTTCTTTTGGTTTCAAAAGACAGGCCATGTGTGTAAAATTCAATGGCCAACAGTACTGGCCACCATAATGGCTTGAACAGCACAAGTCTTCTCAAAGTCATTTAGACCCATTTTCAGTTTTATTCCTCAGCAAAGATCAATTCTTGAATGCTTTTTATATACATGGAGGTTTCACACAATTTTTAAAACAACTCTGATGATTTTTTTTCTTTAAATAAAAAACAACCTACCTGACTGAAGAGATGTGACCTACAAACCATTAGATGAAGGAAAAAACACAGGATAGCAAATCTTTATGCTTGTTTTGCTCTTCAGTTTGTCGCTCTCTATCTGTTGTTTATCTCTTTTGGAGGCAGGCTAATGAATGACAAGGTTTAGTAAACATTTGGTCTGACACAGTAAAACAATTGTTTGGGGGTTTTTTTTGCATTCCATTCTGGATCTGGGGGAACTGTCCCAGAGAAGTCTTCTGTTGCAGGTGCCATTCCTATTGATTCTTCAGGCTTGCCATTTAGAGACACAGAGTTCTGCAAGTGCAACACCTTCCAGAATTCAGGGCCTTAGTTGAAAGTACCAGAACAAAATCTACAAGAGCACAGAAATTCAGGCAATGAAATGCTTTCCAGATTCTTGGTATCCCAAATGAAAGTGTTTTCTGCAAGACCTGCAATAGCTTGAAGAGAACTCCTTTTGTGAGAAAGAACTCCCAAAGATAAGAAAAGCTAAACAAAAAAGAAAACATAAAAGCAAAAATCTCTATGTTGTAGAGGTTTAAGAAATGACTGATGGAGAATTATAATGGAAGCCTTTAGGCAAGCTTTGTAAGTCTCTAAAGCCCCATTCCAGCTGGGAGTTCTCTGAGAACCAGTGCAAGGGTTTTATCATCTGTCAAACTATGGGCAGCTTGCAAACCAATTAGATAAATGTCTTCCATCCTTGAAACTTTCAAGAAAATCAAGCAGTCCTTTTACCCCAGAGGGGCCTTTGGCAGAAATGAGGAAACATAATTAATCCTGCTGTATGCTGGATATATGATTTTTTTAATATCCAATGGAGCATTAAATGTCTTCCAGAGCACATGGGCTCTTAGCCACAAATCACCTGAGCCCGTGAAAGAAGATTTGATAAAAATTGGTGTGAGAAACAACAACATGAGCATCTTTGTGATAGCTGTCCTTGAAGTATAATCTAAATTTTTTAAAAGACAGCTCTTTTCCATGTCTATTTTGGTCCATTCTTCTTGGAATTTGGATTTCACTGACTGTTCCCCTGGCTCCATGCCAGCATCCAGAGAGACCACTCTGCTATAGCCTTCTCCTTCAAACCTTGAAGCAAGTGCCAGTTCCTTGTCATCATGGCAATTCCCATCTGTCTTCTCTCTTCAGCCATTTGGCCTCAGGATCTCTGCAACAGCCCCATCAAGCTCTGCAGAGAGCACCAGGGCATTTGAGTCCAAAGTTCTCTATCACTCACTGGACCAACTTACTGTGAGTGATCAATGAACCTCTAAAATGGAAGGAGGTGCAGTGGAGACAGATAAAGGACATATGCTCATGAAGCTCAGGGAATATTGCAGTGTGTGATCCTCTTCCTATCTTCTGGAAGCATCACAGAGACACAAGAGACACATTTTGTATTTAGTTTTAAATTAAGTGAAAGGAAGTGGAAGATTACATGGAAAGTTTTTACCAAAAAAATTAACTGCTTTGCCCCTCTGCAAACCTTAAATCTTTCTCTGCAAAAGAGAAAGCATACTCTCTGTTCCTATTGATTGGTTGCTTTCAAGAATTTCCATAGGAGGATGACAGTGCCCATCCCTTTTTAGCCACTCAGATCACATCCCTCTGTTCTTCCTTGCCCATGATTTCCTTGCCTTGCTGTAACATTCCCAAGAAAAAACTCTGGATTTTGGAGGTGCTGATGTTAATCCAACCTATAAATAATACAGCCTTGCAAAGAACACACTGGACCATAATATTTGAATATTATTTGTTCCAAATGACCTTGCTGTGATTTTCAGAGGATCATTTTGTAATTTAATGGTTCAGCTGAATTCCTTGTCCTAAAAGATTCTCATTGTCTCATTTAATAAAGATGCGGCCGTTCCAGACCTTCTCAAGATGAAACCAGCCATGAGAATACTGCACATGTATGTGGATTTTCTGAAGTGATTACTTTTCTTGTCTAATCCTACAGAAAAACTATGCTGCTGAAAAACAACTGCTGTAATTGAACTGAAAGGCTGCTAGGGAAATTTTATTCCAAAGTATAAATTTAATAAAATTATATGTAAAGCAAAACATGAGTATTGAAAAAGAGTCTTTGTAATGCTATTCTAATACTTTGTGTTGATGACAGAACATCCATGTGGGGTTTTTTCAGTCCCTCAATTACAAAGAATACTATAAAGCAAATTGCAACCGAATGTTTTCAGCTCCTGCAAAACACATTTAAGCAAATTAGCAGAAACAGTTACATTTGAGCTGCATTTCCAAACCCAGGATTTTACTTTCATACTTAAGGTCAGAGAAGGTAGAGGGAGAAGACCTGTTTGTTGAACGTAAAGCCATTATGGAACTGTGTAAATTTATTCTGTTCCTCCCCCAGATGGATATTCTTATATTGAAAACACATTGAAAATTGAGGCCAAGTTTCAAGTGACTTTATATCAATCAGCTCTGTTAAACCATTATAACGAGCATTAATGATCTGGCTTAAGAAGTATCTGAATGAAAGATAAGCAGAAAAATCTGCACATTCAAAATGATACTTTCTTGAATAAGTCAGATTTTCCAGAGAATTCAGAAAGCTGGTTTGGGTTTGTTTGGTTTGTTGAGGGGAGATTTCTGGTTTAAAAGAAGTGAAAAGACCTCATACTTATGGTAAGTGAGCTCAAGGAAAAGGTTTGAGGGGTCACTTGGATACTACTGAGGACACAGAGAATTCTGAGCATTTCCAAAAAGTGCATCCTTTACTTTCAGACTCATGAGAGAAAATATGTAATCAAAAAAAAGAATGAAATTATTTGAATTCAGACATTGCTCTGCCCTCCAGTAAGCCACAAAATTACACTGTACCATTCTCATTAGTACAAACACAGAAACACTGACAGCCTGGGTCTGGAGAAAAAGGAAAACTGTCGCTACTATCATGGTAAGAGCAGTCAGGGTTGGCAGAGCTGCTCTCATTTAAGTCTCCAGCCATCACATTGACTTACTGTATTCACACTAAGTGAAAAATGCAAAATAAACACAACATTTACCTCTAAATGAGACATTGTAAATTTAAATGTATTTACTTGCTTGTAATCCAGGCATTTATGCCAAAAAGAAATGTAACATGAATCCCACAGAAGACTCCTTTTCACCCTAATAACACTATTACTTTATTGGTCATTTAAAGTAAGTTATATATTTTAAATATCTGTGCCTGTGAGCTATGAAGATTTATATCTGCATTTCCTAGATAAATCCAACTGCCATTTTACATTTATAATTCTGTCCTAAGGAAGCAAAATTGTGTAAAGCAAAGAGGTGAAAATACAACTTAAAAGATAAAGCTCTAAAATACTCTGTCCATTTAATATGTACAAAATTAGTTTGTAATTTAGTTTAAAATTATGTAAATTAATTTGGAATTTAATGTGTAGGAAAATTCTGCACATTTCACAATACACCTTTGTGATGGAAAATAGTCTTTTTAGGCAGCATTAATTATGTAATAGATGATGTTAGGTGACACTAGAGCACTCATTCAAATCCCTGATATATCGCAAACTCTACTTTTAAAAATTAAATAATCCAGGTAGTCCCACCACAAATTCCAAGCTCCATCCTTACAGTGCTAACCTAAGCAGTGTACAGGACACACGGATAGCCCGCCCACCCCTGGAGGGTGTCTGAAGCCATGCTCAGATCATGGCCAATGACTTGGTTTCTTTCTGTTCTCTTTTCATGGATTATTTCCCTGCAAACTGAGAAAGACAGAAAGCTCAGCTGGTTGGCAGCAGCTGTATGACCTGGGTGACCTGGAGACTCCAGCCAGTGTGCTGCCCCTTAAAACAATTTCAGGCACCATCCCAGTCACATTGAAAATGTGTTCTGCCCAAGGAAAGACTGATCCCACAGGGACATGTGAGCCATGCAAGAAGAACAAAAATAAGGAGACATGGAAATTGAGGTGATGTCAAGCAGAAAAACTAAAAAAATACATTTAAATTCATGTTTTAACAGAACAGTCTGAAAAGATATTCTGAAAGATAACATCAATTGTTAAAACTCTGAGATAGGAACTGGAAGTAAAAGGACAGATCATGTCAGTTTCATCTGGATCACTGCTCTCATGGATTTATTTTCACATTTAAATAATCCACATGTGTTGATTTAATGAAGTCTCTCTCACAAACAGATTCTAAATTGTAACAGGCTGCAAGGTGCCTAATTCTGTGCTCTTTCTTAAAGAGTTCCATCCATTGCTTAGTCACATTTTCCTGTGCATGAATCCAGAGGCAAATATGATGCACTGCACAGTGAGATGCAAATTACATGTTAGAAAGATCTGAAAGGACAAAAGCTAGAGCCAGAAATACAAGTTAATTTTGACATCTAGACTACAGACAGTCAATTTCCAAGGGAAATCAAAGGAGGAACACTCATTAAGCTGCTGCTCAAAAATTAGAGGTAAAACCGAAGAAGTCTGAGGGACTCAGTTTTAGTTGGTAATTCCTGGCTTTGAAAGGGGCAAGGTAAAAATTCAGGCTGCCCTCTTGTACCTCAAACTGGACAACCTAATCCTGGGACATGTCCAGGTAACTATTACTTGTGAAAATTTTGCTCATAAAAGCATCTGGCATGTCTTGAGATACCAATGCAAGCCTATTTCCTATGCACATACTCTCTTCAGAAGGGACGTGTTCCTCCTGGCTGGAGTGCAATCCAATGCCATGGGAGGGATTTCTTTTCATTCTTTGAAAAGAGATTTTTTTTTTT
>VWYO01024496.1:96886-129305 GCA_013400275.1 Rhadina sibilatrix
ATACTCACTTCATACATTTCAGTGCAGTTCAGGTTGCAAGTTGGTGAAGAGATTGAAATTCTTTCTGCCTTTAAAAATTTGAGGCGGCATTTTAGTAAACACCAGCTGGGTGAAAAGCTAGTGCTGTTGTTTGTGTTATTGCAAGTCTATGTGTGTGCAAGTCTAAGTTATGTGGTTCCATAAAAGTATTTTTGGTGTAAGCCAGCACTAAGCTCGTGGTTGAATTTAATCAATGGTAGTGGCCCTACTTAGCTGCAATTTAATTATATGAAATCTTGGGAGAGAATAAAAGTTATAATATGCATGGTAGAAAGAGGTCAACATTATTATTTGCTGTTTCCACATGAGTCTCTTTCAGCCTGAGCTGTAGGTAGATGGTTGTTGCAGCTTCCTCTCTGCTACCTCATGGCAGCTCTCAACAGTCTAAAGAGCAGATGAGAAATTCTGCTCCCTTCCCTTTGTTTGTATAGAGATTCTTTTGTCAAGGTCTGAGCTAGAATACTCTTGGATCAGACAAACGACAGCAGTGCTCCTAAGGAAGTTTACTGGCTTTCTGAGAACCTGAAATTAAGGCTTGTATGGTTGCAATACAAACTATAAAGAGAGTAATTCTTTAGCACAGAGAGTATACAATAATAAAATAAAATTCTCCTCACTATTGCAGTCAAAGTCGGAAACAGAAGTCTTCAACTCTCTGGGTTTTTTCTCCCAAAACCTTTTAGCAAAACACTTTTTAATTCACAGAAAAAATTAATAGGATCTAATATTTCAAAAACCAACAGCCTAAGTAAGATTAGCAGATTTATTTTTCTTACAATTATCTCCTTTGCAGCTGAATTAGAAATTACTGGTTTGATTAGAAGAGTGAAGCTCCAGAAAAGGAGAAGTTCAGATGCCTTGAGTATCCTTAACCAGATCATGTCAGAAATTCAGACATCCCTCCTTGGGTAACCGTGAAATTAATTTTGTATTGCACATCTTGTAGATGTGTCCAGTGAAATGAACAAGATGTTTTAAGACATCTGTTCTCCTGCTCAATTTTTATTACTTGTGACCCTCCTTCTCCTTTGGTCACCACCACAGATGAAATAATGAGCACCATGGTTTGAGCTCTTGCCAGCAGGAGGAAAGTCTCACCTGATCCTCAGTATATGAGGAAAGAGGCAGGAGGAGTGTCTGCTCCAAGGCTCTCTCTGAGGAGTGTGTTATGGGTGTGCAGAGGTGTCCCAAGTCCTGCCCTGCAGGGCGATGACCACCTCTCCCCACAGCTGAGTGAGGACAAAGCAGAACTTCAGAGGAAGCCCTAGAAGACAAGAAGGCTGCACAGGGAATGGCCAGGCAGAGTCAGACACAGGTCCCTAGGGCTTTGGCTCAACACACAGAACTGGAAGGCAGCCTTTTCCTGAGCAGTAATGAGATAGTTATATCACCACTATATGACATTATAGACTCTCCTTACAATTATATAGAAACCTCCACTTTTTCACATACATTGACTCCTAACAACTCTTGCTATAAACAAGCATTTTATTAAAATGTCAGGTTTCAGCCTCTGAGGGTGCATTAAAAGGTGACACAGAAACCATTGGCTCCAAGACAATTCCCTGACAACTATGTGAAATGAAAGAAGGAAAAAAAGAGCAAGGCAGAAAACACAAACTTTCATCCACACTTGGAGCCAGATATATCCCCCTCCTGAGTCCATCTAATAGTTCACTTCCATTATTCGAAGAGGTTCACAAATTCTTCCTTTCTCATGAGTCAAAAGCCTGCTCGACCTTCAGCAACAAAAGCATCCTCTTATCCTGTTTGTTTTATTACACAAATCTTCCAATCACCTAAACGTAGAGATGAAGAACAGAAAACTAAGACAAAGTTAAGCCTGCACCTGAGGTCTCTTTTTATCTACAAAGAGCCTTTACACATTCACTCCAATTTTGCCATTCAAAGTGAATTAGAATTCCACAGTTCACAGAATCCCAGAATCCCAGGATGGATCAGGCTGGAAGGGACCACAGTGGGTCATCTGATCCCATCTCCCTGCTCCAGCAGGGTCATTCCAGAGCACTTGGCACAGGATTGTGTCCAGGTTCTGGAATATCTCCAGTGAGGGAGACTCCACAGCCTCTCTGGGCAGTCTGTTTGGCGCTTGGTCACTGCACAGGGAAGAAATTCTTCCTCATGTTCAGGTGGAACTTCCTGGGCATCAGTTCCTGCCCATTCCTCTGATGCCATTGCTGGGCCCCCTGAAGCAGACCTTAATCCATGTTCTGAGCCCTCCCTGCAGACACTGACAGACAGGCATGTGGTCTCTTCTTGGAAGTCCCTCCTTGAGGCTGAACCACTCCCTCAATCTTTCCTTGTAAGAGGGATGCCCTAGTCCATTTTGCATCTTTGTTGTCCTCTGCTGGACCCAGAATCTGTTTCATAACCTCTTGCACAAGGCATGGTTATATTTGTGTCTCTTTACATCCTCATTGCAATCAAGTGCCTGACATCTCTGTCTGGTGAATTGTCCAGTGCCACAAAAACACTCAGCACAGGGCTGGCTGCCATAGCTAACCCTGCAAAGCAGCTGATCGAAACCTGGAAGCCCCTGTCCCTACAAGAGCTTATGTTACAGTCTTCAGGTGCTGATCAGGAGGAGACAGTGCGCAGAAATTGCTGATGAGAGCTCAGCTTTTCCTTTCTGTTATTCCAGTTTCCTTCTTGCAGTCTCATTCAGAGCAGAGTTGCAGCATTTCCAGGAACAGCACTTCAAAAACACAAACACTTAGAGTGGAGATCCAAATGAATCTTCAACTTGTGGTTTGTCCACAATAAAGTGTTTTGGTGTGTGTTTTTAGTGTGGTTTTCTGGCAAGCAGCAAATTCTAAAAGATCTCTGTGATCTTCCTCCATCTCCTCCCAACAGGTGAAGATAAGTCACAGCTGGTTTTGAGTTTCTGCTGTGTGAAGGGACCGCTTTTCAAAAGCCACCCAGGGATCAGTTTTGAGCACTCTGCATCTATGGGCCTCCTTCTCTCTGCTGTCTGCACTGGCCCCCTGCAACTGCTCAGCACCTGATAAGATGCTTTCCTGTTAGGCTTTTCTTTCAGGAATTACTTGCATTTACAAATACTCTCTTTTAGCATAGTTTCACGAAATTTCCAACCATTCTCCTCATATGAATTATTCTTTCTGTACGTTCTTTCTGGCAGGTGTTGGTCTATTGGTGCTGCATCACAACTAAAACCCTGTTTAGAAAGTCCGTCCAGAAACAGGTGAATTTTATGATATTCCCTGGGCTTTCCTTCCAAGCCAATCAATCTGAAGGGGGAACAACAAAATAGTAGGGGTGATGAATGGCTTGAGAACAACCCTGTGGAGAAGGACTGGGCAATCCTTGAGAAGGAAACACTGGGTATGAGCTGGCACTTTGTGCTTGTAGCCCTGAAACCCCTCTGTGTCTAAAGAAGGATGTCCCACAGATCAAGGGAGGGAATTCTGCCCCTCTGCTCAAGTGAAAACTAGGAACAGGTTGCCCATGGATGTTGGGGATGTGGATGTGGATCATTGGTGGTGTTGAGGGTTAGGAACCTGATCTAGTGGAAAGTGTCCCTGACCATGTCAGGAGTCTTGGACTAGATGATCTCTAAAGGTCCCTTTCATCCCCACCCTTTCTGTAATTTCATCATTTCAGGTCACATGGGACAGGAGAGAAAAAAAAATGAAATGTGATCATGGCAGCGAGTTAATGGGGGATGTTCTGGGGCACAAATGTGCAAGGAACTCAAGATGAAATCAGCACCTTGGGGAAGAGTCCTCTTAAAACATAAAATGCGTCTTCTGGAGTTATTTGTGGCCTTAGTTTCCAGGAAAAAAATATCTTGGTGCTCTGAAATTCCAGCTAAATTCCAATTCTAAATATGCCTGCATATTTAGACCTTTAAAAGTCCAATTCCAAATGAAAAGGAATATAGATGCATATTTTAAGAGGCACTTACTCAAGCAAGGAGAAACATCCCTCCCAATAACAACACAAAGAAATCCTGGTGAACAAACCTCCATCTTTTACATGTGGATTGTTAAGCACCAAAGTATGGCAGTGGACATCCTTCATTTGCACAGGTTTGAAGAGAGATCTCTGCATCCTGAGCCAGAGCTACATGATGGCTGCACACAGCATCCTTGACTCACACCAGCCAACCCTCAAACTACGAGAAATTAGTTCCAAGTGAAAAAAGAACTGCTGGGCTTATGACTCTCAGGGATGACAATAGGCAGAGGTAAGAAGGGATGATGGCACAGCATGACCCATGTGGTGATGTATCTTGGGCTCTCCAGGATCATGACATGGTTCCTCTGGCCCTTGTACTCCATTCTGGAGAGACAGCAATTCCAGCTCCTTCCTGAGGCTGTGGGGAGGAGCATAGAGGAACCATCTTCCAGAAACACAGAAACTTGGGAAGAGGAAAGGAACCTGGCACTGTGGGCAAGTCCTAGTGGGAGTGGATGCAGATGGCGAAAAACATTCCTTTCTGCTTCTCTCTGAAGCAGAGATACAACGCACAAGGATGGGAGACTCACCCAGGGCTGACCACCAGCACCCAGGTTCTCCAAATCCCAGCATTGCCCAGGAAAAGGCAGTGATAGGAAGAGGCATCATCCAGCCACAGGCACTCCATGCTGACTGATCCCACCACTCCGCTCCTCACAGAAAACCTTGGCAAGGTGTCAGGAGCGGGGATGAGACACACAGCCATGGACAGATGATATGGATGGCCAAGGGAGAGCAACATGGAAATGTAGAAGTTGAAAACAAGAAAAATTATCTTCTTCTTTCTCCTGACAAAATGCCCTGTGGGGGACATCACCTGCTGGTGGAGGGTGACATCAGCGAGAGGCAGATTGTGACATCACCAAGAGCAGGACTGTGACATCTCACCCCTCACTGCTTAAATACAGATGTGGGCAGAGCCACTGACCGTCTGGCTCCAGCCTGAACTTCTACTAAGTGTGACTCTGAGGTGTGGAGGATTGAGCCAGGTTCTTCTGGTGCTGAGTGACGCCTGTTCTTGGCAAGTCCCAGTGCCAGTCCCAGAGCAACCAGCAGGGTTTCCCCAGCCCTGCCTGGCTGGGGCAGTGTGCACTTACAGCACTGAAAGAAAACGTCCCCTGGTCGGATGTGGGCAGGTGACGGGCCTTCTCCTTCCTCCCCTCTCCTGCAGGGTGTGACACCAGTGAAGGAGAGCAGCTCCTGATCCTCAGCCCTCCTCAGCTTGCTGCAGAGGCCAAGTAATGGCCACAGAGATGGGCAGCAACTGCCCCATCTGCCAGGACACCTGGGATGACGTGGCTTCTACTCTGCCCTGTGGCCACCAGTTCTGCCGGGGCTGCATCCTGCAGTGGGCACAGACAAGTCCATCATGCCCACTGTGTAGAAGAACAATAGAAACTGTCAGGTTTTCTGATGATGCAGATGACTATCTAGAGATTGTCATCACAGCCCCTGAGCAGCTGCCAGTGGCCATGAGCCAGGCAGGGGGAGCTCCCAGCGGCCAGGATGAGAACAGTCCCCATTTCCCTGTGCTGGCCCATCCCTCTTCTCCTCAAGAGACACCAGCCCGAGCTGTTGGCGGTGCCCTGCCTGAGGTCTGGGCACAACTTTTCCGTCGACGACGGGAGCTTCTGGACCCTGTGCGGACTTGGCTGAACCAGAGGATGGAGGCCATCCAAAGGGACCAGTGGTGGATGGCAAGGAGCAGACAGAGTGCTATCCTGCATGCTCTCTGTGTGTATGGGCCAGACTGGGACATCATGATCCAGAGTTTGCAGGGCATCCTGGAGGAACACACAGTGCCACAGGTCCAGGGCACCATTGACATTGTTATGAGCCACTGCAGCGCAGGGGCCCAGAGGTTGGTGTGCTCCCACCCTGCTACAGATGAGTATGATACCCTAACAACCAGCAGCAGCTCCAGCAGCTCCAGTTCCATCTTCTCCAGCTTCTCCAGCCCCAACAACTCCAACTCCTCCAGCCCCAAAAGCCCCAGCTTCCCCAGCCCCAATAGCCCCAGCTCCAGCTCCTCCAGCTCTTGGACACAGACTCAAGCCAGCAGCCCTGAAGTCTCTGCAGAGGAAGAAGAGGAAGCTGCCCCAACGGAGGCCACCAATGCCAGAGGTCAGAGCCACCCATCAGCTCTGCCAGTATGCCCAGAGCAGGATCAGTCCCAGGAAGAGGCAGGTCCCTCTGTCCAGAGCACCAGTCTCAGACCCTCTGGTCCCACTGAAGGCAGGCGCCACTCACCTGGGTGGCCCCAGCGGTCCCTAAAGAGAAAGGCCCCTGACACTGAGGACTCTCACCACCTCTGCAAGAGACAGCCCCGCCAGTAGCACTAGCAAGGCTCTTTCAACCACTTATTGAAGAAAAAAGAAATAAATTCTTGTTTTCCTCACACAGTCTCTGGGCTCTGCTTCCTCTGCGTTCCCCTTGTTCCCCACCATTGGTGGCACCCATGTCCTATGGGGCACAGCCTTAGGACCAGGGCTATGAGGGCAGCACCTTTTCCCACAGGAAATCCAATAAATCCAATGCTCCAATCTCTCTGGATCTCTCTGCATGGTGTCTTGTCCTCCAAGAGAGTCAATAGCCCCTTCCAGTTTGAGATCAGCAGCAGCCTTGAATTGGGACATTTAACTGCAGCATCCCAATCTTTGAAAAATCCCAGCCTTCTCCTCCAGATAAGCTTCCAGCTGTCACTCACTTGGTGAATGACAATTCCCATGAAGTGCTCAACAACAACACAGGGAGGCCCACAAGACCCTGCTTGGGGCCTGGTTGCACTGATTCAGACACATTTTTATTTATTCCCACTGTTCTGTAGCTTGAAGAACAGGAAGGGGTTTTTGCTTGGTCAGCAATGAAGTGTCAGACTGCACCTTGCTGGCACAGTGCCTTTCCCATTCTTCAGGATTCAGGTGGTGAGCACAACTCAGCAAAGGCAGGAGGAGAAAAGCTGCACCCCTGGGGCACCATTTGTGTATTTGCAGATTCCTTTGTTCAGGAGCCCACATGCTGTCCTTTGGAGTGTGTCCTTGTCACCTCACTGTGCCAGTGAAAGAACTGCTGCTGAAACAAAAGGCAGAGAGAATTCCTTCCAGGGTTTGGAGCCCCCCTAAAAAGGACCCATTTTACTCAGCAAGCAAGGCTGAACAGTCCCAAAGCCTAAACACAGATGCAAAATGTCATTGTACCCATCACCCTTGATCCAGCAGGGCTGCAGAGAAGACAAACTGACACTAAAACCCAAAAGGACAAAATCTTGTACAGAGCCTGGCTTGAAAGGCCTGGATGTGATGACCTCTCCCAGGGAGGTAGACAAGAGGTCCTGTGAATAGAGACCAGGACTGTCCCCGGAAAAGCATGCCAGGCTGTCAGGAGCAGGGATTAGAGACAGGGCCAAGGACATGTGATGCAGGTGGCTGAGGGAGAGCATCATGAAGAAGTAGAAAGTGAAACTAGGAACCAGTATTTCCTTTTTTCTCTGACAACATGTAACTGCAAGGATAGAAGGCCTACAGTGTTAGAAATGAACTAACTTTTAGATACAACTAAATGGGGACAAAATCATCAAAGCAAAACAAAACTGTTTATTAGTTACAATTCACCTGAGCCATATGTATGCTGCCCTCTTTCCCCCAAGAGCCAAACACATACACTCTCAAAAAAAATTACTACATTTTATACCCTTTCCTGGCCAGGGCAGTCCCTGTCCCCATTCCCATTGTCTGAGTACTGGGCAATTTATATTCTCTCCTGACCACCTACTTTTCTGTCCCCTCCCTTCTCATCCTACTTCCTTTTTGGTCAGGTCTTCAACCTGGCCGCTTTCCAAGCTCACAGCAACACCCAACATATTAATTACAGCAAATCCAAACCATAAATAAAAACATACTTATGGTTTCCAAACCAAGAACTTTCATTCTTACCTAAAAACCTTTTTAGTTCAGCAAAATTACCTCATCCCTCACAACAGGGCAGAGGACTCTGATGTCACCAGCCTCCAGATGGAGACATCAAGCAGCACTGGATTGTGACCTCATGTTCTCTCACTGCTTATCTGGGAGTTCCAAAGAGTTTCAATGCCTCTGGTGTTGTCACTGGGGGTGGAGGCTGGTGTCAGAGAACAGTGGACTGGGACATCACAGGGGATGGATTATGACATTGTGCCCCTCACTGCTTTCATTCAGACATTGGCAGGGCCACTCTGGCTCCAGCCTGAACTCCACTGAGCGAGACTGCAAGGCCAAGAGGATCAAGCCAGGCCTCTCTGGTGCTGGGCACAACCTGTTCTTGGCAGATCTTGGTGCCAGTCCCAGAGTCATCACTTCTGATATGGCCACAGAGACAGATGGCAACTGCCCCATCTGCCAGGACTCTCGGAAGGATGTGACTTCCACTCTGCCCTGTCACCACCGCTTCTGCCTGGGCTGCATTCTGCGGTGGGCACACAGAAATCCCTCGTGCCCACTCTGTAGGACACCAATAGAGACCGTCAGGTTTTCTGAGCATGCAGAGGAGTATCTGGAGACAGCCAGCATCGCCTCTGAGCAGCTGCCAGCGGCCACCAGCCAGGCAGGGAGAGCTCCCGGCTGCCTGGATGAGAACAGCCCCCATGGCCCTGTGGTGTCCTGTCCAGCTGCTCCACAGGGAACACTGTCCCCAGCTGAGCAGAGCCCCTCAGGGCTGGAGTTCCTGGGTGGCCTCCTGCCTGAGGTGTGGGCCGGGCTTTTCCGTGGGCAACCGCAGCTGCTGGAGCCCCTGCGGCCCTGGCTGCGCCAGAGGCTGCAGGGGATATTCCGGCACTGCTGGTGGCTGGTTGAAGCTGCAGAGAGCTCCATCCTGCACGACCTGTGCGTCAGCGGGCTGAATGCTGAGGTGTTGGTCCAGGGGCTGCAGCCTGTCCTCGGGGAACACACAGCTCCACTGGTGTGTGCTGTCATCAGCATCATTGTGGGCCAGTGCAGCGAGGAGGCCCAGAGGCTGCTGCGCTCTGCTGCCATCAGGGAGAACAACGGCCCTGTGGCCAGTGTCTGCTCCAGCTCCAGCACCACCTCCAGCTGCAGCTGCAGCTCTAGCTCCAGCACCAGTTCCAGCTGCACCAGCTCCAGCTCCAGCAGCTCCTGGACCAGCAGCTCCTGGGTGGCGGCTCCCACCCATGGGCCCAAAGTCTGTGATGTGGAGGAGGAAGCTGGCACATTGGACGCTGCTTTCCCCAGGGGTCCCAGACACCCCTCACCTGTCCCCATGGAGTGGGACCGGCTCCAGGAGGAGTCACGACAGGAGGTGGTGACAGCAGCAGGTCCCTCTGCCCAGGGCAGCAACTTCAGCCCCTCCACCCCTGTCCTGGGCTGGAATCGATTGCCATGGGGACCCTTACAGCCCATTAAGAGAAGAGTACCCAGCCCCCAGGACTCTCCCCAGACCTGCAAGAAGTCAGCCCACTGGCAGCTCTAAAAGGACTCTTGCAACACTTTACTGAAAGACAAGGAAATAAATTATTTTCCTCACACAATTGCTAGATGCTCCTTTCTCTCCCTTCTAATGCTTTTGCCTCCTCCTGCCTGAATATGGGTTGCACTCGGGTGCTGGGGGGCGCAGCCATGGGCTCACAGAGCCTCCAGACCATGTTGGCAGCACCTCTTCCCGCAGGAACTCCTGCTGCAGCTTCACACTCACAGGGCAGCAGAAGCCAAAGGCAGAGTGGGCAGCAGAAGCAGCTGATCTTGATGCAGGACCATGCCCTCAGCCTGCCTTCAGTGCTCCTCTCTCTCCAGCCGCTGGCTGCTGGACATCTGCACTGCTCTGGTTTCTCTGGGCTGCATGATGCTGGCTGGGGCAACCTACATAGGGTAGATTTTCTGGCAGGCAAGCAAGGTCTAATGCAAACTTGATCCTGAATCATAGTTTTATCTCTATGAACCAATCAAATAAAATTGTTTCAGCACAGATTTATTGTTATTGATAATATTATTGAAGGGTAAAGTAATAAGATTGACTCCAACCATTATTAAATCTTGGGAAAATACTTTATAAAGCAATAGTCTTTATTTCCTATTAATAAAAAAAAGCTGGAGTTGCTCAGTTTGAGGGAATTTACTGAAATTACATGTCAAGTAGATACACTATCCCAGGAGAGTAAAATAAAAATTACTTGTTCAAAAAGAAGCCAATATAATAGTGCTGAATGGGAACTGTATCTCATGGGTAATGCATGACTAATAATGGGGACCAAGAGATTTAACAGCAGAGGGTTCTATTTTGTTTTTCAATTTGCAAGAGAAGAAAGTTTAGAAGCCACATTGCCTTTTAATGAGAAATTTTAAAAAATCATCTTTTAAAAAAGGAGGGAAAATAATTATTTTCCAGATCTTATCCTCTTAAAATGTTTAAAAATAAAAGTAAAAGAAGAGCAGTAACTGTTTTAATTCAGTAAAGAAAAATCGACCAGGAGATGGATAATGGACAACTTTATTGCCAAATACTATTTATTTTTTTCTTTTTTCACTTCTTTCAGCCTATCTCCACAGCAGACCACATCATTTTTGTGCTGAGGACCCCAGAGTGGATGCACATCTCCCTTTACTTGCTGGACAGCCTTTTTTCATGCAATCCAGGATACAATTGGCTTTCCAGGCTTCCTGCACATGTTGTACCTCTAACTGGAGAAGGACTGGGAGTATGCTCTGCCTTTTTAATGGCTTTAGAAACCAGCCTTCAACCTGGCTAACAGATGTAAATGTCAAACAGAAATAAACCAGAAGGAAGTCCTATAAAATAAACAATAATATTAAAAGGGAAATGCCTGGGAGAGATAAACAGACACAAGAATGGCTGGAAGAATGATGTAAGACTGACCCTGGTGAACCTAGCCCTGAAGTACAGATTGGCTCTCCAACCACAGTGATAACTCTGCACGATATCAAGGACAGGTATAGTTGAGGTTAATTTTAAACAACTGTGAAGTCAGATGCTGTAAGTAGGTAAGTGATAGGCTTTCAAATGCAAAGCCATTTTAAGAGTAGGCTGATAGTTTTGAAGTTCTGCTAAGCCTCCAGCTCTGGATTTCAGATTTTCCTTCTCTGTATGCATCTTAGAAATATTGTGGAAATATTATCAGTTCTTTTTCCACTGTCTCCCAGTGGGTAACATTCTTCAAATATCATTGGCCTTGGCTTGGTTTCTAGACTCTTTTTCAGAGGCCTTTAGGCATGTCAAAGGCTCAGGAAGCTGCAAAAGAAGGCTTTGGGCAAAGTTGTTTGTCATTCAGTTGATGTAAGTGAATATTGCTCCACCTGGACAGACTCTAAGCAAGGTTGCTTTGATCCCAGCTGCAGTCATGGAAACAGCTGGATGAACGTATTAATGTTTGGCTTAGTGCTTTCTTTCACCTTCTCCTTCCATGTTCAGATCAGCAGATACTTTATTTTCTTGAGGTTGACTGCATCTCTCAGGAAATAACTAGGTTGTTATATGCTCCACAGGACAATATTTTGAGATAGTACTACCTATATAAAGAAGTATCTTGAGATGTTTTCTTTGTACCCCCCTGACTGCAGATACACTGGACTACCTGTGAATTTGTCTTGATGAATGGCATCATATATTGCTCTTAGACTCCATTTTTCCAAATTGGTTAATCCTTAGCTCACATTATTTACATTTTTGCCCCAGCAGACATTGTCATCTATCCTTTATGGATGGCTGCCACTGCTAAGCACCGAAATATTACTATCAAGAATGAAAAAGAAAAGGCCTAACTGGAATAATACTAGCTAGCAATGGCGGTTCAAATAAATCTAACTTTCCTAGGAAACTTCCATTTCCTTTCTATTTCTTCAATTGTTCTAAAGAACTGGAAATAAAACACATCCCCTAAATGAAATCTCGTTGCTAGAATCTGTCTTTTCCCTACTTCTAAGACATAAAGCAGTCATCTCAGAATCTCAGAGATTTGTGACCGCTCTTTATCTTTTCCCACTTTTCTCCTTCTTCGAGATGTCATGTTGGTTGTTTGATTAATCTGGTATGTGTAATATCTTTTCTACCCAGGTATCAATGAGGTATAATAAAGTTTTAATGAAAGGCTTTTAAATATGTCACAGAATCACAGGATAACTTAGATTGGAAAGAAGTTCAGGACATTTATAATTCAGATGAACTCCTTTGTTCTGCACATTAGCTGAGTACTGCAAGAACAACCTCTCTCCAAGTTAGTGGATACCTTGGTCTTGCCACAGGAAAGAAGGACAGAGAGATAAAATGGTTTTATTGACAGGATACAAAGGGATATTTGGACATTTCCAGTGATGCTAGGGACTGGAGAATCCAATGTAAGACAATTGTGTTATGAAAGGAATTCAGTAACTCAGAGTTACAAATCAGCAGTGGTTATTTTCCATTTAAATTCGGTGATGGCATAGGTATCTGGGATATAAACATTTCCATTAATCTAAATCCAGTATTCAACAATGGATATTTCCTGAATCAAATCAGAAACTCATAATTAATACAATGGGATTTTCTTTTCGTTGTAACATGCTCCCTATTTTCTCTAAAGAAATTAACAAAGACATGTACACATACACAATTCACAGCAAGGCAGAATATTCAAGTGTGGACCTGAAGGTTAAACTTCGATTTTAGAATATCTGTGTGATTTCACCTCACTAGACACGATTAAATGAAGTGAAATCAGTTCCACACATACAAAAAACAACAAATTCCAGGGAAGGAAAATGCACATTTTTAAAGGGAAACTTAGTTGAAACACATATTTAAAACCACCATTGAAAAAGTTAAAAGTAAAAATTAAAATTTAAAAAGATGCATTGCTTTTGGATTTTGTTTTTTCTTATTTTCTTTTCTGCAGAGTACTGCCTATATAATATATTTATTTTTCTACTATTTCTCCCAAATTTAATTATAATTTTAAATGAATTGTCATATTTACTGAACACCACTGATGTTGTTTTTATAAATTTTCAGTCAAACTGATAAGTTTAAATTCATATTCTTCTTGCAGTGGAGCATGTAAGGTTTTAAGACAACTTTGAAATACTCAGAAAACCTTCATCAGCTTCTTAATGAGATAACAGCAATGTAACCCTCTTTCACAAGAGAGAATTAACATTTTAATTCCTAATCAAGGATTTTATGAAACTGATCAAAATGATCCTGTGATATTCAAAAAAATTCTCCATATTTTCCATACAAATAGCTGACTACTTTTAATGTTTTGTTTTTCAAATGTATTGTCCCAAAACAACTAGCCAACCAAAGTAAAACAAAATGGAAAACTCTGACAAAAAGCCATTGAACCTTCACCTTATAAGAAAAAAGGGGAAACTGTGTTCTTGCAGAAGTGAGATAGAGCTATCACAAAAGAACTGAAATATTTGTGAAGTATTCCAAGTCCTTGTAGAAATAGATGGGCAAAATTCAAAGACAATTTCGTATTTATTTTTTAAAATTTAAATTTAAAATTAATTTTTAATTTTAAAATTTTGTTTTAACATTTGGTGTTAACTTTTGATAGGTTTGCCTGAACTGCACAAATAAATAAGTTAAGAGAAGAAAAAAAATAACATTGCTAAGCATGCTACAGTTCCAGAAGAGGCGGCATCATCATCTGTGATGAGAGTAGAAGCATTTTCAGAACTCATATTTCTCTACTCAAAACTCTTACTCTGAATAGTTGTTAATACTTAAGGAATGAGGAGCTCTGTTGCCCAGATTCCTCATTCTCCTGAAAGAATATTTAGCTGCTCTCTGCCACACTAGTTCATGCAAAATCAAGCAAGTTTCTATTTATTACTAAATAAGCCCAGGTACTTCACTTCGCTTGCAACACAAGCTAAGAGTACATAAAATTAAATGCCTTGAAAATCTCATATAGTCAATATTTTAGAATAGCTAAAATACAGTTCTTCCCAAGTGCTTTGCCATAAAATTTGCCTTGTTGTTGTTGTTGTTGTTGTGTTGTTGTTGTTGTTGTTGTAATTGTATTAAGCTGTAACGTTGATAATGTCAGCTACACAAGTCCTTATCTCCCAAATTTCAGTTATCCTACTCGTGGAAAATTGCTTATATTACCACAGTCTGTTGGTTTTCCACCTGTTCATTTTGAAGTTATGCTTGGCTACTGTTTTTCTCCATCTCTCTGGATGGAGATTAGAGGATAGAAACATAGATCCAACAACTTGAGAAGGATGAAGGGTTTTAAGAACTACCCTGGTTGATACAACCCTTATTTTTCAAGATGAGGTCACACACACACAAATCCAACCATTTGTAGGTGGATTTTACTTTATCAAACTTATTTTTACTTGAATTTCTTTTGTTCTGCTTAACCATACCACAGTCAGCAGTAAGCTGCTTATATAATCTCTCTTCAACCACAGTTATCATTTATGACAAAGTCCAAGTTCCTCCTAGTGAAGGTAATTTTCTGAGATGCCCCATGCAGTTAATGGCAATTCAGAGGCACTAAGCTGGGTTTCTGAAGTGCCTGAAAAATATCTATTTCTCTCTACAGGCTGCATTGAGGTCCTAAATAACAAACCACTAAATAATCATAACGACAATTGAAAAAATCAGCCACTTTGGTCTTGTCACCTTGATTTGCCTCCACAGTCAGAACTTTCACCTGTTTTGTACCCTCACAAAGGAGGAAGTTTGCTCTTTTTAGGCTGAAGATTGTGGTAAGAGTTTCAAAACTGCTTCTACATCTTGTAGCTGAAATCCCATCCACTCGAGAGATGCTGTAGTCAGACCTCCTTTGCTGGACCCTTTGGAATTAGGAATCTTTTTTTCTTTTCCTTTTTTTTTTTTTTTCCTCTTTTTTTTTTCCTATCTTTTTTTTCTCAAAACAGCAGAATTCACATCTATGTAGTTTCATCATGCCTCTTACTGATCCACTCTATTGGCTAAAAACTTCAAGATCACTGTAAATGATCTTGAAAAGATATTCTTTCAGAAAGTTTGTACAAAAGTTTTTGAATTTCTCTCCTCCTCAATCTAAGAGTTTCAGGCACAGCAGCCCCTTAAATTCTGAGGTAACGCTTCCTGAGGGAGGAAAATAGAAAGCCTTTAAGATTCCCATTGAAGCATTTAGCTTGTAAATCACATCTTTTTTCCAATGAATAGTTTTGAACACCACTTCCCAAAACGAATCTTTCTCCAAGCAGATGGTCTGGCAAAACCCATGTACAATCTGTAAGACAGAGTTTGTACTTGTACTCTCATAAATTTGTTTTTCCTCCTAACAGATCTGAAAACCTGTATTTTTTCTGATTTTTTTTGTTCTTTAGAATCTGTGAGCAGAAGACAGGGATATTTTTGCCATAGCAATGTGCTGTTGATTAAGCACACTCTTGTCCTTACCATAGAGACCCTACCAGAAATATCAGGGATTTTGTGGGAGGAGATAGGAGACACAAAATCTGTTTCATTCTTTAGGTTCTCTTGAATAATTCTGCAAATTTGCAAAGAGCACATAGATGTAGTTACTAGAATAAGGCTGTTACTCACAACTAGCATCCCCAAATCTTTACTTCATAGACTTCATATAGTTTGTAAGTAAGGGATAAACCCAAGACTGGTCTAATTAGTAAGGGTAAAGGTGCAGTTTGGGGGTTGATGTGTGGGGATCCCTGCAGTCCCAGAAGGGATGTTGAGACCAATTACTTTGGTTTCATTCCTTACAGCAAAAAATAAAGGAAAAAAATAGCCATAGACATATGTGTTAAAGCAGTTTATTTTATTAAGGAAGAAGTCATCTGGCATTTACACTGTTGTTTCTGTAGATCCTCCAGGCAGAATACTGTATATATGTACTGTGGTTCTTGTAAGTTATGAATTAATTAAAATTCTATGAATTAAAAATTATACTTATATATGAGGTAAAAGCATCTTAGTTTCAGTCAGTTAGTTGGCTGGACCCCATGCGTGATGTATTAACACCCTCATTCCAAGAGATGAGATAAAAGTTACTAAAATTAAAGAAGCCAGCTGATGGTCACAACTACCATGCTGTGATTTGAAAGTCATGGGTGTAGGCATGTGAAATGGAAATCTACCAGAGAACAAAAGCATTTGATGTGCCAAGATTTACTGTCCTAGCAAGTGTGGAATAAAACCCAAAACCCAGGACCAGTCATCCTGATTTCTTGCAAGAAACAGATGGTAAAAAAACTTGACAGAATTAGCATGCAAACACAGATAGATTGCTGGAAATGCCACCAGCCTTTCTTGCACCAGAGCACATGTATAGGAAGATGAGCAGTTCATCAATTGACCTTATTTCAGATTTCCCAGCAGAGCAATCATTTCAGAGAAATCCATCTTTCCCTACATAAGTAATATCAATTTTGTTCAAATGGCTGAAACAAAAAATCTCTGAAGGAATACTCTAAGAAAAAAAAAAAAAAGTATTTCTTTTCATCCAATACCAGAGGACATTCAACATCTACAACCATATTACATAATCATTTAAAGGAACACAAATTGGCAGGGGAAGGTGTAAAACGCTGTCTGTCTTTAGATCATATTCATTTGCAATAAAAATTATTCCTGTTGTAGAGGGGGTCATAACATTTCTGATTTCTGGTGAAAATATATATAAAGTTTACTTTATTTGTTATTTCTAATAATCTCAATGCATCTGCTGAGCTAGGTGGGAATAAAAAGTGACAGTAAGAATGGTTCTATATTGGTCCCATTTGATGCTAAATGCTTAAGCTTAGGTATCCAAGCGCCATTTATGAAACCTATGTTCAGATTATTAAATCAAAAGAGCAGGAAGGCTCAAATATTATCCACTGCAAAGAGAGAGATTTCAAAGCCTCAAAAGGGTGTAGCATCAAGCTTTTCACTCCATTACTTAGAAGCATTCACTAACGTAATATATGATAAAATTTAGGACTTGTAAAATACAATTTTTCTAAAACCATCTGAACTCTAGAGGTGTAAAGGAGACCTTCTTTAAAAGATAACAAGGTTTAAAGGTTTTTCCAAACAAAAACTTCCAAAAAAAGGCAACAAAAAATATTAATTTAGATTTCATGTCTCTAAACATAATGAAGTGATGCAATCCAACTGTTTTCACAGATTTTGAGTTTAGATAGAACTTTCCTTGAGGTGTCTTTAGGAAAGATGCCAGTTTAGCATAATATTCAAAACATTATCATTTACAGCCTATATCTTTCTATTACAGTTTTGTTCATAATTTCCAAAATTTTTAGACACATTTTTTCGCTCCTCTCTTTTCCTGAAACCACTTCCATTTATATGGATGCCCATTGAATTTAGATGACAACATTCACCAAAATTTTGATTTGGCAGGTCCACGTAATATTTGATAAAGAAACTATTGGGCTCTTAAAATAGTTTTATTACTCTTTTGCATCAGGAAAAATGATGATCAGTGCCTGGTAAATACTATCACTAGTTAAGCACATATTTATACATTGTTATCTGGATGATGAAATACCTCCACTTTAATACCAAATAGCTCAAAGAACGGAACTTTTTTTCTTTTAATTTGGGAAAGAAAGACTGATGGAGAAAGAGAGCAAAGGGAAATAAATTATATAACTTACTAAAATATGAAAGCATTGTTTCCCAAGTTTTTCCCATCAGACCTGTCTTTAAAGAAAAGAAATCCTGAGTGTTTTAAAAAGTCTGAGTGCCAGTGCTCATGTCACAGATCATATGTCAGCCAGCATAAAGCATTATTATTTCAAAATATTTGTTTTATTTTTCTCTCCAGTTCCAAGAAAGAATTGATAAAGACATACCAACACCAATTTTTTAGACCAAGGATAAATATCATTACATATAATTTTGTAAGACATTTTTCATGTGTACATTAAAAAAGTACACTAAGAACTGAACATCTGAGGCATTCAAAAACATTATGCAAGTTGAGATCTTTTCCACAAAGAAAAAACTATGTCCATATGGTATGTATGGATCACTTTAATGGAGTTAACATATCAAATATGTTACATTTAACAGTAAATGTGAGCCTTAGCCTTAATTTCTTAATGTCTCAAATATTGCAACATCAGTGTGCAATAATCTGAGACAAGGCCAGTTATATTGCAAACATGTAAGTCAAATTATTAGTGTTATTAAAAGCATTACAGGGTATGTGTTGATGTGGAAGTTGTAACTATATCCTATCATATCATTCATTTCTATAGAACACAGTTTCATTTAAAACCTTATTAATCATAGTAATTGATGTAAATAAGTTGCTTCCAGCAATGATAACATAATTTCATATATAATCTTTATATATTTGTTACTGCTCTTAAAGCTGTTTAAATAAACAATAATGTATTTTAACTTTCCTCAGACTTTCAAAATGGTGGAAAACTGGAAAAAATGCAATGCATAATAACATTATTATACACCCCAGTCTTTTTTAGGAGTAATCCTTGCACATGATATCAAATGTAGTTGTGTTTTGCAGGTAAAGCCATCTACTAGAATATAGATTGAGATTAATAGGTCATTTCTTGAAGACAGTCCAAGGATTCTCAAGGATGCCACCTGACTTAAAGGTCATTTAACTATCTCCTACCACATTGTGCTCCTGCAAGCTCCTTCATTTAGAGGGATTAGAATTTAAGTGACAAATGTGAAAATAGAACCACAGGTTATTTCAGCATCTTACTCTCTTCAGGAAGAAAAATATGAGTGGAGTATTCCCATTTTTTTCCTCTGGAGGCAAAATCAAGATTTGAAGTTTCTTGCTACTTATGTACTTATGTTAGAAGTACTCCCTTCCTCTTTCTCAAGACAGTATAAAGCCACTTTTTATGAAATGAGAAAAGTTAAGTCTGCATAACAAATCACTGAATTAGAGCCATGTAATTAGCTTGCCTTGAGAGAGGCCAGTAAAAGCAGCACGTTCTCAGTAATTAGTCACCATAACAGTGAGAAGAAAATAAAAGACAGATAATCATTAAAATCTTGGTATAGCAATACAATCTACTTCCCTTCTTCTAGTCAAGTTAATAAACGCCACAACAATATGGATTTAATACTTCAAAATAGATTTCCTATTCTATCAATAAAGAAATAGGGCAGTTAAACTATAAAAACAAATGAATAGGCAAAAAATAAGTTCCTTTTTGAATTTTTCAGTAAAAATCATGTAGCCATTTGCAGAGGACTTGTCATTTCCATTAAAGGTTTCTCTCTGCTTGAGATTTCTTTTTTACATTTGCAACTTATTTCTGTAAAACAATTCAACTTGTTGAGGCACATATGACCTTTTCATATGAGGTGCAGAGTCTTTGATATGTATTTTCTGGGCTGTAAATTCTACACTGTGACTCCCTTACAGACTGCCTATAATCCCTTCAGGATGCCATATGTTCATCCTTTTTAATATCATTCTGTTCTTTTTCTTCACAGTTTCAATCAGTTTGTGATGCCAACGACATAAACTAAATCCTAATTTACATGTCCTCTTGATATGTATCATTACTAGAAATTAATCTTCTGAGTCAAAACACTGATCGAATATTCATATATGCATAGGTAGGTATATAGATATAATGAACATACACATAGCTGTGAAAATTATGTGTAAAAGCATAAAAGGCATTAGAAAAAATACAATTTCCCTCTATTCTATGTCCACTGAAGGAGGAGAGGAGGAAAGAAAGACTGTCAACAGGTTTCATAAGGTTTAGCCAAAGGAAAATAAACCAATAGAAAACATTTAGTTTGGTTCAGTTGTCCATACAGCAGGAAAATGAGTCTATAATGATTAGTCTTCATCACAACTACATTACACTTGAATACCTGAGGGTTTCTGAAAAAAAAAAAAAATCAAAACCATAAACAACCACAATAAGTGTTTTCTTCCTGTAAGATAAAAAAAAAATCACACATCAATATTTTCTCTATACTGAGCCATATTATGAACCAATTCACCTTCCACTTTATTGGGAATTTAGGAAGTTAACTCTTCTAGGCATTTTAGATTGCTAGGTGCAATTTTCTAGCATAATATCCAAATATTCTAAAGAATTGCTCTCTGCTCAAATAATTAATCTTTTCCAGTGATGAGGTGGAAGACAATGATGTGGTGATGGACTAGTAATTCATAACTGGTTCAAGACATACCATCAGGATCCTGGGCTGTAATCTAAAGATTGAAGAGAACAACTCTTTAAGAAACACTTATTCTCAAGCCTGATGCATTCTATCCAGCTGTTAAGTACTCCCACTTCCAGCTTACCAATTATAGGAAATCATTATAATAATTGTATCCAACTGCTAGTTAGATTCAGATATAAAATGCTGACATGATAATAGACTATTAAAATTAATAGAATTGGCAAGATATTAAATTAGTAACATTTCCACTCTCTTTCACAAGGCTGCAATAGAAGTTAAAACTCATTCTTTGGAGGGATTTTAATTGTCGAATCCAGTCTTATTCATATCACACTCTCAGCAGTTTTTTATTTCTGAAATGGATTTTACTGTGAATTATATGATGCAGGAAGGGAATAAATCCACCACCTCTCCAGCTATAGATTGACAATTCAGCATTCAATAGACTAAGGTAGAAATGAAAACAGAGCATGTAATGATCTTGTCAGACAACTGAGGTGTTAAATGAAAAGAATTTTTCATATTGATTTTTCACTCTTCCTTCCCCCATTCTGACCACATCAAATTCAGAGAACACTTCGTTCCTCAGCTTCAACAAGAGTTGAGAGATACAAAATTTCATCAAAACCAAACAATCCAAGGGACACAGAAATTGACCGGTGCCTGGGAGATTAACACACATTAGTCTGCGCTCTTTCTGTATCCCATGCTAAAGAGACACTTAAAAAGCTAGCTCAGAGAACAAGAAGTTATAAACTGAATGAATGAGGAGCATAAGAATTACATCATCTCAGTGGGATACCAATGAACTTTTGAGACAACATAAGCTTGTGGTTATCTAGAGCATCATTCCATTCTGGGCCCAGAAAGACCTTGAAATATAACACTACTGAGGACATTTTCCAGTCCTTTCCCCACGTGATGTGATGCAATCGAAAGAGAAGGGGCAGAACACATTGCTTCTATAAAGCTATCAGGTTTCGTACAATACTTATGGGTTTGGATTGCATGCACAGGGATAATGTGGAATGAGCTATGCAGAAATCAAAGTCTTCTTTGGCCCCAGAGCTCTATAGTCCCTATAAAGCATTTTAAACAAAAGAAAGCATTTCTAAGCATCCTAGCAAGCAGATTTTAAAAAATAGTGACATGGAAAAAGAAATAACTTTTTAGGTTATTTTTAAGAAAATATATATTGAAGGTTTCATAGAATGAAATTTCATTTAAAATACATCTCACATATGCTCTCCCAAAGAAAAATGCTAGAATAGGCCAGTTCTATGTTTGAAGAATATCTTCCATACCTCACTATATTGACTTATACATAAGGACAGAGTCCTTTAAAATGCCTCTAAACATAGAGAGAGATGACATTCTTTCTTTGACATTGTTATACCAGGCAACTCCACAGTACTTTATTGACAGACATAAAATCAAACGGAGGATGCCTGCCAGTTGATACATGAGTGTCTCTAATGACCTCACATCTATCTAGCTGGGTCAAATGAGACTGCACAAAAGGAAAATAATAGCAGGAGGACTCTAGCACTGTGGCAAGTGTTGATATGCCTGTTCCAAAGGTTTCCCTTTAGTCTAATAGTCTGTGAAGAAATTTATTACTGGTGATTCTCTGTCTGTTTTACACACACTAACAACTAATGAGTTTCTCAGTACAGTGTTCCAGTGAATCCAGCTAGGAACAGCCCATATCTACAGTGAGGTTAACATATGAGATGTTAGAGACCTCTGGAGAATGGACAGTAGGTTAGGGAAAGGGCAATAGAGCTGTGACAGAACAAATTCCTGATCCATGCCATGGCAGATCAGCCAAATGCTTGAGGAATCTCTGTCTACACCTATTTAAAGATCAGTCTACACCGCTCTCAAAGCAAAAAAGGGATCTGGCTGTAAGGGGAATACTATAGTTCTGTGTCTCAGAACTAAAATAATGAGAAATTTCTCATTACTGTGAATTGTTGTTACGTCATTATTGTCACATTATTGTTAAGTGATTGATGTAATGTACTCCCATTTCCTTGGACAATTCATGTCTACAGTGCTGCAGTAAACATTATTAAGTCCAACAAAAATTACCTCCATGAGCCTCATTCCAGGAGGTGTTATTTCTCTGTCCCTACTCATACTTAGCACAACAGAAAGACAATCCCCAGTCAAAAACCCTACACATAACTGGGTTTGTGTCTTGGTTTGGAAAGACAGGTATCTGCCAGGGAAATCTGGACTTTCCCTTAGAATGGGGAATGTAAATCCCTCACCCCCACCAAATTATAATTTTGCAATTAAGGGCTTTCAGGCAAAGATTTGGGAATAGGAATAACAGTTCTTTACTAGGAATATTAACAATACAAATGTAGTAGAAAACAAAACCACCCAACCAAACAAGCAAACAAACAAACAAACATTTTGGAGAACCCTGATAGATCCAGAGCTACAACCTGACACCCTGTTGGTCAGGGTGTTGGATGCAGTCCAAAAGTGAGTCCTCCTGGAGTGGCAGATGTGGTGCTGGTGAGGTAGAGATGATCCTGTAGAACAAGGGTCCAGTGATGGTAAAAGGGGTCCAGTGGGTGAGAAGGATCCACTCTTCCTCCCAGGGATCGGGTGAAGCCAGATGTTTTCATGTTCCTGTGTCTCAGTTTTATCCAGGCAGGAATGCCTGGCTCCCCCCACTACCAGGGGGGATGTGATGCATCTCACAATAGGATGATGGAATTTGGATGCACTACTTTGGGGACGGTATAGCCTGGGGAGGTGTTAATGGCCCATTATCAGAAGGCATCCAGCCCTCTTCCCCACCACCTCCCCCCATTGAGTTACAAGAGACAAAGGAAAAAAAAAACATCTCTCCATCTGCTTCTAACAAATGAAATAGAATACACACTCCTGGCTCCACAACCCAAGACAGTTTGCCATTTACACTTTGTGTGCATTACACACCTTCTGATGCATCTGTCACCAGTTTATTGTTAAAGTGAGAAATTCATTGCTGTGTGTTCAGTTTTGTATCCTGCTACATCTTCAGGTGAGTCTCTAGAAAGCACTCATAGATCAGGCATTGGAAATGAACAGTTCTTCACTCTCTGAGACAATGTATGAATTAGAAAAAACATCCTCTGTAGTCTGCTGCAGATAATCTGATCATCAGAGACAAGTCAACACCATATTTGACAGCTCTGAGCCAGTTAAGCAGTGAAAGTCACTGAAAGTGATATAGGGAAAAGTTGTAGGCATAGTGTCCTCTCCTGTGGAAATGAAATTTCCTAAAACAAAGCCTATTTATGCAGTGTAGCATTCTGACAACTCAAGTGCACTATTTGCAACATTCATCATAAAAGAGCAGAAATTATGTGGAAAATGTTCTGTATGTAAATGAAAACACACTTTCTTACTTTTTTTTTTTTTTTTCCTGAGAGGAAGTGGAGAAGCTGCTTTTTCTTTCCTCATCTACCCTCAAAATTCTTTACAAGCTGTTGCAAATGAATGGTTTAGATCAGTTAAAGAATCACCAGCAAAGGTATTGGCAAAAGGATTAATATAAAAGCAACAATGAAGTTTGTTGGCAAGGTTCACCCTACTACTTACTAAATGATTAAAGCATACAGAGAAAAATAGGACTAAATATCTAAAGTCAACCAAAAATTATCTAGCTGGAGGTTGGGGATGAAAACAAGTTAAGGATGTAAAAGGAGAAGGATAAAAAGGATGAAGGGATCCTCTTGAGTCATAAGGTTCAGAGTGGACTTCCTTGCCAAACCTAGCCCAGGACTTGACAAACAGTTTATGCCTAAAGGCTTTAGCACCACTTAATTGAAAGCCTAATTTAAACAATTTAACAGTAGATTTATGTAGTTTGCTATAAGCATAACAGTAACTCACTTATAGGTCTAACTTGAATACGAAGCTAATATTCCTAAGAAGACAGGATTCACACTTGCATGCACACAGACATTGTCATTTGAAGCAAACACCATCATAATTTCATTCTGCGGAAGCCTACTGAAATGTTATTAGTACAAAGTACTATTCCCTTTGATTCAAACTTCGGTGGCTGAATCTCTCAGAGGCCCAGCTCTCATTCTCTAGTGCTTTGATATCTGTCTTTAGTGAGACCCAAATTGCTCAACACCTTTCTCTTTCGGGAAAGGCTTTTCTGCCTCTCCTCATATTTTCCCCCATTTCTTCATGAAAAATAATTTTATGTATTAAAATTTTTCTAGAGCTTCAGAGTGACCTTTCCCCACAGAGAAGGCAAAAGCTTTCTCTCCTCAGGGAGCTTACAGACACTAAAACACAAGTGTCATACAGGCCTTGGCATCAGAAAAATGCTGTATTATCCAAACCCATGGCCAGCTTTTCAGGTATGGTTAATTTTAATGTCCATTCTAAAGGCAGTGATGGAATGTGACATAACTACTAAACCTGCAAGTGACACTTCCAGCACATTGAGGAGTTAACATATTTTCTGACTGACTGCTATTCAGAGTCCTTTCTAGCTTGGCTAGAGTTTAGGAAAAAGAATTATTAGATTTCCTGACTGACCAATTTAATGGTTTAAATTGAAGGAGAAAATTAAGCTCAGACATGAGTAATCATGGATAGCACCTTGCAGCACAGTTATGTAAGGTAGGCAGTTATCTGAAAAAAAGCTCAAAACATAGTAATGGCAAGGAATTAGCAAATTATTCTGGTGATAATTTATGGAATGCAAAAGAGATTGACATTTTTGACAGTGAGACAGATTAGAATACTGGCCTTGGAGGATAACAGTGTGAAAGAGAGACTGAGCATATATACGAGGCTGTAGAAGAGCTGGAGTTCAAAAATATTCTGTGAAAAGAGAGTAAAAATATTGATTGAACACATTATTTGAAAGCCTAGCAGTGAACTCTAAAAGGTTAAGGGGCTGTAGGTATTAAAATTAAAGTATCAAAACAGAGAAGTAAAAGGCACAGGAAATGTGAACAAAATGAGTGATTTAGCAGCAAATTAAGTTCATTGATTTCAGAAGGATATTGGACAGAATTTCAGTAGTAAAACAGATGTCCATTTACTATATTGATATTTGAGATAATTAATTCTGAGTTGCCTACAGAGACCAGGAAAAATTTTAAATATGGAAAGGGTAATGGTGCCTTACTCAGAATTACAGCACTTAGACCTCTAGGTGGGCAGAGAGGCATGATTCTCTCACAAAACTCAACAGCCACTTTCAGGGAAGAGGAATAGCTGTGATGACTGAAGCTGTCACAAATCCCCATCAGATCAGTGGGTGTTAAGTTGTGCCTCCTAGTCAAAATACATATTCACCAAAGTATGCTTTGGAAAACTTTAGAACTGTTATAAATCTGAGACAAATTTTCATAAATTTTCTCTCAGCTTTGCCTACCAAAGAAAGAATAAACTCAAGTTTTCATAATCTTTCTTCATCATGAGAACACTTAGGTTTGAAGCATCTTTGTCTGAGAATACTTTTATGGCCTTTCCTGAACAAAGATGAAAAAACATCTCCTTAGGTCGCGTTGTCTTGCACCATTTAGCCTCACTGAACTCATTAGGATTGTAGTGGAATTTGCTGTTCCAATGTTTAAGCTCTTTTGTGAATAAAGCTATCTCAAACGTTTTAGATAAAGGGAACAAAGTATATGGATTAAAAATGCATGGATGAGTTTCTAGCTTATCCATAGCCCGTCCATAGTCTTCCTCAGCTGTGGAAAATCAGCAAGTCTTATTATTTATATGGCATTTCTATGTTCAGTTGTGTCTGTAGAAATGTGAACTATAACTCACTGCTTTCTACAGAATTTTCCTTATTCAAAAACCTAAGTAAACCATATGAGAAGAAAGCAAAAAAACTCCAAAACATTACAACCCAAATGAGACAACATTTTGCTCTCAATGGACAAAGTTAATTTAATGCAAGGTAGATATAGTTGAAGCATTTCAGTATTTTGTCATAAATACATCTTATTCCATTTCTGAGCCACTTCTGTCTAATGACATGTCCTAGATTACAACGTAAGATGTGCCCACCATCTTCATGAGCTGTTTGAAACCAGGTGGGGCAGTGTTTCCCTTGCCCCCTCCCTCTGGGCTATCNCACATACCAACATCGTTTCTTGGCACATAAAATTATTACAAAGCTTTCCAAAGGATAAGAGTTGGAAGTGAAGGAGCCCTACACTTTTTTTTTGACAAAACCATATGTACATTTTCCAGCTCCACAATTTCTCCTTTGGCTTGTGGCCCTGCCAGCCTTAAGAAGGCTTCTCTCCATGGCCCTGCAGAAGGGTGTCAGGGAAGGGGCCAGCAGCCCCATGAGAGCAGGAAAGCCAGGAGCCCTGTTTTGGCTGACATGAGCAGTGACATGAGTCAGGCTGACATGAGTAAGGATGAAGAGTGACAATCCCAGGTCAGGCTCAGGGCCAGAGAGAGTGACCAGGGTCAGGCATAGACCAGTTAAAAGGCAGTAAAAGGTCAAGCCAGCAGATCTGGGTCAGGATGAGAGCTTAGTGCCCACACATCTACTTACATAGCTGTGGTGTAGCACAGGTAGGGATCTGCCTCAGGGCAGATCTTTCTTCCACTCTTAAGAAAGCTTTCCAGGTCTGGCATTCCTAAAGGCATAAAAAAACTACTCAGGAAAGAAAGTTCAGAGTCTTTTTGCACAGATTAAAAAATAATTGTTCTTACTTAAAATTTTAGTAATAAAGTTACTTTTGTGTACATTTTCTAAAATTAAATTTATTCTAAATATAGGCAAAAATTTAGGATACAGTTAGCTTCATAGTCTTAGCTTAAGCTACTGCAGCAAAAGAAAAGTTATCATCATCTCCAGAGATGCTGGATAAAGACAATACTCCTGCAGAGATGCAGCTTATCCAGTCTCAACAAGGCTCTAACAGATGTTCATGGGAGGTTGTTAATAACTGGGAAGAAGTGGAGATGATGTTTCCAGTTGAAGGGTTGGAGTCCTAAGGAACTTGGCTAGCCAAATCTCTATCTACTTATTTCAAGAATTTCTGCACTTCATCCTTACTGGGTCACAACTATAGCTCCATTCCTGCTGCCTCCCAGCTACCAGTAATTTATGTGGATGCAGTAAATAGCAATGGCATAGCACTGCTTGGAAATTCTGCCAGCTCTATTACTTCCACTCTCATTTCTGAAAGCAGTAATAATAAAAAAAAAAAAAAAAATAGGCTCTGGTTTTCTGATTTAGAAGCACTGCAATGCTTCATGTTTTGCAAATAGGTCTAAAGGAGAAGGGTAATATGCAAATTAATTTTTATCTCTAGAGTTGAAATTAAGTTTTTACAACTAGACAAAGCTGCCAACTAAGGACCTTCCTCATTATCATAAAATCCCTAAAATGTGATCTTGACTATGTTGAAATATCTTTTTATTTTAGCTTGAATACATTGTGAAGAACGAGGACTATATTAATACCAAGATCTGGCTGTTTGCTTGCAATTGATTTCTACCCTGATAAATGCCTCTGTACTTTAGTGGTTTGTAGCAAAAAATCATTTCTACCATTCACTTTTTTTTACAATGGTCTATTCAAGAATGGTGTACGCATGGTTGTACTTTCGTAAGTATTTTCAGATAGGTTTTATGCTGCATTTTCAAAAAGTGTTTTTACTGATGCAGACACAACACCCCTGTCTGATGACAATTAGCAGCTTTTTCAGAGCAACCAAAGCCCTGAAGACTAAAGAGCAAGAGAAGCCTTTTAAGAACTTCCATTTGTATTTCTAGAAGGTTGGTTTTCAGGCTGCCATGAGAATCATAAGACTACAAGGAGAATAAGCATTCCATTCCTTTACAATTAAAAACAATGGGAAATTATTTGGGAATCACAGATTGCTATGGGAAGATGCTCAGGATACTTCTCCCTCCTGTCTTTGTCCAAAAGGCACTTGCTATTTGTGAACTTCAAGCTGGAAAACCTTGTTATTGCTGCAGTCTATACAGAAGAGGACCAGTCACACACCACCAGCATGTGCCAAGAGCAATCTTGTCTAAACCACATCCTTGTGGACACCAGTCCCATGGGGACATGAGGATTATTGGGTTGTGTCTTTTGTGGAGAGGATCCTGAGGAGATGAAGGAAAGGGAGGTTGCTCATCTGCTCCGTGTGTAGCTGGTTTATCTTCCTCAGCTGAATACACTCCTGTGACAATTTTTCTATTCACACTGAAGCACTTCCAAGTTGCTTGTTTTGATTCACTGGGCTGTAAATCAACCCTAGTGTAATTTTAGACCCTGTTTTTTGCTCTCCATGCAATTACAGCAGCTCATTATAATACAAAGCCCATACTCCAGCAAGATTTAGCAGCCTGAAAACCAGGAAGTCACAAAACTACAGGGACACCAGCTTTCAATCTCTGAGTATTAAATTAAGAAAATATTACTATGTATGATCAATTTAGATTCCTTATCCTACTCAATTTTAAGGGTGTTCACACTCAAAAAATATGTTAATGCTTTAGTTTTATGAGCATGATGTATCATCTTTTCACTCTTTTCTCATCTGCATTTTCCTATCAATTGAAAAATCTGAATGTAGAGTAGATAGATTCATGAATGAGAGGCCTCAGTGACACTTGCCTTGCATTTCAATTTCTTTTCTGTTTTTCTGTACCAAATTTATATAATCCATGAAATCCAGGTGAGCTTTAGCTTTCACATATATATGGCTTCCAAGCTGTGTGCCTGATGACCAGCCCTGTGTTTATGTGAGCAGTATAGTTTACCCAAGTAGTAGTAACAGCCAAATGATTAATTCTCCAAACATATCTAGTTTCATTTTACATTATCCCATCTAATCATAGTAAATTAGGTGAGTTAAAAATAAAATAAATTAAATTAAAAACAGTATTAAGAGTGAGGGCCTGTTTCTCATGAAGAAATAAAATCACACCAATAACTCATGTCCTTATATCTGCTCTCTGTTTCTTCATGATCCCAAGTTTAGTACGTTATTTTCCTCACCCCACAAAGCTGTAATATTCTCATATAGTCTTTCCACAGAAGACTCAGTCCTACTGCTAATTTTCAGTAAACCTAGATTTTTCCTTTTCTCATCTTCTTTCCAACATTTTATCTGGTTTCCCTTAGCACCAAAAAAAACCCCAACAAACCAACCGTCCGACCAACCAACCAAACCCAAACCACCTAAAAACCCCAAAACAACACCAAAACAAAACAAAACCAACCAACAAACAAAAAACACCAAAACAAAACAAAAAAACCAAAGCCCCAAAAAATGGAATATGTCATGGCTTTTCCCATACATGCCACATAAAATTCAGACTGCTTCTGTCAGTCTCTTTCATTGCACAGCTCTCCTTTCTTTCAGCAGCATACACTGGTCTTGCTGCGTCCTTTTATACCATAACAGCCTACAACATATATCTTTGCCCCTGTTTTCTCATTCTGCATACTTTGAAGCATCCACTACAAACAGGAAAGAGTTTGAGGAGTTCTTCAGATACTCATCTGCATTCTTTCAAGCTTCTGTAGGAATGATTTTGACTTTGCAACAAAACTAGAATAAAATAATAATAATAAAAATAATATTCTTATTAAGAAGGATATTTCATCTCGACTAATATGCTGATGCATCCAAAGATGTTATAACTTCCAGTGATGCCATCTGACCTTCCCAGATTATGTGGTCCTAGGTAATGAAGCAGATGGTACCCAGCAAAACAAATAACCTCAGTACAAACACGTAACATGATTCTCATCTCCATTTCATTTTGAAGCAGTTTGGCAGTGCCTGGTCACTAAAGGCCATTAAACTAATGTGTAGATCTCAAGATGAGCATGGAGGCAGGCCAGCAGGAAATAGATATTCAATAGTCAATAAAAATAGGTGAAAGAAACCTGGAAAACCAGGGATTTACTCTTGTGCCTCTTTGCGTAATTTACATCTGGGAAATTTTGGTTGTGACAACAGATTATTTTTCTGTGTTACATGGCAACCATAATTATCAGATACCCAAAGTTTATATAATCACTTGGAATAGAGTTCTCAAAATGCCACATATTCAGCCAGATGTAGAGGAACAGAATTTTATTTTCCAGGTGCTGCAGTGCCCTCAGGGAAATGAAGACAGATGCTTTCTTATCTGTGCATTGCCTTACATAGAAAGTGAGTAACTACAATAGTATCAATATATCACCATCTTAAAAACACTTGAAAATCTGTGCAAGATTTAATTTTTTTCCCCTCATCCATCTGAAAACCATGTCACAAACCCACAAAATTATTACCTTGCCTGTCATTGGAGAAAAAATAGATAAAACACATTCCCAGCTCTTGAATTGGTAGAGAAGGCCTCATGATCATGAAGCATTTCATTTCCAAAGTCAGCAGGCAAATTAAATTGTTTGACTTTAATATCAGGCTCATGATCTTTTATTTTTTTAATCAGCCTAAGTTGGCAAAAGTGCTGATGGAAGCTAGAACCTGCAAGTTTCACCTCTATTAGTAAGTGCTTAGCACACTAAAAAAATGAAGCATACACTGGAAGATGCTCAACATTATCTTAACTGAGTTTGAGGCAATTTAATAGGAAGAAAAGCAGATCCAAACCCCAGGTTCTGACAAGAAGGATGCTTGTGTCTATGTATCTGTTGGCTCTCAGCCCTAAGGATATATATATTTTTTACTGTAATTCTCAATTGCATGGGAAACACATATGGGTAGCAGGTGTTTACCATATGTTTGCTTTTCCAGAGACAAAACCCAAGCTGTATTTGGCAGCAGAGGAACTGGCTGAACTTAGAGCAGAACTTTTGATAGATCATTGTTTAAGAATTTGCAGAAAAGGATGTGCAGTCTGTAAGAGCTTTCTGCAAATAATATATTGAATTAAAGCAATGGGATTTTTGAAAGGCCCGTGCCTTCTCACCCCACATTGACTTGAATCATATTTACCCCTGATGCTTTCCTATTATTTCACTTTAACTGCATCAGAAAGTACCTTCACAATTCACAAAATAAACTCAGATCAGACCAACTTGCACCAGACTGCAAATTTAAGTCCCTACTCATGTAAGCACTGTGCTTACATGTCATCTTAAATCATCTCATGCAATATACACATCAACATATTACAAACATCTCTGCCTAAAAATAAAATTCATGTAGCTTTGTTTCTAAAATCTGGGCCTACAAAATTAAAGAATTAGCCTCCAGAGATATGTATGCTGGAAGATGATCCCTATTTCTTTGCAAAAATATTTCTCTCTCTCTTCATTTTGTTAAGATAAAAAAGGAAAAAAAAATCCTCGTGTCAGTTTGCCGCTGTTTTTAAAGAATTCCCTCTATCTCTAATGACTGTAATATTATTTTTCAAATCACAGAGTACAGTGCAATAATTCTTAAGAGGTATGCAGCTAAAAAAACTGGAACTATTTCATAAACAGGAAGGAAAAGAAAAAAAAAAAAAAAAGAGGTTGAGGTCATTAGTAAGAATAACAGCTCTGGGACCATGATACTTGGTCTATCATTTAAAGACAAATTACAGTAATTATGTGGGCCCAGAGGGTTTCTGCACAGTACCTTATTTACCTAGGTCAGTGGTGCCTGTCCAAGCTCCACATTCATGAGCCATTTGCTACTACATTCATTAGGGCATAATGACTCAGCTGAGGGTGGTTAATGATTTGTTATTATTCAGAAAGACAACANTGGGTTTCAAAGTCTTTTTAAAGCTTATTCCCAAATTTTGGTAACATCTAGTCAACACCCAGCGCCTGCCATTGTGTATAATTTTTGCTGGAGACAAAGGAAAAAGTTTTCCCTCTGGAATACTTGGGTCAGAAAATTCTGCAGCAAAAGCAACACCAGTGAAAATTAATCGATCTTGCAGAACTATGCATTTCATCTCTTGGCATCTTATAAATGTCACCCTCATAATATGATAGAAAAGAGGAACTAATAATCTTCATAAATTATTATGTTATTATGAGAGCTTGTAAAATGTAGGGTTGTGTGTCGGGTCGGGTAGAAGAGGTGGCCTGTGTTGTTGTAATTGTGAAATGAGTGGAACAAAGTCATGAGACAGTTATGAAAATGGGTCTTAATAAACAAATAAACAGAGGAGCATAGAGGGAGGCATTTGGAGAAATATTTTGCTTGCTTATAAGTGAATGTGAACTCCAAAGTTTTCACAATATAGGTTTTAATTTTTTTTTTTTTAA
>VWYO01024498.1:10494-32889 GCA_013400275.1 Rhadina sibilatrix
GTGCGGCGGCCGGACAGACCCGGGCAGGGCGAGAGCAGCAGCAGCCGGCGGAGCCGCTCCCGGCCCGGTCCTGCAGCCGCTCGCCGGGGCGGGGGAAGCAGGAGGGGAATTAGCAGTGGAGGGGGCTCACGGCGCCGTGCCCGTGCCCTGGCCTGCTGCAGAGGGGAAAGGGCTCTCGCTCTCTGCACACAAGGACAGCACAGCCCCGGCACAGCCCGGCCCCTGTGCGGGGAAGCCGGGAGGGAGGCGGGCAGAGCGGGACTCCATCCCGGCCGCGCAGCCCGGCTAAGAGAGGCGAGCCGAGAGACGCTGCAAGCTGGGGCTTCGCCGCTACCGAGCCGGACCGGGTTCCCCTTCCCGAGCAGAGCACGGGAGCCCCCGCCGCGGCCCCGGTGCGATATTCTCGCTGCAGCCTGAGCCCCTTCGCGGCTGGCAGCGCCGAGCTCTGACCGTGCAGGGGGGCACGGCGAGCAGCGGGGTCTCCGCCGCGGGGACACGGGGCACCGTGCCACCCCCACGTCTGGCCCCGGCAGCCCGGACGAGGATTCCCACGAAAGCCGTGCCTTCAACTGAAGCGCTGATAAGACTCGAGTAACCCTAGTGGTTTGGGTTTTCTTTTCTACTCACCCTCTTCAGGCAGCAGAACCTGGAAGGTCTGGAGTCGGGTTGTCTGAAAACGCGGCAGCCTTCCTCTCCCAAAGGTTGTTTTTATTTCCTTTTCTCTTGGCGAGAAAACGCGTCTCCGGCGGGGAGCGCCGGTCCGCCCCTGGCTCGGAGAGCCGCGCTCCCGTTCGGCCAGCGCAGCCCGTCTGCAGGCACCGGGGCCGGGCTCTGCCGCCCGCCCCGACACCCGCACGGGGACGGGCGACACAGCCCCGCTGCCAGCTCCGCGGCTCCTGCCCCGTTCTGCTGCCCCGCCGAGCCCCGGCTCCCGGGGACGGACACACGGCTGGTGCCTCCTACGGACGCACCTTTCGGGACCCTCGAGCCGGGGCCGTGCCGACATTACCCGCGCTCACTCGGTTCACGTAGCAACCACACGGACACGGATGTAAAAGCGGCCCCAGGCACGCCTTGTTCCGAGTCCCGTTTTCCTGAGGAGCGCGATCCGCGGAGCCGGGGAGGGCCGGGCGCTCTCGGTCCCCGCTCCGCCGCCCCAGCAGTTCTCCTTCCCTCGGCACAGCCCGCAAAGCGGCAGGGACAAGGCAGTCGCCATGCTACAGTTTCAATTATTCCTACTTTATTCTTTTTTTTTTAATGTTGTTTTCCCAGGCACTACTGGTCTTTAGGATCGCGGAGTGTTTTTCCGCGTAACAAACCCAGAAAAAGCCGGGTGCCTGTTAAACGCGGCGTGCGCGGGTCTGTCTCTCACCACGGCGCTCGTAAGAGTTAACGAAATGTACCGCGGGAAGCAAAATATTCTGCCCTCCATGAAAATTCATCCGATTTAGTCTATTAGAAGGCTGAGGCAGGGGAGTTTTTCTGCCTTACGGAGGCGCGGGAGCTCCGTGTCCCCTCGGGCGGAGGGAGCGGGGCTGCCCCGGGACGCGGCTGCTCCAGCGCCCGCAGGCAGCTCGGGCCGGGCCGGGGCCGCCCCGCTTCCTTTCCAGAGCCCCTTTCGCTCCCTTTCTAAATGACAGCGAGAGGCTGGGCTCGAACCTGGAGGTGCTTTTGTCGGCACGGCACCGACTACCAGGAATAAAAACTTTTCAACCTCAGCGCAACCGTTGTGTGAACCGAAATTGCGTGCGTCTCGCTGCCTTTAGACCCCAAACTCTGGCTTGGAAAAGCTTGCTTTTTCAAAGCCTCACCTCTCACTTGGCCTGCAAATCACCTCGCTCATCTAGGGACACCACAAACGCACACAATTCCACTTTCCCCTTCTGTTCAGGATTCCCAGCAGCACAGTCCCGAATATTTCATAAACGCTCTTTAATTACATTACTCAGCGTGTGACGCCAGAACAAGGAAATATTCACCTGGAAAGTGTCTTCTTCTGCATGAATGAGTCTCATTGTCAAAATCTTCAGCATATATAGGTGCCTATATGTTTTGCAGTGGAGAACTTAGTTTCTCATTTACACTGTGCAGCTAAAAATTTTGGTAGCTTCAGGCTTGTTTTCACAAGCTCCCAGCTGTACAAGGATTTCTGTTTTTACAGGAAAAACTAAGCAATCCGTAGACCGTGATGGCTGTACATCCATAATGTGAGCTTCATGAGGAACAGAGCAACTTTATTATGATCTGGACTGAAATCACATTGAATAAAAGCCCATCTAACAGAGCCTGAGGGGGAGAGTCACAAATGGGCTCAATTCTCTACCAAATCCAACGGGAGTGAAAGGTTTTAGAATCCGGAGAGCAGACTTCCCCCTTCAGCTGATACTCTGCAGGTATTTTCACGATCCCATTTTATTTTGAGCCTGTTCCTGTTGCCTTGATATCAAAGAAATCTATCTCACGAGAAAAGAGAGCCCCAGCCCCTTTCCCCTCATCTATTCCTGCTTCCCATCTCTCCCTTTCTCAGCTTCTCTCTGTAGCCTTAGCCCGAGCCTTCACTGCAGTGTATTTGTTGATGCTTAGAGAACAGGCCTACAGGAAAACAAACTCGGTATTTCACCCCAGCATTTGGTAGTTCCTTTCTTTCATCTGAAAGCACAGCCTGATCCGGGGAAGGTTCTTGAATTCGCACAGCCGGTTACATGATGAAATGCAAACAGTTTCTGGTGGTATTAAATGGCAGCCCGCAGCAGAGTTCAGGTTGGCTGTTATGGATTCACCAGTTAGGGCTCTGCAGGATAATCCTGTGTTGCTGCCATCCTGCAGCTCGTGGCCTACAGCAACGCTGACGAATGCTGCAAATAAAAACAAACAAGGCAGCCTCTGCTTTTTCGACAGAGCAGAAATTATGTCTTTTTAGGAAGCTCGAAGCAAAGATCATTTGTATCAGCCTGGCGGCCTCAAAAGCGAGCTGCTCTTTCTAGCGCTTCAAAATTGATGCTTATTTTTTCTACAAAGCGTGGGGAGGGGGAAAGAAGAGGAGGGATAAAAAAAAATCCAAACCGTGCAAGTCCACTCATGTCCAGATCACCCCGAAGTTTCAAATTAATAGCACTGTACAACAAAATTAGAGCCAAAGCAGGCGCCTCCCATTGTTGCTGCAGAGATACATGGCTTAACAGATCGTTCTTAGTTAATAAAAAATTCCCAGGCTTGTTTAGACCATTTGAAAGTTGCTTAGTTAAATATTGAAGCAAGGAAAATTATATGGATTTCCAATTTTTTTTTGAAAAAAATGAGACCTCAAGAAAAATTCTTTCAACCAACCTACAGACATCAACGAAAATTTGTTTTCTATTACTTCTCTGAGAATGAGGGTCCCAGACTGTAGCCATGATGAATTTATAGAATCTCTCAGAATTTATTTAATCTACCCAAATCTATTTTCATAAAGGGTCTGTTACAGCATTGAAGCAGCAGTGTTTGAAAAGGCCATTCAGGTTAGAAGCTGAAATGCCTAAATTTAGGTGACAAAGTCCACCAACACAGTACGAGGATGTAACTGGATTGTTAGTGATGGGGAGAGAGCAATTCCTCACCTGATACATTGGTGACAAAAGCCCTTTCAGAGAGGCAGTCCCACTGGCAGAGCTCTTTCAGGCTGAGAGCCTGCAGCACAGGCTTGGGGCTGAGGTCAGCTCTGGCCCTGGCTGTTCTTAGCTGTGTCCATACTTTGCCGTGGGAGTTTTTGGGGATGCTTGTGCTCAGCCTGGTGTTGGAGGCTCCCAGCCCCACAGCCCAGCTGGCCTGTCGGGGACATGCTTGCACATGTTTGCAGCTCTGCTGATTTCAGTTCGAGCCAGCAGCTCGTGCTGACTCACCCAGACCACTGAACCTGGGCAGCGCCTCTGTGGCCTGGGAATTCAAGTTGTGTCTCTGGCAGCTCCTGGAGAAGCTGTGCGAGGCACGGTCAGTGTTCTCTGTCCATCTCTGCAGGCTCCTGCAGAGGAGGAGCTGCCCTGGGAGAGAGCCAGCCAGACACAGCCACGTGCACTAAAATCCATGCCTGTACTCAGACCTTGCAATCTACCTTAACACCACGTAAGTCGTGCCCCTCTTCCATTCGTGTGCAGTGCAGGAGCAGCTGAACTTGGCTAAAGCCAAGCAGTCATCTCCCAGGGTCTTCCAGACCTTGCAGAAGGGGCTGCATCAGCCAGGAACAGGGTGTTTTTGTTTTAAATAGTCCCTCCACATCTGGAATGCGTGTATATATTACCTACCTAAACAATTTGTGAATAACTCTCTGTACACACAAGCCTCTCCCCATCTGCTGCTGAACAGCAGCCCTGGCTGCAGCACCCAGGGAGCACCCTGCCAGAGCCAGAGGGCAGAGCTACAGTGAGGGAGGGCTGCCACCACGCCCTGCAAACAGCCCCTTCCTCCTCTGAAAATCCCGGAGGGTTCAGGAGGTGTAGGTGGCATGAACTGCACCTGTAAAGCCATTCCTTTTCCCAGGCTGCCCAGTCAGAGTGGTGCACTTGACAAAGTATCCCCCAGCTCTAGCTGTGCCTCTCCCAAGTGCGTGCTGCACTTTAAAACAATTAGAAGCACGAGTTTGTTTGCTTTTAAATGTAACTACTGTGCTTCTACAAGATTGCAAGATGAATAACGAGGTTTGATCTGACAACAAATCTGTTTTGTTGGATCAAACCACATGCCATCTCTAGAGAGTCAGATCAAAAGTGATGTGATGGAAGCAATTCTCCTCTTTCTGGAGGAGAAGAGCTAAGCTTCAGCCAAAGCCAGCTCCAGATGGCACACAGTCTCCCCCCAAAACCTGCATGTATAACCTGAAAGCACCCACTCACTGGAGACAGAGGTGGTGGTGCCATGGAAGGTGGATCTGATCCTCAGACCCCTCTCAGGTCCCTGTCCGGTCCCAACCAACCAGTGGGCTTGGAAGCACAATGCAAACCCAAAAGCCTGAATTTCCCTTCATGGCCAGAACAGAAACTTTGAAGCTGAATATTCCAGTTTCAGCTTGGCCACCTCAATTCTAGTTGATTTTAGTCTGTACAATCACCTCGAGTTCTGTTAGTTTATTTCCATCTTGTTCTGACCTTCTGAATATGCAGACCCAAACTGTGAATCTACCAAACATGGGAATTTGCCTGACATTTCCAGCTTGTCCTACTTTTGACCTGGCCAGAAGCAGCAGATCAGAGTAACTCACAGTTTTCCAGCGTTTCTCCTCTTGGTCACAATGACAGCAAGGAAATGCAGAGCAGACCAAACAAAAAAAATAATTAACCAAACTCTCTTGGAGTCTCAGAAGGGACTTGGTTCAAATCCAGTTGAAATGTAGATGAAAGTTCAGCCTGCTCATTTTATTACAGTTTGTTTACTTACATATAATTTAATTTCAATTTGTTTTCCTTGTTTCATCCAGTTTGTAGCTATCACTTGCAACTAATAAAAGAGAGACCCATTATGAGAATAGCTGTCAGGAGAAGTTAAGCTCTGCATCAGTCCTCATCTGCCTGGTGCCATAGGTGTCTCATACGAAGCATGAAAGAACATTATTTGCACAGAAAAGCATGTGCTACATGGCTGAATATTCTATTGAGCCAGTCCTGTTTGCTGGCTTCATGTGGGGCTGAACTCTGGTGCTGCCCACTGAATGTGGAAGCAGGTATTGCACTGAATGCATGCTAAAGTCTCCACTTTAAATAAAGATATCTGGAATAACAGTTCAAAATTTTAAAGTTTATTATTCTGCCATGGTTCATTTTCAATGGCCAGGGCGTAGCAGTTGGATGTTTTAAAAGTCTGATTTTAGCTGACTTCAGTCAATGGCAGAGGAAATGAAGGGGTTTGGCTGTTCCGTTCTCAGAAGGCTTTTGCCTGATTTTGGGTCAGCTTTTAGTGCTCTGTGCACCCCTGCACCCTTCCAGAGAGAGCTCTGAGGATGTGCAGTGTGCACCAAGGGTCAGGTGCATGGCTCACACTCAGGTGAGGAGAGGTGGGCTCAGCTTCACCTGATGAGGTAATTAACCAGCAGTTACAACTCTTCTTACAGCTGATGTTATGACTGGAATGTTACACAGCGTTTAAGCAGCCTGTCACCCACCTCTTGGGCAATTCAGGTGTTTTACAAACAGCATCTTTGCTGGAAGGCATAAAACAGAGCTTCACTTGCTATTGGATCCTCCATCAGTCATTTCAAGTCTCATTTTTGTACCTGTGGTTTCTCAGAATTAGGTGATACACAGGATCTTTAAACACATCTGGGAACTCGTGCTCTGAATCCTGACGGTGATTGCTGATGTCAGGCACCTCACCTTGAGAATGGGATGGGGCTTGACAATAAGAAGCATTAAAAACAACGAATGAGGGGCACTTCAGCAGAGATTTTCAAGGGAGACATTGTCCCATTTAAACGAACAAACAAACAAACAAACAAACAAACCTAAAAAGAAAGAGAGAGGCAGCATTCATGGAATGCTACAAGCCCAGAAGCAATGTTCCTGAGCACCACGGCAGGAGCAGCCCCCAGTGACCTGTAACCCCACACAAGGCTGTAGAGAGCCACATCCCTTTTACTGATCGTGCCCTGCCTGCAAAGGCATAGAAATGCTCGGGCTTTCAGAATAATGCAGAGCTACACTTTGGTTCTTTTGAAGCTGAGAAGGAATTTCCCTCTTGATCTCGAGGGGAGCAGGATTTCCCCTACTGTTCAAAACTCATAATGAAGAGGTGCTTTTCTGTTTCAGTTCTTGCTGTTGGTGAGCTGTGAATCCAGCACTGGCATGGCCTTGCAGCTCTTTGCACATTTGCTGGGAGTGAAGAAAAGGAGAAACTACAGTTTGGGACGTATTTAAAGCCTTGTTTTCCTAGTAAAACATACATTTACAAACCGAGATTTTTACAGCCACTTTTGGGATAGAAAATGGAAAAAAAATCTCTCCTTTCTTGCTCAAGTGCCTATGTATAGTCTTGCCTGCCTCAGAGACTTACAACCTTAAAAATTCCTGTATGGAGGGACTAACGTGGGGGATAACCTCATTGGTTCATGAAGCTGGTGTAAATATATATTGTGAAAAAACATTTGTTAGGAGGCTTCCCCCTTCTCAGAAAGACTGTTAGATTTTCCTGAATGCAGCAAAGAGCTTTTTTTTTTCCTGAAGAAAAAAGTGTGATTTTATAAACAATTATTTTCTGCTGCATAATGTATCAAAAAAATCCCACCCTGGCTTCAGTTTTTTCATTAGAAATACTGTCAATTTTTTGGCAAAAATCAAAGCTGCCTCACTATTCTTTTGGGCACAGATTTCCTTCTGTTTAATAAAAGATTTCTGATTAGTGCTGCACTGGGTCTCTGAAATGTGCAGCTGAAATGTACCTGGGGCAGGAGCTGGGGCTGGGAGCTGGGTTGGAGTGAGGCAGAGGAGTTTTGGTTGTCCCACACTGCCAGGGAGCAGCTCTGCTGCTTCACACCCCTGCCAGAAACCAACCTCCACTGGAAATGCTTCAGAGCAGCTTTCAGTCAGCAGCAAGTTTGGCTGCTATCGAACTGACAGAGTATTTTCAGAGGCTGGTTTAGTGTTTTCAAAGTGGTGCTGCCGTGCAGCAGCTCCTGCTGTGGCACCTACAGTGACTCGCTGGAGGGGTGGAGGCTGCTCCCGTCCCGCAGAATTTGTAGATGTAAGTGACTGGAGCTGATGCTGCAGGTAGTGGCATTGTTCAGCTACACCACTTCCTCTCAACCTCACCATGTCTGGAAAGCGGCACAAAAATCATTTATCAGGATGGCATGCCCACCACATGACGGCCACCACATCACCTCAACCCTGATTAGATAAAAGAGAAAGGAAAATCAGAGCTAATGTCGTTTTTTCTAAATGATGAACAACTACAGTCCGTGGATAGAAACACTGTCTGTATGGCTGAAATCAGCTGACATTGTGCACCTCCTCCATAAAAAATCACTGAAGGTTCTGAGGGGCAGGGTGGCTTGTTCCCTCTCACCTCCTCGAACCAACAGCAAGCCACCAGGCTCCCCCAGCCTCCTTCCCCTTTCTCTCAAATTCGATTTCTCAGCCCCAGGCTGCCTCAGCTCTTCAGGGGCTGTGTTAGTCGAACACACAGCAGATGTCAGTGCGTTACAAAACTTGGTCTGAGAATAAAAAAAAAAAAAAAGAAGAAGCTACAAATGAGAAAGTTAAACGGGAAAGCAAAAATGCAGGCGAGTGCAGAGCTCTGAAGCCGTGGAGGGGCTCACCCCTCCGTGTTTGACACGTCTTGTTTAACCACTGCAAACTTCCAGCCTCTCCTGTGGAACCCTCCTAAAGCTCTCAAATCCCTCACCCACCCAGCTTTCCCGGGAACTACAGCAGAAGCTCCCCATCTGCTTTGGGAAAGTGATGCCTGCCTGCTCTTCCCCCTTTTGCGTAGCTCAGCCCGCGGAGGTGCAGCCGAGAGCGGCACAAACCGAGAGCATCTCTGCTGCTCCTGCACCCAGAGATTCTCTCCCGGCTGTAGGAAAGCCATCCCCGAGCAAAATATTTCTCCGGCCGGGGTGTCACGACTGGAGCAGAGGCGGCAGAGCCCGGAGCAGAGCCCGGAGCACAGCCCGGAGCGGAGCCCGGAGCAGAGCCCGGAGCGGAGCCCGGCGCTCCCGGCCCCGCCGGAGCCGCAGCAGCCGGGGAACAAAGGAGAGATCCAATTCAAGGCCTGCACGGACACATAAACAGCGGCTCCGCGGCCCCCAGAGAGAGCTGCAGGGGTGCGGGGGGACCCTCGGGAGGCCAGGACGCTCTCGGGAAGCCCGGCACACACGCACAGCTCGGCGCGGGGGTTTCCGCGCATTGTGCGCGCAGCTCCCCGCAGGACGCGCGGATGGTGCGGCCGCGCAGCCCCGGAGGAAACGGCCCGCGGAGAGCTCTGCGCTCCCAGAGGCACGGCAGGGTGTTGGTCTGCCTTATCTCAGAGAGGAAACCGATGGGAAACGCTACGCCGTGGTCTCCGCTGTTCTCCTGTCACATAATTATAATGCATTGCAGCGAGCGAGAAGGGCTTTTGGAAAAGCAGCGGGGCTGGGGAGAAGGCAGTCCCTTGTCAGAAGGCTCTTGTCCTTCCAAATTCTGCGGGGCTGGGGAGAAGGCAGTCCCTTGTCAGAAGGCTCTTGTCCTTCCAAATTCTGCGGGGCTGGGGAGAAGGCAGTCCCTTGTCAGAAGGCTCTTGTCCTTCCAAATTCTGCGGGGCTGGGGAGAAGGCAGTCCCTTGTCAGAAGGCTCTTGTCCTTCCAAATTCTGCGGGGCTGGGGAGAAGGCAGTCCCTTGTCAGAAGGCTCTTGTCCTTCCAAATTCTGCGGGGCTGCTGTGAGTGGCCGTTGGTACAACAGCAAAGGATGAGCTAAATGTTGGTGTCAGGAAAGCACAGAGCACCCGGAGTGTCTGACGGCATTAGCAGGGTAATTGTTGCACAAGGCAAAGCTCTTTTCCCCAAATAACCAACCCAGGCCAGATTATTTTCAAAGAAAGAACACAGTAGGGCCTTTCCACTGCCAAATGGCTAAGTGGAATAATAAAAAAAAGAAAGAAATTGTGATTTTGCCATTAAATACTTGGTATCAAATCAAGAGGGTTTTGTTTTTGTTTTGTTTTTTTTTTTAAAGCAGTGGTGCTATTAGATTCTATACTGGAAAAGGATAAATTAGAATTTCAGAGGCTGGAAGCGCTCACTGGACAAGGAGCCATGCACACAAGGCTGAGTGGCAATGCCCAATTTGCAGCATTTACAATCTCAAACCCTGCTAGGATATATTCTAGGTGTTAGTAACATCAGCACAGACTATACTGGATCAGCATCTAACACCTTCCATTCTGTCAACAGAATTTTCCCTTGAAGATTTGCTACAGAGCTCACAGTATTCCTCTGAATTCCACTGCTTCAGATTTAAAAAAGGCTCTGGAATAGTTGGGAAGGCTGTCACGAACAACATCTGTCATTTTCTTAGGGAAATGCTTAATAAAAATTGGATGAAGAGGACACTGAGACTATGCACGAGGTTGGTGGCAAGCCCAGGTCTCCAACAACACAGCCACAGCAAAAACTTTAGATTTTGAGGAATAGTTACCAGACCTAGATAGGAACCAGAGTCCTTTGGAGGAGAGTAAAACCCTCAGTGCTTTCCATTTCTGAAGCACATATTCTCAGAACTGCCTACAGACACACACTCAGGAAGTTATTCTGAATTAGTGTTTAAGTGGATTGATTAACTAATTGGCCTCAGCCCCCAACTTATTCACAACCAAGAGCTTTTGAGTTAACTGAATTAAAAGCTGTTTAGGGTGCTCAAGTTCTGAAAGGATTTTTTACACAGGATTTTAGTCCTGCTAAAGTAATTTGTTTTAAATACACATCTTCATTTGTTGAGGGTTTTTTTAAACCTTCCTATGTAAATGGGTGCTACAGCAACGCAGAAAAAAAAAAGGAGTTTGGATAAGTAAATTTGTCATTTTTAAAGAAAGCAAAGAAAATGTTTAATCTCAGCAAATGTTCCAGGATCACTCTATGAGGGTTCTACCAGCAATCTCTGAGGATGTGCTTTTTGAAGCAAGTGTCAGTACAGCAGCAATAAACTTCTGACATCAGAGTGTTCTCCGCAGGTATTTGGCCCCCAGTTTAACACCTGAAACTGTTTGCAGGTATTCCAGGCTTTTCAGTAGTTTAAGTGAAACTGAATGGTGTCACCCAAAGAATAAAAGTAATAATAAATAATAAAAGATAAAAATAATGAGGGGGAAGTAAGGTGAGCCCTGGGCAGCTCAGCCCTGGCCCATGTCATGGACATTTTCCTCCTGGCTGTCTGCAACCAGTTTTACAGGAAAACAGCCTTGTTGGTATGGATCCTTCAGCAGTTACCCAAGTGTACTAAATTCAGTGTTATCAGCTGGTTTTGTTGTGGTTGATGTTTTTATTTTCTAGAAAAATATGTCTCTCGTGGCTTATTCTCTCAGTTGCTTAAAGAGAAATGATTTGTGCTGATTAAGGTCCACTGCCTCTCAGCTGCCTCCAATTTTGGGTGGTCTGTAACACCTCACCCTAACAGGAGCACCCTCAAGATGTGATTTTAACTTTATATTCCTTTCTTTGGAGCTTTTATCCATGTCTGCAGAAAACCACCTAGAGAGAAGAGCAGTGTAGGTGTTGCTCCCTCACTGAGCTCATTTCCCACTTTTCCCCCTACAGAGGGAATGCAGTGCCCTTCACTTGCTGTCACTGCTGGCCTGAGTGCTGTGGGACATCCTTCCCCTGGCACACCTGGCCACAACCTGACCAAAAATAGGATTTAGCCCCCTGCTCCCACTGGAAAACAAACAAACAAATCAAACCAAATGAAATCAAACCAAACAAACACAAACACAAACACAAAAACAAACAAAACCCAAAAAACAAAAAACCCACCCAAACAAACAAACAAAACCAAAACCCAAACAAACAAACAAACAACAACTCTTCAAAAGGATGCAGGATTTTTCTGTGAGTTTCTAACTTCACAGTTTATTACTTTTCAATGGTTAAAAGAGGAGATAATGCAGACACACTCTCTGGGAACAGGCAGAGGACAAGGCAGCCAGCCCATTGCTGATACCCTGCATTCCCCTGCATTCCCCTGAAAAAGGAGCACAATTCAGGCAGCTGGAAAAGAAGAACCTCCATGCTATTATTAGATTTCATCTGCATATTAGGTTTCCTCTGCCTGTTCCTCCTCTGAGTGCAGGGCTACACACTGACACCCCAGCCCTGGAATAAATAATGACAACAGGAAGGGTTTACCCAGAGCCTGCACTCCTCAGTGAGAGGAGCTGTAGTTTTTACACAGTTTAGTAGGTGAAGGAGGAGTTTGACAGACAGAAAGTCACCCTGAACTGGCTCTGTTTTCCAGCTGGATAAGCTTTTTTTAAAAAGGAGGTAAGCAGAACTAGAAGCCAGAAGAAAAGGTGTGCCACATTTCCTGGGTATTCAGATTTCACTGGAGCCTTGAAAGCCTTATCAGGACAAACAAAAAGAAAACAAGAGTTTCTGTGGGTTACACATCAATATGGTGTTTCTTTTATCTCAAATAAATTTAACCTGGTCAGAAAAGCACTTTGAACAGCCAAGGGAATTATTGTTGGAATGTTATTTGTTGCTTATGTTATACCAAAAACAGTATTTGCTGCCTTTCAGTGCTGTGTGTGCAACCTGGGGTGAGGAATATGGAAAAGAGAAGCACTGAATTTCTTTGCTGCCAGCTGTACTCCTACTCAAACCAGGGATTGATTACAGAGCCGTGTTCAGTGGGTGTTCAAATGTGTGAAGAGGAGCAAGCAAACATTCCTGTTTGTGTGACAGAGTGCAGCACAGGACAGCACAAGGGGGGAAGGCTGGGGACCCTCTAACCCCAAACCCTCAGGGCAGTCTGAGATCAGTGTGCTCTCAGTGAGGTGGGACTGGGGCTCTGAGGGTGGGATTGGAGCTTTGGGGCACACAGCTCTAAGTGGGGTGGGATTGGGGCTCTGGGGGGTGGAATTTGGGCTCTGTGGGACACAGCTCTCAGTGGGGTGGGATTGGAGCTCTGGGGGGTGGGATTGGAGCTCTGGGGGACACAGCTCTCAGTGAGGTGTGTTTGGGGCTTTGTGGGATGGGTTTGGAGCTCTGTGGGGTGGGTTTGGAGCCCTGTGAAGCACACAGCTCTTGCCCAGGCATGCTGGGCACAGGACTGGGCAGCCTGAGCGCTGAAATGTCACTCACTGTGGGAACAGAAATTGCTTTGTAAGGATTGACACAACCCCTGAGGTGGGTAGCTCCTGATGACAGGGGTTTTCAGCTCAGGACAGGAGTTCTGAACCAGGTTCCTGCCATCACCCAGCTCCTCCAGTCCCTCACAAGCCAGCCAGCAAAGGTGGGACCACTGCTCCCCTGCACTTGCATTAAACCCTGGCAGATCCCCTGGATCCCTCTGGCTGAAAGAGAAGCTTCTCTTTTAGCCAAGGAAGAGAAATCTCAGCTTCACAAATGCAAGCAGAAATTTTCTGTTTGCTTCACAAAGTCTGGGTTTACAGAGGTCTTGGCAGCAACTAATATTAAAAGAATTTATCTGCAAAAATCACAGCTCAGAATAATGTTCTGAAGTGCAGGAGTTTCATGCATGCAAGAGCCCAATTAAATACTTACAAGGATGTATGGCAGCTGCTGTGAAAGGCTGAGTTTTTAGTTTTTGTTTTTATAAATATCAATGCCACAACACTGTTTCCTTCTGAAGAGGGTATTAAAACAACAACAACAACCAAAAAAACCACCAAAACTAAAACAAAAAACCAAACAAAAACCAAACAAAAAACCCCCAAAAAACAAAAAAAACACCCCAAAACAAAACAAAAACAAACAAACAAAAAACAAAAACAAAACAAAACCAAAAACACCCAAAAAACCAAAAACGGGGGGGATAAATTTGGGGATAGATTTGGGGGATAAATAAAGTTGGAGCAAAATATTATTTGGAGTAATTAAATTTATGCATAGTATATCAGTAAGATGTTTAAAAGCCAAAATTAACAGACATTTCCTATTGAAAACCATAATATATGACACTAAATGCAGAGCTATCTGACAGTCACATGCATATCACAGAGGCACTCAGCATCAGTTTTTCTTGACTACATTTTCTTGACTCCCCTCTCTAGAGGGAGAAACAAATCTCTTCATTTTCCACTTTTGAAGTGAAAAATTTACCCTCTTGCAGGTTTTAGGAAGGCCCAGGAGGGGCTGTGTGAGCAGCCAGGGAAGAGCTGCCTGTGGGCAATGCAGCTCCACTGAAGTGAGACAGAGAATTGCTGCAGCTCCATAGAACCTTAAATCCTTGCGTGGTTTTGGGTTTCCTCACACACTGTCTGCAGCTGCCTGCTCCTGCTCTGCTGCTTCCCCAAACGACCCAATCATCATCACCCAATTAGTGCTGGAGGGAAAAAAGGGGCTTCTGTCAAAGAGAACTCCTTAAACAAATTAGCACAGGTTTTGGACTAGGCTTTACAACCTACTGCATCAAATACATTCAGATTTGTGAGACAACAGGAGTGGAAAATGAATTAAATTTATTTACCCCTGAATATAGTGAGGCTTGTGAAAATATTGGCAGGAGAAGTGTATGGTAGAGATCTTTATCACAGCAGTTCAATCGCAGGTGTTTCCCCATATTACTAGATTATCCTTATCCAGAACAAATATTTAATGTTAGCATTAACAAAGAAAAGCTGTAGCTCCAACAACAAGCTCTGTGTGTTTAAAGCTCAGTGATGATTATCCACTTTAAAATCAATTGAGTCGTGAGTATTAAACGATTTTACACCACACGGGCTCTCAAACTGCAAAGGAAAAGCTTCCAGTCCCCAGAGGCAGCGCTCCAGGAGCCAAGGCTGCAGGCAGCCCTCCCTGCTGGGATGCAGAACACCCAGAACAATGTTCTTCTGCTTTTCCTTCCCCACGGATGTCCCCACACAGGTGAGGGATGTGCTCCTGTGGCTCTGCAGGAGAGGGCAGGGCTCTGACAGCAGCTTTGTGCCCGTGCCCCTCAGGAGCCTGCACTGCACCTCTCAGCCTTGTCCCCGCTGTGACAGCCCCTCTGCTGAGCCCTCTGGGTGAGGGCAGCGCTGAACCACGGTGGGATGGGCTCACAGGGATCCTCTGGCTGTCCTGGCAGCGACCAGTGCCTGAGGAGCTGAGGAGTTAACTCATTAACTCATTAACTCATTAAGGGTTGGTCTCTGCAGAGCAGGAGCTGGGAAAGCTCAGGAGAGCCCCAGCCCAACACCCACAGAGCCTGGGGTGCCCCTGCTGCCAGTGACCCCTCAGGGTTTTGGAGGGGTTGTCCAGAATCCTTCTCATTATCCAACACCCCCAAACTCCACCTAAACACAAATGCAGCTCCCATACAAAGTTCCACTTTTTTCCTAATTCTCTGGAGAAAAGTAGTGAAAAAGGCAGGATAGCAGACACACAGGCTTCTCCTGCAAAACAGCTCCACTTCCCTGAAATTCTGACTTTCAGAGCTCTTAACAGGCTTCTCATTTCCCCAGCTTTGACATCTTTCTCACCAGTTTCTCCTGGCAAGCCTTTTACACCAGGATATTCAGGCTTGCTGTTCCACCTTTGCAGGTTCTGCTGACCTCCACCCTTCTAGTCACTCTTCTTTCTGCATCATTCTTCTTTCAGAATTTTGTCAGTGGTTTGGAGAGGGTGAAAAATCATCCTTCCTATTGGAATAACTTTGTTAGGGACCTTGGGGCAGTAGAAGACAACAGAAAAGTCAACTCACGAGCCCCATAAAGTACCCTTGGGTCTCCCAGAGTGCCTCTGTCCCACTCTTGCTGTGCTTCTCATACTCTTCCCTTTTCCTGCTTTGTTCTCTCACTGCTTCTTCTCTCCTAACAATTTCTGTCCTTTTTTTTTTTTTTTTTTTTTTTTACTTAACCAAGCAACTATCCTCCCTCCAAATAGTCCATTTCTGGAAAAACCTACCACAAATTGCCTTTCCCTGTTCAAAGCTAAAGTACATCTGCCTGGCTTTGGTTATTTTTTAGGGTGTTTTATTCCCCCCCACCCCTTTTTTTTTTTCTCTTTTGGGAGTAAAAAAGAGGAAAATTTCCTGTGTTGTTCACACTATTTTGGCTGAAAAGAAAACCCCCAAATCAAGGCAAAAGGTAAAGACTGAAGGTGTTTAACAGAACACCATTTTTGACCTGAACAAAACTTTATTAGCATTTTTTTTTTTTTTTCCAAGAAGCCTGGGTTCATCTGCTGGGGGAGAGGAGAAGGGCCAAGATGAGGTGGTGTGGGAAGGAGGTTGGGGATGGAGGTGGGGCCACCCCTGGGAGCAAACCCCTGTGTCCTCCCTCTGAGTGCAGCTCAAGGGACAGGGCCACTCTGGGTGGGTAAAGCAGCAACACCGGGCAGGAAACCAGAGCAGAATTCTGCACCAACCCTCCTCCTGGGGGCTCCCTCAATAGCAATTTTGAGTGTATCACTTTGTCTTGTGGTTATAAACCCAGGCCTGCCTCCAAACAGCAGAAATCTTTACCCTTATCTTTATCAGAACTCCCTGTGGCTAGGGCAGTTGGTAAAGATGACTGATAATGGCTGTGCAATTACCATTGAAATGATAATTTCTACACGACACACACACACCCCCAATATACAACCTGTACCACTTCTCACCTGCACATTTGCTCAGTTTAGAGGCATCACTTTCCCCAATGCTCCCGTGGGGTGCAGAGGGTGTGCAGCTCACCCATGGTGTCACCACAGCAGAGGCTCAGCCCCAGCTGCCTGCAGCTGCTGCCCCTGCCCTTTCCTTGCCACATCTGCATTCCCCACAGCCCTCAGTGCTGCTCAGGGGCACCACCCTGGGCGAGGAGCACATCACCACCGTGATGCCTTAGGATTTTAGCTTTTGTATTCTTCAAATCCTAGACAGCATTAGTGCATAGCTCTGAACTCCATGCAAAGTGCTAGTTAGCTGTCTTCACATTTGGTCAGACAAAAAAATCCCTCTGGGGCTGAGATCACAAGACACCCAACAGCCTCAGGCCCTGAAAAGTATCAACAAAAGTGAATTGGGGGGAAGCAAACGGGGTAAATGACTTCATTACCTGAAGCTGTAATTGGAGCATTCACCCCTGATATGTAAATGTACCAAACTGATTTCTGTATGAAAAACTGACTGTCATCCACCTTGGGTGTAGCTTCTGAGAGGCTTCTGACTGCCCTTAAAGTACCTGAAGGCCCTTCATTAAATAGATCCACTTTTACCCTTTTAATTTTGTCTGGCCTCTGTTTCCAGGCGAGCCCGAATCAGGCACAGGGAGGCTGCGGCAGGGCAGGCAGGGCTGGAGCCCCTCTGTGCACAGCCCGTGCTCTGCAGGGCTGCAGGGCCCCTCGGTGCTCCCCAGGCACGGGAAGATGATGTCCTGGCTCTGCACCATGGGAGCAGCAGGATTGTCCCCAGGGAACCCAGCTCTGCTCCCCCTCTCTGCCCTGCAGGCCCTGGCTGGGGTATCGCTTCCATCCTCAGCCCGGCCAAAGCTGCTGCTCTTCCTTGGGAGTGATAACAACTGCATTGTTCTCTTGTTTTAGCTAGTTCCAGCAGCTAAGGACTAGGTTTAAAAAAAACCAAAAGGCTGGGTGGGGGGTGGGGGGTGGCTTTTTGATTTGTTGGATCACTTTTTTGGGGCAAGACAAACGGGGAGATTGAAGGCATCTCCAAGGTTTCTACATGGTCATGGGAAGGGTAATACCTGTTAACACAACCAGGAAAATTGCCTGGTGGGATCAAAACTGTTCATACAAGGCACAGTTAGAGGATGGATAGAGGTGGAAATAAGTGCTGCTAAATTCAGACCGTTGAATTCTCTGATGTTACTTAAGATTCAAAATCGGCTTTGTCCTCATGTGAGGCACAACCCCGTTGTATTACCAGAAACAAAAGGTGTAAGGGAAGCAGTGTTCTTCCCTACTGCCTCACTATTTGCATGCTCCCATAAGAGTCTTCCATTGGAGGCTTCCCTAAGGGTCTCCTTTCAAGGCTTGCAGAAGAGGGGCTGCAAAGCTGGGCTTTATTTGTGCTGAGGAATGCAGCGTTAAAGCCAGGCTTCCCCTGTGCAAAGTGCTGCCCCTCCCGGGAGGGGATGGAGATCAGGGCCCTGCTTCCAGGGAGCATCCTGGGCTTTTTCAGCTCTGCACAGACCTGGCTTCCTGCAAGGAGCCTCCTCTGCCTGCCCTGCCCTGCCCTGCCCTGCCCTGCCCTCGGGGGCGGCGTGTGCTGTGCTGTGCTGTGAAATATCGATATGCTGGCCTGTTTTCATTCTGCAGAGCTGAGCTGGCCCTCCCCAGCCTGCCACCAGGATGGCACTGGGAGCAGAATGCTGGATCCAGGCCCACTGCCAGCAAATATAGATGTTTCCTGTCCTTCCAGGGCTCCCTCACACCGTCTCCTCTGAAAGGCTGAACCTTTTCCGCAGCTCTAATAACAAACATTGTAACCTCGCGAATAGCAGCGAGGCTTGGAGTTTCCTTTAATATTTATATTTTGTTACCCCAAAAGGGGAAAGAATTCACCGTACTTAGGCAGGAAAAACAGCGTGCTAATTTCACTTATCAAAGGGGCTCAGACCAAAGAGCCTGCCACTAATAACTCCACGGTAAAAAAAAATCTTCTGGAGCGCATCATGTGTTGCTGGGTTTTAGCACATGCTGGTACCTAGCTCTACATGTCAGTATTTTCACAGCGTAATTCATGTCAGCTCCCAGCTCTTATGACATCAGAGGATGGTTCAAAGGGACACAGTTTTCTGCCTTATAAAAACAGTTTAAAGATAAAAGCCAGTTAAAAAAAAAAAAAAAAAAGAAAAAAAAGAGAGAGAGAGAGAGAAAATGAAAGTATTAAGCAGTGCATTAGCCAAACAATTCTCTGAGAGGCAAATGCCAATCAGAAGAAGATGACAGCATCCTATAGTGAAACCATATTAGCAGAAGTGATCAACTGCTGTTGTTTAATGTCTTGCACAATGCTCAGTGCCTTTCCTTCTTAACCACACAGCTGAGGAACGGGTAAAAATCATATCAGCTATTGAGCAGAGAAGATAAAACCAGAATATTAAATATTCTCCCTTACATCACTGGCAGTTTTTAATACATGTACTGTCCATAAGCCAGCTTCTCTGTCAGTGTGAGCGGGCAGAGAAGAGAAAGTGACAGAGTATTATTTTCTATATTCATCATTAAAACAAATAAATATCAGTCACATGGCTTTAAGCATTTAGTTTTCTGCAGATCCTTCAAAACTTTTTTCCTGACCCAGCGCTCGGTTCTCTGGAGCTTATCAATGACACCAGGGGTCAAAAGTGTTAGTGCGACTAAAATTACTTGGACAAAGGCAGGACCAGGTCAGATCGCCATGGGATAGTCCCACAAGGCCTCCTGGAGGCTGCTGCCACCAAGGAGTTCTAAGGAAAAGAAAGGAAAGACCATGAATCAAACATCCCCAAAAATTCACGAGCAAATGTGTTATTAATCAAGGAAAATAAAAACAAAGTTTATTAAAATGCCTTGTAATAGTACATTTCAAAACAACACAAAGACATCTTATGTGATGGCCATTTTATCACTGAGGCTCATTCCAATTGAGTTACATTCTTCAAACCCAAAGAGCCACAAGTGTGCCAGAAAAGAAAATAAACACTGGGACGCTGTGTGCAGTCACACGTCTAATTTGACGATTGATCTCACAATTTAAATAGACACTTTCCACCCCAAATAAATGCAGGGCTCTGTATCAATGGCACTCCTGCAAACTGAAACTAATGCTGGGGCTGGTACAGCTGACACGTTTCTTTCCATATTTAGCTGGGAAGTTCAGACTAGGACCTGAATGAAGCCAGAGGATAAGAAAACAAAGCAGAAGGGGTCTGCTATGTTCTGCACGATTTGGAAGACCACGTTAAAATATTTTTACTTTACTGTAGTTTTTTCTCTTTTTTTGCATAAATATTTATGAAGGGGATGAATCCTCATACGGTGCAAACAGCCCCAGATTCATTGGTTTCAGGGATATCAATACAGCCAAGGAAGTTACAACCACTTACATCAGCCATGAGTTTGCCCCAGCGTGTTTACACAGGAATTTCAAATCGAATTCTCTCTTGCTCTGGCTCCGGGGAATTGATGGAACTGTTACAGCACAAGATTCAGTTTTTTACGCTCTAACCCGACATCAAAAGCTGGATCCTGTTTCTCCCCTCCCACAAGCTCTTGTTTACCCCAGTATTGTCTGTGAAGTGGCTCCTGGGAGCAGGGATTGAACTGCTGGGCTGGCCTCTGTGCTAACGAGCCTAATGCACTGGGATATTTGAACTGGACTGAGTTCTTGGGCTGAAGATGGAGGTCAAAGTTACAATTTTATCAGTTACATTTTGGAGCCCTTCACTTGATCACGACAATGCCATGTTCATAATACAATTATTGTAATCATATTTCCAGTGGTGCTGGCCTTCAGTGGAAACAGATTGCGCGGGGCTCTGCCTGGAGTGGAATGCACATTTCAAAGTCACACAGGGGTTATGGAACAGGACCTCTCAATTCATCTGCAGACTATAATCAGGACTTGATCACTGCAGATAGTTTTGAGGCTTTTGTGAACTTAGCAATTCATGCAAAAAAGGGGCGTTCTGTGAGGAGGGGCAGGGTGGTTATTAGGTGATGACCAGCTCAGTGATTGCACAGATCCTAGCAAGGCTGTGGGCAGAGCTGAGGGCTCTACATGATGCTGGTGCTGTCATGATTTATTCACGCACACAATTTATTTGCTTGAGATTTGTACCAGGCAGCAGCTGGAGTCCCTGCTGCAGCAGCAGAGATCTCCCAAAGCCTCCCTGGCTGGGCAGGGGGTGTGAGTCAGTGCACCCTGGCTGCAGCCAGTGCCCACTCCTGCCAAGGCAGAGCTTATCCCACAGTTCTGAATTTCCACTGCAGGAAAATTTATTAATGAAAGCACTGGGAAAAAAGAAATCTGCTTCGTGTACTCCTCCTAGCCTTGCTTTCTGAAGAACTTCCCTTTTCAGGCTGTGCTGTTTATCATGATCTCCAGTCAGAGATATAATAATTATATTAGAATTAATTACCTCCAGTCTTACAAATCCTGAAATAGCATTATGTAAAAGTGGAGCTATCATATTTTCTGGAAATGTAATAAACAGAAGATATGCCTTAACTATTTGAACAGAGGCTTTGGACAGAGATTTACCACCTCACTAGCTCCAGAGATCAATGTCTAGAACAAGAGAAGTTTTGTTCACTGACTAAACCACAAGTTTAAGAATGGATTTTTTACTTTTTTTTTTTTCAGCTCTTAGAAATTAATTTCTATTTCTAGAGTTCCTCTTTAAATTTTTTCCCCTGACTTAAATAAATGCTCTTGGCTGACCCAAAATGAAATCTTGATTAAATTTTGTTGGTTTTCCCAGTCTATAGAATTATCTGAAGTAACATTTTTGATTTATAAATAAAAATGTCATTTGAAATAAGAAATGTATACTTCATTTAAATATCGCAAAAGTTGTTTTTGTGTTTAATTTTTTTTTTAAAAATTAGATTCACTTATTCTGCAGAAGCTTTGAATTTAGTAAAGGATTTTAGAACTTGCCTTTCTGGTGAATAACAACAGAGAGCTGCAAAGCATCACCCAGCTCTAGTTGTAGCACTGCCCCTGGACAGGGAAGAAACCCCAGACCTCTCTAGAAGTGCAGGAAAAGCACTGAGGATGAAGTGAGACTGATTATTGGATTTGCATGGGGGGTAATTTGCAATATTAGAAGGTTTGGGTTTGTTTGTTTTTCTCCTGTTCTTTCAAGGTATTAGGTTCTGTTCTTCTGAATGAAAAATCAGCCAGCTGCAGGGACGGCTCAGAAAGCAAAGGCTTGGAAAGAAAAGCAAAGTCCTCGTGTCCGTGGCTGCCAGGAGCCTCCCGGAGGTTGTCCCCAGAGTGTCCNCCAGAGATCAATGTCTAGAACAAGAGAAGTTTTGTTCACTGACTAAACCACAAGTTTAAGAATGGATTTTTTACTTTTTTTTTTTTTCAGCTCTTAGAAATTAATTTCTATTTCTAGAGTTCCTCTTTAAATTTTTTCCCCTGACTTAAATAAATGCTCTTGGCTGACCCAAAATGAAATCTTGATTAAATTTTGTTGGTTTTCCCAGTCTATAGAATTATCTGAAGTAACATTTTTGATTTATAAATAAAAATGTCATTTGAAATAAGAAATGTATACTTCATTTAAATATCGCAAAAGTTGTTTTTGTGTTTAATTTTTTTTTTAAAAATTAGATTCACTTATTCTGCAGAAGCTTTGAATTTAGTAAAGGATTTTAGAACTTGCCTTTCTGGTGAATAACAACAGAGAGCTGCAAAGCATCACCCAGCTCTAGTTGTAGCACGGCCCCTGGACAGGGAAGAAACCCCAGACCTCTCTAGAAGTGCAGGAAAAGCACTGAGGATGAAGTGAGACTGATTATTGGATTTGCATGGGGGGTAATTTGCAATATTAGAAGGTTTGGGTTTGTTTGTTTTTCTCCTGTTCTTTCAAGGTATTAGGTTCTGTTCTTCTGAATGAAAAATCAGCCAGCTGCAGGGACGGCTCAGAAAGCAAAGGCTTGGAAAGAAAAGCAAAGTCCTCGTGTCCGTGGCTGCCAGGAGCCTCCCGGAGGTTGTCCCCAGAGTGTCCCCTCCCTGCCCTGTGTCCCGCACCCTCCCGAGCCGCTGCTGACACGGGATGGGGATGTGACAGTGGCAGCAGCGGCAGG
>VWYO01024525.1:0-52902 GCA_013400275.1 Rhadina sibilatrix
TTTTCAGAAAGTAACACTTTGGAAGAGACAATTCTGTTGAAAAAGCTGTTTCCATATAACGGACTATACAGATAATATAATTGTCCATATTACAACTAAAAAAAATGTTTTACTTTTAATTGAGGTGGATAACACGTACATCTTTCATTAGTGTGTTGTTGCCAGATAAAAACCAATGCCAGGGGATTTTTCAGAGCATTTGACTTTATGACAGGGAATTTTTTTAAAGGCAGAATAGCTTCTGTTGTGTTCTGAGGAGACTGAAGTATGCTGCAAACATTATTAAAGCTTCACAAGCCTGGGAGAAGCCCCATGATTGACAGAAATGCTGACATGAGTGATGTAGAGTCTTGATGTCTAAATGTTGAAGTATCACCATATTGAAGCTGACACATCAGAACAGAATCAATGATAAAATGCCAGAGAAAAGGTTTCCAGTGAAGATACTTGAATATTTCAGTGTGGCTGCAGTGAAGTCAGTTGGCAGAAGCTCAGGAAATCCTTTTCTGAAATGACATACTGACCAAAAGCACTTACAGGGTCCTTAATGTGCATATTTTATGACAGAGAGCATTATGAAAGCCTGAATAAATGACCATGGATAATCTTTAAAAATATATTAAAAATAATAGTAAATCTTTCTTTCTCTTTATAGCCAATGAGAACGATGGCTCATTCTATGTAATTTTTGAAACCCACCAACATCATGCAGTGTTTGCAGTTTTTGTGGTATTCAAGGCCAGAAAATTCAACACCTTTGGCTGCTGACATAAGAACAATTCAACAACATGCAAGCAGCCATGTTCAGCTCAGTGAAGAGGAAGCTGCGTGACAAGAAAATCATTACAATCTCTTATAATCAGGCAGATGGATACAGTTTTGCTGGCATCTGCTGAAAGGCTATTCAGGGGCAGGCTGTACATCCCTTCTTCAGGGCATTTATTAAACAGTTTGTCAGATGAGAAGGTGCTGAAGCAGAGTCCCAGACTGGTCCATTTTGGATTTCCAACTGCAAGTCACAGATGGAATGAAGAGGAAAAAACATTCTGCAGTGAGGCAGCCAGAGACCCTAATGAAATGTGGCATGTTAATTTCTGAGCTATGAAATTATTTAATCCCAGTGGATTTACATTTGGAAGTGAAGGATCACAATGAGGATAAAAGAGTCTCTTCTGTGAAAAGTCTGTTTACTTCACACATTGCATGTGGCTGGGTTTTGCTTCATATAATCATCCCTGAGAGCAACTCTTACTCAAAAAACGAAGTAATGAATCATTGCTCCTGAATTATTGCTTGCATTTGTCCAAAGATGCCCAAGAAATGTCAACCTTGTTGCTTTATGAAACAGGCCAAAGAGCTGGTATAGATAGACAGACAGATGGATAAATAGACAGGCAGACAGACAGCAAGATATGCAGAGCCCAAGTCTGTTCTGACACAAAGCCCTGGAAGAAAATACCAGTAATTCATGCCTTGTCTTGTTCTTAAAGCATGGCGGTGGGGAATAATTCAGTATCATTCTCTCAAGAATTAAATTCAGATGCCTCTGATTAAGAACTCCCAGCAGCTGAAGCTGGGTCTATGCACAGCCCTGTTTGGGATACTCTCATCAAGCTGTCAGCTGCCTGGCTTCACACCAGCTTTATTCCAATGCCTGACACACATTGATGAGAGAAGTGATTAATTCCCATTTGAGACTGTAGGTGCAGTGCACATGAATGATATCCACAGGAATCAGATCAATTTTCAGTCTCCCAAGGCGCCAGCAGCAAGCCAGCAGCCTTGGAGCATTTGGATGGGTCAGGGCTCAGTTTTCAGCACTAAAAAGTGGGGGCAGTTCTTTCACCTTTACAATGTGAGCCACACAATTGTCCCAGACCTTCTTACATGCAGGTAATCCAATTTCTTCTGTCATGTGGCCAAACTCAGTGCCTTTCTGAAACAGAGGAACAGAATCAAATTCCTCTTGCCTGAGCTGGTTCTGACTGTACTGAGAGTGGCAGGTTTTCCTCAGGCAGTACAATTTCCATATTTACTTGTCTTTTGTTACCAGTTCACAGTGGATTACTGTGATAGAAACATAAGTATTCCACAAAAGCAGCAGCTTCATGAAGGATGTGACAGTCTGGCAAGGTTTCAGGCTGACATAATAAACTACTCAGATTACATATTTACAATAGTTCTGACTTAGTGTTTTTCCAATACCAACGTGAAGCAGGATGTAAAATTGTGTGCAAGAATCCGGGCAGCTATGAACAGTAAATGTGATGTGTCATTCACCAATACATTCTTTGCAGTTTGACTTGGTTAAAAGACTACAAATTCTTCTGAAAGCTTCTCAAAACAAGCGAGTTTTTTTCTAGTATTAGACTGGAAACATAATCTAGGCATTAAAAGCAGTCCACAGTGCATGGCAATGAAACAGAATTATTTCATCGAGATAATGAGGTTCATTTATCAGAAAATATAGCATAGGGAAAAGGGGAGACAGATTTGGGTGTCCTTGGACAGTACTCTATGCAGAAATACATGCAGAATTCCATACAAATTTCCAGAAAGGATGATTAATGTAGCAACTTAGATTCCTTAATATATCAATTTTAAGTTTGGCTGTTCGATTTTACTCATCCTTCTCTCCAGAAACATGAGGTCTTTGATGTTCACTTAAGACACTGGGAGAAGCCCTTGTTGTTTAGCAAGAATTACTCACCCTTTGTCCCCATTTTTTTTCCTCATTTCAAATTTCTAGTCAACTTCAAAATTGTCTTTATATTTGTTTTGGCTTATATTAGAAAGAAAAGAAAATTTTTAAGAAATCTACCCCTTAATACGGGCCTGCTTTACACAGGTTAATGAGGAGTTGACATTGTTTCTATAATACATCTCAGGTAGCATTGACAGTTTTTCAATACAGAGGAAAGCTTGGGAAATGATAGTATATATCAAGTGATGCTCAGTCAAAAATGAAAATGAGAATTAATAAGTACTAAAAGACATGCATTACAAATCTGACATCTCTATGTATTCTTTTTTTGCCAAGCCTTGATTTACAATACAGGACACGACATATGATAAAGGCAGAAATATATATATATATGTGTGTGTATATATATATCTATATCTGTCTCTTGATCTTCTTATAGATATGACTTATGAGATCAGAAGTGGTTTCTTGGTTGTTATCTAAAAAAGTCCAGCTGAAGCTGGACCAGAAGTACATTAATCATTCATGTTCAGGTACAGATAAACATGCTGTGAAACACTTTCATCTTTTCACTAAAAATAACGTTCAGATACCTCCCAGCCTGTGTGACATATGCAACATCTACTAAGATGCTAGCAAGGATTAGTCTTTGCCTATTCTTGATTTAAATTCATGATGTACAATATTATACTATTACCCACTGACAGCACTGTATGAAATATTTGCTTATTAATTATGGATGGAAACATGAGAACCATGAAGTCACTGGTAAAGTGCCAAAAGCCCAAGATTGAAGTGCAGGAATAAGTGCTAATGCTTGGGATGGAGACTAGATCTTGATCCACATGTCTGACTCAGATAAGGAATTTGAAAATTGCAACACGGATCAAAGAAATGGGAAAAAAAACCCTTGAAATTAGATTTTTTTTTTCTTCTACAGGTAGAAACCTGGGGGCGGGGTGGGGGGAACAACACACACCACCAAGTAAAGATCTCCATGTTTAATGTGCATTGTCTACTAGTTCTATTAAAGCCTCTTGGCACCAGAGCTATTAAAATCAACTCCACAGTACTGCTCATTTTCAAACTATTTAGCAGAACCACCCACTGCCTCTTAACATAAATAATAATTATTTTCTCTGTCACTTAACAAATGAAAAAGTTGAAATATAAAGAAAACCAGATTCTGAGATGAATCTTTTAAAGTGAAAAAAAAAATGCATATCCCAGTTATTCTCTTCTGTTATAAAATCTAAGTGTATGAAAATTTGCAGCCTCCTGCAATGAGAGCATTGCTGCATCCTCTGTGCAGCACCCAGCTGAGGTCTTCAGCATCACAGCTTGCCCCAGCAGGTTCTTCTTTGCTGAGAATCCAAGGGGTTAACCTTTGGGCTGCTGTGGTAGCAGAGCTGGCAAGCTGATTGATAATACAGCACTCTTTTATGCTGTGGTGCCACTCTTTCCACTGCTCTGAGCAGCACCAGGCAGCCCAGGGACCAAGGACATGCCTAAGGACTCCAAATGCTTCAGTAATAAAAATACCAGGGATTATTTATGGGGAGCTTCACCCAGCAAAAAATGAGTGTGCTGAAGTGGCCAGGTGGAAGGAAGGTAAGAGGCCATGGGATTTGCAGCTCTCTGCACATCATTGCCAAGTGTGGTTTACCCTGTGTGATGCACTACCCATTAGAGAAGAACCTCACCCAGTACAAAAGGGTTTCATCACCATTTTTGATTGCAGGATTAAGAAATACTTCTTTTTATCAAAAACTTTGTACTGTAAATACCTCAGGGTGGTCAAATCCTGATGACAATGCCCTCTAAATTCTTCTGATTTTTACAGCTGTTTAGAAACGACCTCTGTTGGTACCATGTATTGATTTCGAAGCTCTATTTAAAAGAAGATGAATCCAAAAGTATGTCAAAAAGCACCATATTTCCTAGAGATAACAAAGAATGTTCTTTGACTAAAATAAGATTTTGCTGCTCTGTCACTACTCTGTTATATATATGCCTCATGGCACCTATTGTCAAGCTAAAATGGTCATTCAACATTTCACTGCTTAATGTAAATTTTTTAATAAGATCGTTTATTTTTATTACTGATCATTCAAGTGGAATTTATAAGTTGTATTCCCCTCACCATCCCCAAACACAGTTATCCCCCAAAGGTAAAACATCTCGGAATGGGTATAAAAATTGAATTACACCAATATGTTTTTTATTCTGCTCCAGCTCTTTTCCCACTGTTCTACAATTAACATTCTATGCAGAATATAACATTGAAGAAATAAATCTCACAGTGTTTAATCAGAGAAGACTCAGGGAAATAAATCACTAAGGAAACAGTGAAACATCTTCTTACAATGAATGCATAAAGGAAAAGGTAAATCCTCAGATGAATGGGTAGTCCTGTAGAAATGTTTTTCTTATTTTAACAAGCAAAAATTAATTTTTATGTTGTAGACCTGACTCTGCCTGTTCATTTGTGGGTGCATGGGCTGGGGCTGCTTCAGGAAGCTGAAAAACTGAAGGCAAAAGGAGTCTCTGAGGTGATGGGGTGCTCGAGTGCAGCAGCACTTAAGAGTGCTCAGGACTGAGACAGTGGCATTGACAATGGGGACACACAAGGATAAAGTGTGGCTTCCTTAGGCCCCTGCCCAGAAAAGCTCTTAAGCATCATTAACCTGTAGGCTCTTGAGTGGTGTTATTGAAGTCTGTGGATTTTCCTTCAGGTTTGTACAGAACTGCTGAAGGTCTGTACTGAGCTGGCACTGAAACTCTCATGCCTTTGAGATTTTCCTCCTGCAGATGGCAAAGCAGATGATCAGTAAAGGCAGGAGAGGGAATTCTGGAACAGCTGCAGACAGAGGATGGCATTCCTCTTCCTGCCTTCCTGCCTTCCTGTAGGGCTGGGGGGCCCTGGGTCTGCTGCATCTCTATAAGAGATGCACAACCATTAGAGCAGCACTGCAAAACTAAAACCAGCAAATAAAGTATCTGCCTTTTAGAAGAGGAATGAGTGAGGAAAGAGGTTCAGGAAATCACTTCTGACCTCGGTTTATTAGTCTGACTTTGATTCATTGCTCTGAAAGAGTAATTAAAAGCATGACTGTAAAAGACAAATACAAGAAAAAGCAGCAGACTGTAGAGAAAGAGGCATACAGCCAGTGAACCAAAATCTTTTTCATGATTCTACCTGTCTGGCAGAAATACAGTAACTCACCCACATCTGAATTTCATAGAGCATTTGATGTGATTCTACACAACAATTTATATATGGGAGCTAGTTTAAAAATGAAAGGAACACAAAGAATAATAAAAGATGAGGCATCCGAGGGAAAGTAGCAGGTGGGGGGGAAATGTTGGAAGTGGATTTGCCAAAGACTGGTTCCATGATGACCTGGTTATACTTTGCCTTTCCTTACCCTGCCCTTACTTCATCAGCACCATAATATGAGTCTGAGATTTGCTGCTGGTACAAAGAGGGGAGGTATTGCCAGTACTGAAAGTAATCCCCTGAGGCCACTGACTGGGAATGACAGTGCAGATGTGGGGAGTGACCTGCAGGTCCAAGAACAGCTGTGCACATTCCTGCTCTAAAACAGATCCTATCAGCTGGAAATGACAAAGGGGATAAAGAGCTGGGAGGGAAGACTGCAGTACTGGCAGACTATGGGACATGAACCTCAGCCCCATCACCCATGGAAGTGTCACCTATCAGGACAGAGAAACACAGGTGGTGCGTCCTCTGCCACACAGGCTGAGAGCAAAGGTGAGTTTTCACAGGGAATTTTACAGAAAAATGTATTAGCCTGATCTGAGGGATGAAGAATCTGAAAACGGGAGGCAAAAATGCCTCCTTCCAATTCTTTAGGCTAGGAAAATTCAGATGGGATGTGATTATTGTCCACAGGAAAAAAAACCTAACAAAAACATCAGGATGGGTGGGGAGAACACCCAACCCTATTGAGCTAAAAAAAAAATCATGAAAGTAAATAAAAAATAAATATTTTTCTAATGCTATTAAGTCTGGAACTGAGTAAAAAAACTGCTTGACAATCAAATCAGCAACACTGTCACAGACTTCCCATTTGAGTAAAGATAAAGAAGCTCTACCTCTATAAGATTTCTTGAGCTGTGTGTAAAAATAGTTGTATCATATCTGGATTTAGGAATTTAAGAATTCAGTGTTAGCCCTGTGTGCCTCAAGGAAGTACTGTGAGCTAGGCTGAGAGAGATATGCTACAATCCACCTGCTTATCAGACCACTGGGTTTGTTGCAACATTTAAAGGCCATGTGGTTTTTCAGAAGGATGTCACTGCTGGAGGAACATCCCAGGAAAATGCAAAACAAACTAGTGGCTGGGAAAAGCCAAGAATTGTTTATTTTTTCAAAAGTGACTGAAGCAAAGAAAGACATTTTGCCTATGAATTACACATGATTGCATGATTCAGTTGCCTCCTCCCAATAACCTGCAAGGGTTTTCTTTAGGGAAGAGTTTGTTACTGCAATAAATGGAAAACTTTGGTGGTGTGGGTTTTGGGTTTTTTGTTAGGTTTTTTTTTCGGTTGGGTTTTTGTGGTGTTTTAGGTGTTTTCTATCATGTATGGCAAGTCAAAGGATAGATATCTATAATAAAATGTTTCAGGAATAAGATTGAAACATTTCACAACTTTTATTTCAGTAACAATGTAATCATTTACATTACACATTTTCAGTCCCAAGCATAATTAATATTAAATATTAGTTGAAAATCCATGTAGACATAAGAATCTACCTACTGTACACTGGGAAGGTGTAGACATGAGCAGCCACTGGAATGTGCATAGGGTTCATTTTTTCTTTATTTTTCCCCCTCAATAATTACATGTTTACACAATTTATGCAGACAACATGATATTGCCAAGCAATTTAGAGTTGAGAGTTGGCTGTCTAGGCCATGATTAGCTGTGGGGTGCTTTGGAAATGTCATGGTTGAATTTCTAGGAGATTCATTCAAAAAAAGGAAGTGAATAATTATTATGGATCAAACATTTTAACAACTTTGAGTAAAACTGGCTCTACAAAATGTAGAGGATGTATCAGCTCAGAGGAGACAGGTCCTTCTCATGGATGATTCAAGGCCAAGCATCAGAACCTCAAGAGCCCAAACAGAAGAGGCTTTTCTAGGACTGGTGATTACTTCCCATTATTAGGCAATAAAAAATAAAATTGCTCTCATTCCCTGCCTGTTGATGTACCCTGAGTTAAAAGAGATTACTTAATTTTTTCTCTATTTGGCCTCCTTGTATAAGAATTGGTGATAATCATATAGCCATAAAGAAAATTAACAAGGTATTATTTATTGTCTTAGCTGGCCCAATGAAGAATCGAGGTAAGTAACCTGTATTGATATTTTGGACAGAATTATTCCAGATGTTCAACTTCTGTTTATTTTTTTTCCTAAGCATCAGCAAAACCTCTCAGTCTGACAGAGCTGTTCTCTAAATATTTTGTGGCTGTCATGTTACCTAGGGAATTGGGCAAGAAAGAGACTTAAAACATTTTTTTTTCCCAATAAAACAACTCATCTTCATGTCATAAAGTTTGCTATTGCAAAATTTGCTGTCTAGAATTTTGTGGGCTGAAATTTATTGTCCCAGGAAGAAACACTCCCACGCTACAAGTTGTGCTATCACAAATATCATTACTAACAATAATCAGAAAAAAAGTAAGCAAATACCACTGCATGAAAAAAAGAAGAACCCTAATTAAATACTGCATGTGGAAAATAAATACACAAGTTTAAAAGAAGTAGTTTCATAGCAGTTTTCATCCGATATAAAAAGTCAGAATGAGTAGTATTTGGGAATAAAAAGAATAACATCTTTGAAGTTTTAGCATTGTAGATAATTGCAGAACAAAGAGTTCAGATGAATTCAAAATCTGGCAGCTGTGGAATACTCTCGACATTTTTCCCTTTATATTGAGACTATATGTTAAAGTTTATAGAAAGAGATGGAATGAAAATTAAAGAAAATATATCCTAACACATTAAATAACCAGCCTTAAAGATTTTTTTTATGATTTCAGTATTAAATTTCCTTCTCAATGGAAGTGTTTGAACACCTGGGAAATTACAAAGATATTTCTGAGGGGTTTGCAATGCCTTCTGACATTTAGACTGATAGAGGGCATGAGACAATGTTTGAGAAATAGGTAATCAACTTTTGACTTCTAGTAAGATTCCAGCCTCAGACTTGTTTCTATTCACAGATTCTCTAGACTATAGAGGCATTATTTTCATCAAAGGACAGTTTTCGTTGGCTTAGTATTTTCAGCCTCGAGCTCCCTTTTCTTCTCACGTTGTACAATTTTACTGTTCCCCTTCCTCCAGTTGCTTGCTGACATTCCACACCTCTTTGGACTAAATCTTACTGCAGAATAAGTAAAGGCTTCACTGGAACATTTCCTGGAGGATTTGTTGGTACAGGTATCTCTGGCTGGAGCAGCATCCCTGAATTACAGCAGACATCTTGCCTTGCCTTGGCAGTTCCAAATCCTTAATGCTCTACTGTGTTCAAATTTCTCTATTTCAACAGCTGACACCAATCTTGGATCAATAAAAGGGGTGGTTTTCCCCAGTGGTTTTCTCCTGATTGTTGATCTTTTGTTCATGAACACACAACTTTGGCTGTTGCAGGGACCACAGGGTGCAATTGCTCAGTTTGCCATTAAGAACTGAGGCTATTTGGTCCCCGAGTTAAGAAAACAATTAAATATGTACTTAAGCTTACTGGACTGAGTGAAAACAAAACGACTGTTGCATTTTATTGAAACTGCCTGCTTAAACATGTCAGTGTTCTCTTGGTTACACCCTTGGTAGATCATAACATTGATGGAAATAAAGTTTTCATGCAGACATTTTTGCCATAAGTGATCAGGATTAAAAACCCTGTGGGAAACTCACCAATCCTCACATACAGACTGTGTTTTAATTGTCATTAAAATCGGAATGAAATTGGAGTTTACCTTAATTTTTTTTTTTTCTCTGCAGAGTCTGCATCTGCCCTGCACTCAGGGATAGAGAGAGCTAACAGCAGAATTTCACAATCTGGACTATGCACAGGACAAGGTGATGATGGAAAAAATTAGCACTTCATTTGGTAAATCATTATCACTAATGAATATGCAAGTACAGCTTTTCTGATTTTTGAAAAAGACCTTTTTCATCACCTGAGATGAAAGGGTCAAACCTCACCTTAGAGATCCTACTCCAATTTTGCTGCTAATAATGGAAAAAGCAACCGAATAGCCAGATTCAGCAAAAACATGAAAACAGTCAGTTAATGAGTAATTTCTTTTAAATGTGGTGTTTATACTAAATAGCTTGGAATTGTGATAATTTTAATTTGCACTTGTATTTTATTTTTCATCTGAGGAGTTCAATGTCCTTTGCAAACATTATAATAAATCTTTCCAAAGAGTAGCTCAGCTTCCCCTTGAGGGGAGATTTCAAATCTTTTCTTTCCCAGCATATATTTAGCTGGAGAAGCAAAAATATGAAAGGCACAAGTGGAATTTGAACACACTGATTTGTTGATATGTGGGTACCTGATTGCCTTTGAACCCTAGAAACTTGAACCCTAAAACCTCAAGATCAAAATAATTCAGCAGATATCTGCTTCAGCAATGTCAGTCAGGACACTTCACTTGAAAAACTTGATCAGCTGTAATTTCTATTTCCAATCCTTTCCCAGCTGGAATTTTGTGAAGACTGAAGTTTAAAAAAAAAAAAAAAAACTGCCTTAAAGCATGTTAAATACATCTGACAAAAATAGAAACTTACTAATCTAATATAACAGACTCATTAATGAAGGATCACTAATCACTCTCATTTCACATTAATTACTGTAAGATATATAGTCTAATGACCTTTGATTACTAAGTCTTTGTGGAGAAAGCTGAAACCTTATTAACTTTCCTCCTCCTTCACACACAAATTAAAAGAAATTAACATAGTTCTGAATCCCACCAACTTTTAGAAAGGGTATTTTAGGAAAATGTCTTCCTGTTTGCTCTCTTCAACTAAGGATCCACATTCTTGAAGGGCACACTCATTCTTTTTATCCTCTCTAATCTTCCCGGGAAGGTAATTTTTTTCCCCTTGTATCTTCTGTCTGTCAGCAGAACTTATCCAAAGTCAATAATGAAAACATTTGCGAATGTTTCTTTTCATAACTAATTTTTATACTATTTTCATTGTAGTTGGCTTCGACAAATCCATCCTACTTTCGGAATCCTTTTTTTTTTCTTCTGCCAGTGCCTGCCTATACTCTTCCCTCATCAGTCAAACTGCCTTGAATTTATATACCAAGGTCCTCTTTTAAATTTTACCTTCTCCTACATGCAGATCTTGTATTTGTTGCTGATTTTTCCATTGTTGACAGCCAAAAAAAGGTTATAGATCAGTTTAGCTATAAATTCAGTACGGACCTGAAAGTGAATCACTAAATATTGCATTTTTAATGGTATAAAGCCAGCCATCTTCAGGCTGATTAAGTCTTAAATCTTTTTGCTTCTTACTGCCTCTTCATGGCTGTGTCTTGACCAACTATTGAGATCAATCAGCTCCAAAAATCATTTTCACTTTTCCTGTTTTGTCTGCCACAGCTGCATAGCCCACACAGCCCTCTGGTATGTTTGGGTTGTTGCAAGTAGATGATTGCCTGAGTTTGGCAGCAAGAAGCTCAGTTATACCAAACTCCAGTCATGGCTTGCAATACCAGCCTTGCTTCTTGAGGGAAGGGGTCTGAAAACACCACCCACATCCACCATGGGAGCAAGATTCTGTGGAGAGTGTCTGAGCAGGCAGAGACATTTGGTGGCACAATTTTCAAATCCCTGTTGGGTGGGATTCTTGGGTTTTTTATTTCCTGAGATTCGGGTGTTTGAGAGTCCTTTGCCCTCCTAAAGGCCCCGAGCCAGACACAAGAACAAAGGGGAGTCCAGATTCTTGATTTACAAGGTTTCTTGCTCTGTTTATTATTTCTTATCTTTCCATTTGCTCTGTGCCCGGCCAAGGTCTTTGCAGAAGCTCGGGCAACAGGAGACTCCTCCTCTGATGGGGCTCATTACCTCTGATACCAATTATCACATATGTATTATTTACAATTATACACCAGTATCTATCATCTGTACTAAACAGGTCATTTCTACTCTGACCCAGTCTCCTTGAAGCTACTTTGTGCCACTGTCACAGCAGAAAATGGAGGCGAAGAAGAAGATGAAGACAAAGATGAAGACAAAGAAGNGGGATCTGCCTTTGGTGAGCAGTCTTGGACACCCACCAGCTGAGGGACAGCAGAAGTCTAATGGCAGTGGGTGTTTATGCCCTTCCTGTGGCACCTCGTACTTCAGCCTGCACAAAAACCTCAGTCAGTACTTGTTTTATTGATGCATATACTTGTACAATAATAATATAAAGCTGCAGTGCTCAAGATCATAGAAATTTGACACCTAACACTGTAGAAAGGAAAAAAAATCAATGCATTTATTTGCATATGCAGAGTACTTTAATTTTTTAAGTGATTATAAAAAAACACCTTCCCTCAATTCCATCTGTGACCATTCGACATTTGTTTAGCATCCCTTTTACTGGTGTTGTAAAGTAAAAGGCAACTCGCTCTTTTGGCAGAAATTAAATTTAACAGTTGCTTTATTACCATTGGTTTAGGTGGGGAAGGTCTCTCTTGAAAGTTTTAAGGCATTCTGCAAATAGTCCCAATAGGGAGCCAGGATAAACAAAGCGTGCTCGTTCCTGAAAGGAAAAGCAAATGCAAGGCTTGTTTCTGCCAGCATTACCCCAAGTGTGCTGCAAAGGCTGCTGCACCCCAAGGTTTCTGCTGAGGATGTTACAGAGGGAGCACAGAAGGGAGGCATGAGAGAGGGATTGTGCTTCCATTGTTAGCATGCAGCATTTCCAGGCACCATTAAATATAATTTATATTTTTTTTTCTTTTGTTCTCAGCAACTGCCCGATGAGATGAACATCTCCTTTTTATGAGGGCTCACTGGGAGTGCTGCCTTACAATCTTGCCCAGGGCTGTTTCAATGCTATATAAATAACCACGCAACACAAGGTATTCAACCCAGAACTGCAAGTCATGAGAGCTTTATAAATCCAGTTCATTTTACATTTTAGAGGCTTGGTGAAAGAAATTAAGTTTCTTAAAAAGCAGACACTGGCCCAGCAGTTTGGCTGAGCAGGACAAGCCACAGGAAGCCACATTTCAGCTGTCTAATTAGAGGCTCAGACCTGGTGGCTGGTACAAAATATAATTCCCGTGATTCACCAAGCACAATTGGTGCTGTTACACCTCAGGAGATGTAGTGGGTCAGTTTGAAACACTGCCAAAATCAGGCCTCTGAGATTAAGGGATTTGGCTTCTAAAACCACTTTTTACATGATGAGGCCCCTTCCCTGAAGGTGTTCAAGGCCAGGCTGGGTGCACCTGGTCTAGTGCAGCGTGTCCCTGCCCGCGGCAAAACAAAAAAAAAGAGAAAATTCATGGATAACTCATTACAAAATGCAGTGGTGGGAGTGATTGATGCTTATTTCTGTTTATCCCTCTAGACTGAAGCAGCTCTGTCAGGTTTCTCCAGGTGGCTGTAGAACTCCTTTGACACTGCTTTAAACCTGTAAAAGTCCTGAGATGGCCTTTGGGTGGATTTCTGAGGCAGCAAAATGAGCCCTTGATCTCATGCACGTGCACATCTCAAGTGTCCCTTAGACAACTCTCTGAGGACAATCTGCATCTGCTTCAGCTCACTAGAAGCGCAAACTAAACTTGGTTTAAGCGAGTTTGTCTGTTAGCAAAGATCAAAAAAGACATTTGCAGAGGCAGCCAGGCAATAACCCTGTCACCGTTGCTAATGCAATTCCCACCCAGCAGTCAGTCTTTCTGCAGCCCCATTCGGCTCCAGGAATAAGAAGAATGGGACCATAAAAGGGAGAAAATCAGGTCAGAAAAGCTGGAATGGAGAACAGAGAGAAAGTAAAGTGCTACCAGGAAAAAAAGTCCCTCCAGAAAACCACAGGGATGAGTGTAAGATGATGCCTGTACACTGTATAAACAGAAGGATTTTTTCCTCTGAATTTGATCCTCTCAACAATGAGCTCTGTTGCATTCCACAGCGAGCTCACTGAGCTCTCACGCCTGGCCATGGTGAAGCAGAAATTGAGTATTTCTCTAGAGCAACTACACAAAAAATTTCAGGGGCTATAAATGCTGTGGAAGCTCCATCTCTATATTATTTTCCCACCAAATAAAACTTCATCAGACAAAATGAGTTAGGACCTGTGAGAGTTAAAGCAAAGTTTCTATTTTTGTGTCACAGCACAGAAACAGAAAATGCAGCACCAAATATGCTCCAAAATGCCATTAGGTGAGCCAGAGCTGGAGAAAATTTTATATATATTCTGCAAAGATCATAATGGCAATTCAGAGTCAGACAAGGAAGATTCATTTAGCTATTTCAAAGCTGATTTTATAGACACTTGTCACTCATTTTCTTATCTGTTTAATACACTGATTTTTTTTATAAAACAATGGTTTCTTTGCTATAAAATTAACTGGTAGGGTTGTGCCCTTTAGAATTATAGGGCTTTGTTCTACTTTTTAAATTATTCTGCATAACTGCTTTGGAGCAAGATGTAGGCAATAATGTCTGACACCCCCTTGAAGTTTCCTCAGATAATTACAATATCCATATTTTGAATTAAAAGCAAATAATCCAGTGTAACAGTCAAAGACAGACAAGGCTGTGGATTCATTTCAGTCAGCCACTGTGAGTCTTAGACAGGAAGGACATTTTGTGATTCTCTGCAAATATGAAATCTTCAAAAGCATTTCAATAAGGCAATAAGTGTGCGACTTCTTTTTATACTGTTTATAAGGAAAATAAGCCAAAGAAAAATGGGTTTTATTATCTCACTTTGCTGTGGCAGTGACATTATGGGAGGAGAGCACAGCTGCCATTTATGAAAAACACAACCTCCAATAACAGGTTTTATGGGTTTTGGTTTTAGACTCTCATCCATGAGCATGCATAATGTTTTGAGGTATCGCTTTTTTTTTTACACCCATAAAAAACCTGATGTAAGATTTTATGTATGGCATTTTGTCACACGAATGGTGAAATGTTAAAATAAGATCAGCTGAAACATTTACCACATACTTCATTATCTCCTGTGAAATGAATATCTGGATAATTGGCAAAGCAAAAATCTTTGTTATAAGGATTTATGAATTGAATAAAATTACCTTCTGCAACAGGAATTTCTGTGAGACTGAGATTTTCTTTGCTGCTGAAAAACGTCAGGAGTTATGAAGTGTATCCTAAGAATTTTCTTTGAAGAATAAACCTTTTTTCCTATTTTGTGTTTAACACAGAAACTCTCTTCCCCTCCTCACTTGATTTCCAGGTTATTAATATTTAATTTAAAAGAACCTTAAAATCTCAACTCCAACTTCTCCTTCAGTTCTTAAATCAGCCTATTTTGCATATCAAATAATTAGTACCCCTATTTGACAGAATTTTAGCCTTTATTAGCAAGTGCAAAATATTCAAAGGGGGCTGTACCTACAGGAGTCTGTCCCCATAATTCCAACATTTTTTTTTTTCTGATTATCTCTTTCTGATATGTGTCCTTTGACTGGAAGGAAGGATTTTTAAAGGGTAAAGAAAGGTACAAAAAATTAGGCTTACTCCACAGAAACATGGGGAAAGTTGGCATGGATAGTTCAGAGAAAACACATATGTCTAGAACAGGACCTCAGGAAAGTCAATTTATCACTCCCATTTCACCTTTAAAATAAAATAATGATGTTTTCTTTCTCTTGACATTTATTGGGAAGCTTAGTACTAGACGTACTAATCTATGAATTATGAATGTTGAGTAGGGTTTTACACAGAATCTAATCATCTGACATTTTCAGCCCGGTCTTAACATATTAAAATATTTTAGCTCTGACCACCAAAATGACACGGCTTTCAATAAGAGGAAAACACCAGGAGAGCTGCCTGTTTCTTTCAGGTGGGTAGCTGCCACTCTACTGCTGCTTCTGCTCCTCCTGTGGTTTCCAGTTCACGATAAGGGACATGACACTCCGATCCTGTGGAGTTCATTTTTCCCTGAGCACAGACAAACCACCTGGCTGTGGGTGATAATGAACTCCTCATCCCAAGGACGAGCCAGCATTTACAGTTCCCAAGATTATGCCACTTTTACTCTACAGCTGGCCCTTGTAGGCATTTTTCTCTGAATGTCACCAGGGCAAGCCATAGAGTTGCTTTTTCTTCTCACTGCATTTACACAAATGTTACCCTTGTTCCACACCATAGCATGAGCAAGAGTCCTTCAGCTTAGCATGAATTAAATTTAGGTACAGGACACAATGGTGGCACCGTAGAAATAATCATAGAGAGAAAGGGAAGGGTATTATTTACTCCTTGCAAGTTTCTCCTAACATAAGGCATCTCTGAAACCCAGAGGTCATTTATTGTGAGCGTAACAAATACATTGGTATCCACCAAGGACAATAAATACTGCAAATTAAGTTGAATAATGACCGTACTGTCTATTTCATTTCTACCTGAGAGGCACGCATGGGACTGAAAGCAAGTCAGTATTTATAAGGCAATATATGGCCTGAGCCTCATTCAAATTTAGAACTGCAGAAATGTCACAAGCACCCAAATTTACTGTTACTGCCTGAGGAACAAGTGGCAAAACAAAATCATTGCAAACAGCCAATGCGTATGGAATTTGTAATGAATATGTGCATCACTAACATACTTTTTTCAAGTTATGGCTTTTTTTCTTTTCCTTGTGAGGAGATCTTGGCGTCGAAAAGGCTGAAGTAGAAAGGTGATGCAGTACAGCAATTACTGGAGAAATGCTACTTGCCACGTGCTTAACTGGATTGATTGTTTCAAATGTACTCTGGCTTACACAAACCTTCAAAACATTTCCAGGAGTAGCAACCAGGGAATCAAAAATAGAATCACAACTTTTGGTGAAGAATGGATGACAGGAGGGAAAAACAGGCACTCATTGCTATACATAAGCATAAATAACTGCAATTTAAAATGAGTTCTAGGCTGCTGGCATGTACACAACTGAGCAAACAACGTTTGCAACTGAGTTTTCAAGATTTTTGGTGATGCAAACGGAGCACATAAAATTTATAGCTCTGCTGTTCTGACCAGCTACTTATGTGAAGTGAGAACTGTGACAGGAGTTTGACTCTAGATCCTTGTGGGATACAGAGGGAGACAAAAGAGAACAAGTGACCACTGTGGGTGGTATAACAGCAAATTAAATTAACTGTGGAGATAAGAACATGGCAATAAAGTATTAACAAAAAATAGAGGAAGTCAGATATTTAAAAAGATCTTATTCATCACATCAGACAAAGCTGGGAGCCACTGCATGTCCTTCAGTGTGAATTTTTGTAGGCTACCAAGTCCACAAACATATACTAAAATGTTTAGTATCTGAACAAATTATGCAAGGATACTGAACTAAGGGGCTAAGGTTCCTTAATTGGGTAGTTCTTGGTTTAGGAAGTTAAAAGCCTATTTTCTGCTCACCTGATTTCCACACCCAGAGCTTTAGCAGTTCTGTGAGGACCACAGATGTCCGGCATAAGCTGTGGATATCTCCTGCTGGAGCCCAGCACCCTTACAAAACCAGATCTGCCTGTGTTTGGATAGCAGCACTGAGGCAGCAGGAACCTCAAAATAAAATATATTTTCATTTTTTTTCATTTGATAGTATTTACCCTTTATTAAATTTTTGTTCTGAAAATGTCTTTCAAAAAATAAAGAAATCTTCAGGTCTGTGACAGCAGATTAATTACAGTGTTAGAAACAGTTTTCAATAACAATCCATATTATGAAGTTGGCATTAGTGTTCTCCTTCCTAAATCCCAAATTATCTTTATGCCTGGCCCTAGGTATCTTGGGATATCTTAATAATCAAGGCATCTTGTTCTGGCTTTGTGAAATCTTTGCCTACCTGAAAAGCACATTTTTAACCTCAAGATTATTTTTAGCATCTTTTTAACTCATCCCTGCCTCTGACTCCTCCTGTGCTCTAAAGCAGAGACATCAGAACTCTGTTTTCCTCCACAATGCAATGTTGGGTGTTGTGGGTCCATTGCCCTGGCAAGTTACAGGAGATTTCCTTTTCAGGGGCACTTTCTTATGTTTGGATTAGNATGGGTCCATTCCCCTGGCAAGTTACAGGAGACTTCCTTTTCTTCCTTTCCAAACATAAGAAAGAGGCACTTTCTTATGTTTGGATTAGATTGAATTGAATTAGAACGGAATGGATGTTTTAAATATATATATACACAGACCTGTGTTTATGTACCTGCATGTGTGTATATATATTATATGTATATATAAAATCAATCCAGAGAGTGACAAATAACTCTCCATATATGCCTATATCCAAATATATATCAATTTTGTATAGATGAATATTTCTATCTTTGGGTAATAGCCCTTACTTGAAGAACTCTGGGTCATACAGTAAAGTGAGAGAACATTTATTAAGGACATTCTCTTGAGCAGCTCTGGTTATCAAGGCTTGTCAGAGTTTCAGTGCTTTCCCAGCCATACAGGCATGTACAGTCAATCTTCGTGGAACCCAGAGTGTGAGAGTTAATGAAATTTGACAACTGATTGATGTCAGATGCAGCATTGAATTTGGAAACCCAATTACCTCCTTCCCTTTCAAAGCAGAGGTCATTCCAGTCAACATGACTCTACTGACATGCTCTGCAATTCAATCTGAGAGGTTGCATGAGATTCTGCTCTTCAGGAAATTCTAACATAAGAGGGAGCAAAATTTACAGATGAAGCTAACACACACGAGCCAGGTGGAAAGATGAAGACACCCTTTCTGCACACAGACAGAGATTGTTTCTGTTTGTTACCTGGATATCTGTAGCTGAAGGTGCAAACACAGTTCTCTGCCAGTGCCTCAGTTTCTTAACTCCATGCCTTTTTTCCCAGTGGTAAATCTTTTTTGTCCAAAATTTCGATGTTTCATACAGGTTTTTATACCAGAGACTCAGGGGAATTACAGTTCTAAGCTTCATTTAATGTGCTGAAGATGATACAACTTTGGTAGAGCTGAGACCATTTGCATCAGAAGAAAAATTCAGCCTATTACTTACAAGCTTTAACACCCAGATTTCCAGTCTCACACTGGGTTCATTAGGCTCTGCTGGTCTAAAACTGGAACTGCTGTGCCTTGTGCAGATATCTGCAAGCAGAAATCACCATGCTGAAATCAGATGGGCAGAAATGAGGATACAGTCATCTCTGTCTCCATTCTTTAACCTATTAGCAAGGAACAAATGAATGTGGATCTTGGCATCTGTTCTGGATTCAGTTTTTAGCAATTAGGTGCTGTTTAAAGACATTATAATGTTAATATTACTAAAAAAAATTGGAGGAGGGGGAACTGCAGAATAGTTCCCATAGTTCTTTGAAGAGAAATAAGAAGAAATAGGAGATCAAGTAGGCTGGTGGCAGAGAAGGAGCACAGCCATCACAGTCATCGTCCCAGGTTTCTCCAGGATGCTTCAGGCAGTGGAGCAGAGCACTGGGTCTTTATTGCAAGCACTTCAAGCACTGCCTGCATGAAAGAAGTGAAAGCAATGCAGGTCAGCAATTCACTGTCAGGCCTGACTCTCCTTCTCACCCACCAGTAAAAATCAGGATCACTCTGGGGAAGGATTTACTCAGTTTTATGTTTCTTATGGATGGAAGACATGATTATGCAGTGTACACCCTCTCTTGAATTTCCATTTCTATAATTAATTATTAAGGGAAACCAATAGCCTGGGAGAAAGTGATACAGCCCTATTATCTCATCATTTGGTAATGGTGTTAAATAATTGGCAAAGAGAATCTATCTGTTCTTTGATAAATATGCACTGTAGCTAATTAACTCAGGTAAAACAGAGAGTATCCCACAGACACCTGGCCTTCAGCCTCACATGTCCAATGCAATAAGCCTTTTGATCATTTCAAAAACCCTCTAAAAATGCAAAGGTCCAGGTCATCCCTCTGGATCCCGAAGGTTTTCTCTAAATAAGTCCTGAAGTAGATCTACAATTTCAGGGGGATTAATTTTAAATAGTTCATGTTATTTACAAAAACATAACTTCTCTAATTTCCTCCAAGATTTTACATCAGCATTAAAAGTTTAAGATTTATAAAGTCTAAGATTTATAAAGTCTGTTCTTTGAAAAAAAAAAGAAAAAGAAAAAAAGGAATCGTCAACGACTTTCCTCTAGGCCTTCAGAAGTATCATCAGCTTTGCAGGGCAAAATACAATTTTAAGAACTCAGAATCTACATTTTGCTGGGATTTTAAAATTTCACCCCATTTCAAAATGTCATTTTTTTCATTTAAACCCGTACCTTGAGGGCCTGAAAACCTGCAGGCACAAATTTATCCCTTTTAAAGCAGAGTTTAGAATTTGAATATACTGCTTCTCTTTAGAATATGTAAAGGCTTAACTAGATGGCATAATCTACCCTTCCCTTTTATGAAAAAAAAAAAAGAAATTGTACAGAATTACATTACTCCAAGCCTCCTTTGTGCTCTACACATATTACTGATATAATTTTCTGCCAGAGATATTAATCATTTTGAGAAATTTATCTCTTGGAAAGCTCCAGCTACAGCAGCCCAAATTGCATTTTCCAAGATTAAATGATGAACTAGCTTTCTCCCTGGTTAGGCTGCACAATTTGCATGTCAAGCAAGATTATCTTCATGATTTTACAGTTACTCAGCTCATCTCAACTCGCTGCAGGTGATGCCAAAGTTTTACTTTTTCACACTATGCAGCATTTGAAGCAAGAGAGCAAACACTAAAAGCCCATCCAGTATAACTGTGACAAATATTTTTGTTGTTTGGCTTAGTCTTGTAAAAGGCAAAACATGCATGGGATGACTTTTCATAACAAATGAACGTCCCTAGAAATAATTTTCACTAATGCTGCAGAAGTTATGTCAAACTGGAACCATACTGATGGGTTCATATTTTCCTCCTTTATTTACACCAGCCAGGGATGCATTGCCCTTCAGTGATAAAAGTCTGTTAAAATGGTCTCAGCAAGGTTTCCTCTGCCTTTGCTAGATTTTTCTCTGCTAGCAAAAAAAACCCAAAAAAACTCCCAAAAAAACCAAAAAACACCCCCAAAAACAAACAAAACCTCAAAAAACAAACAAACAAAACCAAAAAACAGACAAAAACCCAAAAAACAGACAAACAAAACAAAAATCCAAAAAAACAAAACCCCAAAACCAAACAAAACCTCAAAAAACAAACAAACAAAACCAAAAAACAGACAAAAACCAAAAAAACAGACAAACAAAACAAAAATCCAAAAAAACAAAACCCCAAAACCAAACAAAACCTCAAAAAACAAACAAACAAAACAAAAACCCAAACAAAAAAACCTCAAAAACAAACAAACAAACCCAAAGATAACTGTCACTTTTTTCTTTTCCTCCCCCAGCCTGCTCAGGCAAAGGCCTGGAAGGGTGATCAGAGTTTGAAAACAAAATATAAAGGATTATGGTATCTACAGCTGGGTGAAGATTTTACAGTGAAGTATTTCCTGAGCAGCAAATGTCAGCTCATAAACAGAAACACCCTGCAGCAGTTTGCCAGATTTAGTGAAGTTTCATTTAGGGAAAGAACAGCTCTTGCAGGGCTTCAGCGAGGGAGAACCTGCAGACAGAGCTGTGCTGATGGAACCAAGCAAGGCAGGAAAGGAAAAGATGACAAAAAAGAGAGAAACTTTCTTTAGGAAAAGGACAAAGGTTAAAAGTTGTTAAAAGTCTGCAAGAAACTGGCAAGGCAACGTCTGTGTGGGAAGTACAAATGTTTGGACACACTGGGAAAGAGATGTGCTTTTCTTCCGAGCCCCACTCATCAAATCTCGGAATCACAGAAGAGTTTGGGTTGGAAGGGAATTTCAAAAGCCATCCAGCTTCAAAGCCCCTGCCATGGGCAGGGACATCTTGCACTGGATCATGTTGCTCAAAGCCCCATCCAACCTGACCTTGAACACCAGTTCATCCACAGCATTTCTCTCACTCTGAGCTGAACACAAATGTGTTTTCTGCCAGCTGTGCCTGTACAAGCTTCTATACAATGTCTCAGCAGCAGCACCCCCCATTTTTTTCTTTATTTCCATTCATGTATTTTCACTTCCCAACATGAAATGATCAAGAAGCAGGGGTAGGGTGGATCTGAAAGCAGCAGGGTTTGGCAGGGGAGTGCCAGGATGTCACACTCTGCTCAAGGACTGCACCTACTCCCACCAGCAGAGTGGCCCTGGCTGCTCACATTCCCCAGTGACTCCACTCTTACTATGGAAAATCAAAAAAATGGTGCTATTTTCCTGGATTCTCATGCTCTTGCTTGTGCACTCAGAACTGAAAAAAACCCAAACAAACATACTAAAATATATGGGCAGATTGGCCATGGGATCTGTTTCCCCTAATGCAATTTCTATTACTTTGAAAAGTCTTCTTTCATATCACTCGGGCAATGTAATTACACCCATTTCCTTATGAACATGGATGTTCCCTAACAACATTACTTTGTTTTCTTTGTAGCTGAGGCTCTTTCAAGATCAAAAGGAATTTGAGTGCAATTAGGTCAAACAAGAATTGGAGCAGTGAAACCCAGCAAAACCTTGCCAAAAAGCAAAGGAATACAGGGAAAATGGTGCAGTGGGGCAGATCTCCATGTGCATTTCTGCACTGAACCCAAAACTTGTGCAACAAGATGCTGCTTCCTGTCACTGAAAATTTGTGGCTCAGACCCCGTGTGGTCTCAAAGAGGAGATTTAAGGAGATTAAGCCTAACTTAGGTGGGAATTTTTAAGCACTCTATTTTTCCATCAGCTACATCAAGGAGTAAATTTGCTTCTCAGCCTTTCCTCACTCATGAAAATGAGAGCCCATCTCACAAATTTGAGAGAGTCCTACATGCACTAAAAACATGTCTGATGGTAAGTTTCAGCTAAGGAAAAATACTCTTCTGTAGAGTTTGCCTTTTTTTTTTTTAACCTAGGATTATAATTTTTATTATTTTAAAATATCCAGTTATGCTCTAATCATAATTGCAAAAGCTCACAGTATTTCTTATTACCCCTCTAGTTTGCCAGCAATAGGAAAACCTGTCACTATCAACCTTTAAATGTTTCTGTCCATATAAAGCCATCTTGATTAACCTGGTACACCAAGCCCTGGAAGATTCTAGACTTGATCATAAATAGTTTATTTATGGCTAAAGTGTTTTGAGACCCTTGCTTGTTTATTTCTTTAAATAAATTTGTTTTAAAAGAACACAAGGTTTTTTGAAGTCTACTTTACTTTCTGCAATAGATGCAGTACAATCCCATACTTGCAGGCTTCCAATAGACTGTGAGCTATTTCCAAAGTTATTTGGTGTTTTGAGTCCACTTCATAAAGGATTTGCATATCTTTTAAGTATCTGAGTTTCTTCTGGCCTAAACACAGAAGTGTCTCTAGAGGCACAAATCTCAGGAAGACTACAATGAATAAATGAAAAGCATTTGCATACCAATACAATCCTATTCCTACTTTTTGTCTTATGAGAAGGCAGCTATTTATTGCAACCAGTTTGGGCACCTGTTGGTAAGTGCAGGAAATAGATGCACTGTCAGCACCACACAAAAAAAAAGCTTATGGAGTCCTGGCTTCATCTGAATTACTTACATAATGCAAAACCTGAAAATCTCTCAGAAAGCTGACAAAGGATCACAATTTAACTAAATGGAAATTCATCTTTCTGTTCTTCCCTGTTCCTTCTGGTTTGTGGTTACATCCTTAACACTGCAATAGGGAGAGGAGAGGAGAGGAGAGGAGAGGAGAGGAGAGAAGAGAAGAGAAGAGAAGAGAAGAGAAGAGAAGAGAAGAGAAGAGAAGAGAAGAGAAGAGAAGAGAAGAGAAGAGAAGAGAAGAGAAGAGAAGAAATTTATTGTGAAAAATACTGCCTGGGGAAAATAAGCAACCTGGAAAGTGATTCTCTGGACATATGAGTGGTTTTAATAATAATGAATACATATTTTGGTCACTGCCTGACTCTTTAGGTGCTCCTACTCTGAATGAAGCTCTCAGTAGGACTGTACCAAGTAAACACAATGTCAATTATATTTAGGGCAAAAGCTCTCCATATTTTTTCCATCCCTGAAGTAAAAAGGGATGGGCAAAAAATGAAACTCCCCATTCAAACAGCATTTCTGGGAAACATCTCTCACTAAGCAGGAGCACCACTGAAAATTTCCATTCTCAGTATGTCCACATAAATGAAAACCATACATCACCTCTCCTGTTCTCAAGAATGTGTTGCTAGTCATAAACACACCTTGAGAAAATGCTTCACAAAGAAAAAGCACAGTGACCCCTCCTAAAAAAAAACTTTTAAAAGCAACTGCAAAAAAAAAAAAAAAGGTGAAAACTGTATTGAAAATTCAAAGCAAAAATAGAAAACCGCTGAAGATGGGGTGAGAAGGATTCCCAGATCTGCAAGGTGCAACCCCTTAAGAGAGGCTGTGCTGCCCCTCATCTGCTAAGGAGAGAGGTTTGTCTCACCTGCCATCTCCAGTAATAGAAAGTAAAGAGTTGGGGTGGGGTTTTTTTGTTGGTTTTGGTTTGGTTTGGTTTTGGTTTTGTTTTCTGTGTTTTGTTGGGTTTTTTTGGTTTTTTTTTTTTTTTTTTATTGCTAACCATGCTCAGTATTAAAAAAGTCTATTTAAAGCCTAACCTAAATCTCACTTGCTGAAAATTAATCCTGTTATTCCTTGTACTGTTCTAAGTAGACATGGAAGATAATTTATTACCTTGTCTTTGCACTAACTCTAAAATGGCTCTAATTATACCACACATGCTTTTTGATGGTTATAATTTTAACTAAATCAGGTACTTGGAAGGTTAACTACTGTGTGAAAATTATCACAGCTTAAATAAAATATAGATAATGAATCCCACTCCTAAAAATTATACATATAAAATATGAAACCATGTTAATATTTTTTTTAAATTTAATAATTATCAAGAAGGATAATCACAGTGGATTTACCTTGCAATTGCAGTATTATTCCTGTATATTTACAGGTGAGTGATTCAAAATTAGTGGGACACAGGGCAACAACTGATTCAAGATAAAATAAAATAAACTAAAATAAACTAAAATAAACTAAAATAAACTAAACTAAACTAAACTAAAATAAAATAAAATAAAATAAAATAAAATAAAATAAAATAAAAATTCCTGAATTTATAAGTACTCTGCCAAAATGTGAGTAATGCTTAGTTTGCATACGTGCGTGGTTATGATGATTTTGAGTAAGAAAGCCACTCAAAGCACATTGATTAAAATAAGGCTGGTGCTTGATTACTTCCCTGGGCTGTGCATATCTGTAAAAATCACTTTCCTCATTTCTGAGTGGAAAGCTGTAGTAGATTCCTAAAGCCTGATTGTTGAGTATCTCTGGGGAGCAGCAGGTCATGAAATCACTGCCCACAGCTCCCTGCCTGCCCTCAGGATGCTTCCCAGCCTCACCACTTGGCAGCTCAGGCTCACACCTCCTCCTTCTCAGGTGCTGGCTCAACAATTTGTTCTGTCTGTGACCATAACACCAAAATCTATCATAACCATAATGTGATCTAACATGACCACAATCTAACACAACCATAACACCAACCACATGCAATTTATTCTAAAATTCGTGCAGATAATGGCAACGACCACAGGGACTCACCTTGTTTAAAAATCAGGTGTCCCTGTCTCTGCCCTGCCCCTGGGAGAGGAGGTGTGGGAAACAAGAATAAGAATCTTTTTTGTCCTTTGTTAAATTTGTTGAAATTGTTAAATTCTGTTCACCAAAAGCTAGGAATTACTCTTTTCCTAGCCTAGCACTGGCTGTGCACAGCACTCAGCCTCTGCACAGGAGAGATCTCTCTGCTCTGTGGCTGCTGCAGGACTGCACTCTGCAATGGGATCAAGCCTTGCCTTTTTTCCTTCAGCCCCTCTGTTTCCCACAGATCCCCAGAGAAAATCATAGCATTTGGAGCTCCAGGGAGAGCAACTATTTAAACCTGCTCTTGAAAGTGCTGTACATTCTCAGGTACAACCACTCCAAATCAGGCTGCAAAACCCAAGCTATTTGAGCTACGTTTTGTTTCCTGAAAAAGCCATTAACTTATTACTTCCCCATTAGTGCATTGGGAAAATAAATTACATTCACTTTTGCAATTACTTTAGATTTTTTAAGTATGATGAAGCAAATTGCAGGAGGCCAAAGGGTGACTTTTCCATCTGAGCATCAAAAACGGAAAGGGACAATGGAGGAAAAAAAAATTGCTCAAATTCTTCACTAGCTGGGAGCAAGTGGCACAGCTTTTTTTGGGTAGATAAAAGAGAAATATGTAATGAGAAATTGCAGAACCTGTGCTAGACTCTAGCAAAAAGCTCTGACTCCCACGGACTGACAATATACGTTTTGTGTAGTTCTGCCAAAATCAAGGACACATCAAAGGGAAATTTTTCAGATTGCTATTCTGATGATAAAGGTCTGTAATTGGCCTTTAGCAATACTGTCTATTATTTATGCCTACTTTTCTGTTTCTATTGTTATAGCACATTAGGCAAATGCCCAGATTTTTTAGGATGAGATATTGGCCTAAGGACTTTTTTTTTGTACAAATACATATACATGCACTTGTACTTGTACACACACCCCTGCAGATGAATAAAGGCTGTTTCACAGGAAGTTAAGATGACATTATTTTCCAAGCAGAGACTGGAAGGGAATATGAGAAGGATCCAAGAATGTGAGAAGAAATGTACCCCAGAAATTTAGCTGCTTTAAAGTACATGTACTGCTGAGAAGGAAAAGAAAAAATAAAAAACGGAGGAATTGTTTTCATCAAAAGCCTTAACCTTTCTTTCCTTGACACTTAAACACATTGGTTACAGCAGTCCAGGATAAAAAGCATTAAAAAAATTCAAATCAAAAGCACTATGATGGGATAACCATTTTTGGAGAAACAGTGAATTTCTGTACGTTTCTAAACTGCAAAGCAAATAATCTCATAAGCACAGTGCCTGGCTTCGTCCTATGCCCTGAAGAACTGAATCTCACCATTGATTTGCTGCCCAGGTTGCATTTCCTCCTTGGCCTGTTGACCCATCCCCTCTGTATATGGTCATATTCTTTATGCAAAAAGTCAATATTTAGCTTAAGGGTTTGCAGAGACGCACTCAAGCAGAGACAATAAAGGCTGACAGATTCTAATGTATAAAGCACTTTCTAGAGAAACACCAAGTGACAGATTTTGACATATAGATAGTATTTATTCTGCTTAAGGCTGATGTAACATCCTTGATACCACTTCATTCGTGTTCTGCCTGATGCACAGGAGAGAATCCGACCTCACTGGAAGACTGAATGGTCTCCTAGCCCCAGGACACAACAGGAATATTTCTTCTGACCTCCCTGGCTGTAGACCAGGCTCAGAGGTTTCTCTGCTGCAGCATAATAAAAGGTGATCTCTAGGTTTGTTTTGTGATAAAGGTTTGATGATGCTGGGCTGGCTGGCACCAGTTCTTCCATATTTAATGTTGTGTTGAAGCAGAGGAAAAATTACTGATTGCTTTGTTGTTATGGTAAAGAAGACAGAACCCTGAAGCTCATGGAGAGCTGTGGAGGGTAAATGTCCTTTATACATCTGAAAAATAAGAGGGAAGTGAGGGAGAAAGCTGGAAAACTCTGTGTTCCCTTCCCATAGTCTCCCTACCCTCAGAGCTGAGTGAAGCAGCTGCAGAAGTTCACCTGCTGGAGATATTTCTGCTGGCAGAACAAGGGCTACACTCCTCATCGACTTCTGGGAGCAGTCCCTGCTCTTTAATTTCAAGATCTGTGCTCAGATACTCCTGATACTACTGATATTTAGTGATAACTCTTTAATACACAATTAGTTATTTCACTGCTTTTTTTTTCCTTTGCACAGCCTGCAATGATTTTGGCTTTGTTTTGTGCTTGTTTTCACTGGAAGAAATCCTGGCCCGGAGCCCTCACAACAGAAACTCCACGATGAGAGGAGTCTGTGCTGGCAGAACTAAGGGGCTGCTTCTGCCAAGGAAGTGCTGGGAGGGCCGAGCTTCCCACAGGAATATCTGAGGAACTCAAGGCTTGATAGGACCATGAAATCACCAAAATTTACCTTCTCTGTGAGACTAACTACTACATAGAACTGTGTATTGAGCACAACAACTTGCTTTTTGGTCAAAATGTAACCCTTTCTTGGTTAATGTATGTCTTTCTGGGAATTACCCAGCTGACATCTGAGGAGAGGGGAGGTTCTGGTATCCACCATCACCTGTAAACAGCTGTTCTGAGGATAAATCTCTCCACACACACTCAATTATTTTCCTTTTCTCTATCTCCACCTCTACAAACACCCAACCCCACCCCTCAACCCTGCCCCTGTTGTCCAGTTTAGAGATTTTCACCCTTGCAAAATGTACAATTTATGTTTCCCTGATAAATGTACCTTCTTTTTCTGCCTTTCACTGCCAAGTTAAGGGTAGTCAGCACAGCAGATCGGGTTCTTGTCTTTTGCTGCCAGACTTTGCAAATGATATCTTTGTGGCTCTTCTGTGCCACCTCCCCATTTTCAGCAGTGTTTAAAAACTGTGGGCCATATTCAGGAGTGTGTGTAGTTTTTCTTGAAAATGGAACTGCTTTAGGCCAGCAGTCAGAAGCTCTGATTCCCTGCAGTCTCCTGGCTGCCTTTGGAAATGTGAGTACTCATCTTCCCCCCTGGAAGGGGCTCTGCAGGAGCAGGAGGGCAGCTTGGGGACACACTCCTACAGGACTTGCATTCCAGACATATAAAAATCATTGCTGTGTCTCCCTACAGTTCTGGAAATCAGGCCACAAATCCTGGATATGCTGTTTCTGGGTGTTTTTCAGCTCATGGTTGCCATGTTCCTCATCCAAATAATCTGGAATTGAATTCCTTTCCCTAAGGAGTGGATCTGTCAGACCTTTCCTCTGCACACCCAGCATGAATGACCCTGACACAGAGCCCAGCTTTCTGAAAAGCCACTGTTTAGGAAGAAGATCCATGTTTTGAGCACCCATCCAGGGCAAGGGAGACCAAGTTTCACCATTCATAAGACCCAGAAGGCCAAGAGAAAAGCAAGGACCTTCTTTCATCTTGCATGGTTCATTATGGCTCGTTCCCTCTGGTGGCTCTGGATCCCAGAGCAGAGAGCTTAGTTCCTCCTGTGCACTGTCCAGATTATGCAGCTACTTAAAACTGGTTTCTGTGTTCAGCTCTGAGAATTAAATAACTAAAGAATGGATGCTGCAGCAGTCACTGCACCAGTGAGTAAATCTGTTGGGGATGTAGAGCTGAATGTAATAACAGAAAGTAATCTATCGTTTAGAAAAGCAGAAAAGAGTCCTGATATATATCAATATTTTCTGCACAGGAAATCAGTAAGTAGTGCTCGACTCACCAAATGGCAAAAAAAAAAAGCAACTTCTAAAACTAAAACATGTGCCAGCACAAGAACAGGTTCTTTTCTAGATCGTTTTTGAGGCAAAATAAGCTTAGAACTGCTACAAACACAGGCTGTGAAGGGCTTGCTTTCATTGAAGGCACCAAAACTCATCTTTAAAGACTTTAAAGTGCTGAGTCCCTGCACACCACAATGAGTGAATGACCCAACTCTGTCACTGAACACCTGGCCCCACAAGTGGCACAAGCTGCTTGTGGATGACTTTTGCCCAGAATTTCTTGACTCCTCCCTACCTGCACGTGGCCAATCTCAAGCACAGCCCAGCCTAGTCTAAACCAGCCATCACTGGTGCACACACACCCCACACTGCCTTTTATCCAGATTTAAGCAACAGGCAGAAAACAGATCAGCCTTGCTGCATTTGGAAGGATTGTGCTGCCAATTCCCCCCAGATTTCTTCATCAACCTGAACCTCATGTTCTGTGCTTGAGAAGTTCTTTGAATTACAGCTTTAGAAGAAATGTGCTGTGTTTTAATGACAGTCTCCTGGAGTTTGAGGGCTAGGAGCAAGGGGCTCTCTTGACTTCAGTTGTACCTTAAGGGAATGAAGCACTGTCAAAATTGTGATTGTGCAATCACAGCGGGGAAGCACTGTGAAATTATGATTTCACTTTTATATACAGTTGTTCCTAGGGGGATGCATTCTGCTCTCAGGATAACTGAATTGATCTACAAAGAGATGCTCTGCATTCAAGGTGGTGGTACTGGAAGAAGTCCATGAGCTGTGCAATGAGATATTTTATTTCTAGAAGCACCATAAGGGAGCCATGAGTTCTGGAGTTTTAATGGCATTTTGCCCTCTGGCACACAACTGACCTTCTTCTAGTTTATATCTGATTCCATCTTTGCATGTCTGAACAGGTGAAAATGTCTCCAACACTCTCTTTAGTTGTTTCTAGAAATAAGGCAGGTATAATAATAATATAAAATGCACTCCAAGTCACAGTCTAAGATAGGTGCAAAAGGAGTTAAAACGTGGTTATTTTCTCAAGAAATTACTTTCATCCCCACAAAAGGAGAGACAACCCTTGAAAACCTCTATTTTCTTGCTTCTTTCTTAAATGTAGGCTACAGTATCATGATTTTAGCTGTGCTTCAAGCCTTTCATCCTTCAGTGACACCTGTTTAAATTTAGAATTAAGCACTGAGAAGAGCTTAAGTTATCGTTTGCTCTCTTGACTGACATTTAAGAGGCTTTCTCCATAACAGCAGTCAAAGGAAGGCTTTCACCTCAAAAAACAGTTTTGTGATCCAGCTTTTGAGCACTTTTAAGCTGAATTCTGGAGGCCAGGCTGTAGCCATGGCAGTTTTTTTCATTCCTGAGGAATTGCACCTTGCCTGCTGTCATGAGCACTTCCCTGGGGACCACGAAGCTCCTCCTGACCCTCAGGGGAAGCAAAAGCAACTCCACCCTCTCCATGCCGAGCACTTCTGCCTCCTGCTGCCATTCATAAACCCATGATCACTTATTTGGGATTTCTGGGGTTTTAGATGGACAAAAATGCCTTTGCCTGTCTAAATTAGATGCTCCAAGCTATTAGGCAGCTTATTGCATTCCTTGTCACCCAAGGTGATTCCCAATGCTCATGCCAAACCAGGTAGGTCATGCTGCTATAAATTTAGAAAAGTATATGAGGTTTCATATAGTTCTTGAGCCCAGTTACTCTCCAAAATTCTCTTGGGGTCTGAGTAAGGAAATAACACAAATTAGACAGATCCTAAATTGTTATCTCTCAGGCTTTGAAATAATTTTTAAAATCTTTCTTTTTTTTTTTAAAAAAGGCAATTTCTCTAACTGGCTGTAGGAAAGAATTTCCATCTTGGAGGTGTCTTGTTCCTTGCCAAGACTTTTTCCTGTTAGCATATTACAAATGAATAAGGGGAAAAAAAAAAAGAAGAAGAGAAGAAGGATTACACATAATATAGTTTTCTCAGCAGAGGCAAAAGCACCAAACGCCTGTAAAAAATGCAGGTAAATAAAGATAAATGGTGGCTTGGGACTTCTCCAAGTGGATGATTCATCATCTGGCTGCTTCTCTGAGATATGTTTGATGCTAACAATATTTATGCAATATACCCAGGCTTGGGCATGGCACCACTTGCCACAAAAAAATAAACACCCTCCTGCTGCACTTGGGAACTCTAGGATGTATTATATCTGGTGTTACTACATTAAATTGGCAGCAAATGAGTCTTTTCCTATGTGATTATACATCAGCCTCAATAACTTATTTTTGCCGATGTAAAATTCTAGCACTCCCTAATCTTTTAACTGCACCTGTCCTGGGATTTTTTTTATTATTCATTCAATGCCTCACATTAAAAAAAAAAATAAAATAAAGAAAATGTGATGACAGGTCATTGGGGAAGGGACCATGAGAAAGAATGAGGACATGAAGTAGTTGCTATACAATCTGAACTAGCATTTTCTCAGTTATGGCACTGATGAGTCAAGTGTAAACTGCAGATGAAAAAAAAAGAAATCCAAAAGGCACTCTGAAATGTTTTGATCCAGCATACTCCACCAGCTGCAAACACAGATTTTAGTGTCTCTCTTGACTGACATAAAATTATGTGCAAGGAATGTTCAAGCAATTCATGCCGTCTTGATCAGGCTAAAGAACTAAAATGAGATTTTCATGAATGCAAGTTAGAGCTGGGTACCTGCATCCCTTTTCATGTCGCTGGTTCATAAGAACAATCCTCCTGGGCCAGAGCAGAAAGTTCAGTATCCTCTTGCTGAGAAATGCCTTTTCACACCTCCTCTGTTAGTGCAGACAAAAGAACTCGAATTAAGTTTATCACCTACTTAAAGCTTCTGGAGATTCACTTTGTGTCTAAGTGTTGTTATGAAAGATGCCAAACAATGACCACTGCTGTGCAAGGCTGGGGTAGGGGGAAGAGAGAGAGGCAGGGAAAGGTTTAAGCACGAAAAGCCAAGGTGTTACAGCTTTACATGATGCCAGCACAGGTCTGTAGAAGCAGAGGTGGGGCTGTGGAGAGAAAGAAGCACAGACTGGCAAGGACACAAACACTGTGAACCTGGCTCCTGGATGAAAAAAGGTTCACTTGCCTGGGCTGCTGTGGGACCTGGCTCCACACCTTGGCTCAGCCCCCTCCTCCTCAGAGCAGGCACCTCACACACAGAAACAGGGATGTGTCAAACATCCCTTGGGATGTGTCAAACAAACATCCCTTGGGATGGGTGCTCCTGCTTTCCCAGGCCACAAAGAGCTCAGAGACTTGCCAAGGAAATCCCCTCTCTTCCACAGCAGAGACAAGCCAGAGCCATCAGAGGAAAGAAAGAGAATATCCAGATCATTATGGCTTTGAGGCAAGCAGAAGCAATCCCTTTAGGAGCAGAGCCCTGTTTCAGGCATCTTTCATCCCAGCTTGACTGCTTCTCGCAGCACTCCCGCTCATCTCATTGAACCTGGAGAAGAGATCCCACTTTCTGTGCAGCACCCTGGGTTTCTGCTACTTAAAGGAGTGCTTTGTAGCTGCTCCCAGACCTCATGCAACACAATTTTTCGATGCTTTAAAGAATGCAGCTTTTGCTGGTTTAGAGACAGGGCGCTCAGCCTACAGGAGGTGTGGGTGGGAGCAGACCTGTTGATTGGTGTTCACATTCTTCAAAATTTGCCCAGAAGGCATCATTTTAATTCCAGTTGTAGATAGAATATGCAACTCCATTACAAATTGTAGCATTTCCTAAAATATTTTATTTTTAGCAATTTGATAAAGCCCATAAGATGGGACCTCAAGCACTCCCTGGTCAAATATGATCATATATTTCATTACTCTATTATTTCTCTTTCCAGCTTTCTTATAATCTATCTATAATTTTCACAGCATTTTTTTTTCTTTAATTTAAACTCATTTGTTCCAAACAAGTCTTCTACGGGGGCTTCTAAACAATCTTTAACTTTGAAAAAAATATTTTTTGGGCTACATCACCCAGTTTTTCTAAAGTTGTTTTTGGATCAATTTCCTGTCAGTTACCACCTCTTCATTTGGTCCTGACTGGGTTTCCTGTTGAGGTCTTTAATGAGCATCCTTCCACCTCAATTTGTTGGGTGTCAGCACCCTCAAATGGAGCTCCTTTTGAGCAGCTGGGTGATAACTCCTGTCTGTTTCAGCTGGCACCAGCCTCTGAGCCCATTCTAATGCACCAGTGGATGGTCCCTCCCCTACACCCACCCCCTCCTCCTCTGAAATGGAAACATTTTGTTCAGTGCAGCCTGAAGAGCAGTGTTTCACCACAACAGACACATCTGTGTTTCCACATTAACAGCTGAGTGTTCCCCAGTGCCTCTCTAAGGACGTGAGCTCTCCGACAGGAGCTGGCTGTAAAGTGCAGCCAAGGCACCCTGCTGGCATCACTGAATTTCATCAGTGTTGGTGCAGGCCCCAAGTCCTGCCATGCTTTATCATTAAAGCTCTATCAGGCTTCTTATCCCAAAACAAGCAACTGGGGAAAGCAATCGCTTCTGATTGATCTTCCCTAACCTTGGGAATGAGAGCAACATTTCTGCCTTTTTCTTAAATCATTAATTTTTGTCTGCAAGATCATTACTGTACTCTCTGTGTAAAATCTATGACTCTTCCTAGGTATCCCTTAATGCTTCCTGAACCCAGCCTTGATGTGCATTAGACACTTGGGATTCATTACTGGTGCTAATCTGCAGCCATTAAAAATGCAAGGGCATTTTGAAGATGGTAAAAAAAAAAAAAAACAGACAAGCATCTTTCAAACCTGTACCTACTTCTTTTCACTCCTCATTAAATTTCAATTGGTGGAACCTACTGGCCTTCTTCAGTTTTTTGTCAGGGGGGACTGTACCACACACAGACCATCTGGTGGTGAGCAGAGGGCCAGCCACAGTGGGCTTTCAGGGGTTCAGAACAAACTGGCCTCATATCGCCCAGCAGCTGTCAGTTCTGGTTAGGAAAGCCAGGCTGGCATCCCTGTGATCTCATTCCTCAGACTGAGCCTTTCAAACAGGTTGTGTGATAGCCCAAATGTACTGATCTTGCAAGGATTTTCCACAGGAATCTGTAAGCAGCGCCCTGTGAATGAACTTGGTTGTTCATGTGGTAAATTATAATATCTTTTCCTCGGAGAGCTCTGCTTTTCATCATGAGAATCTGTTGCCTGATGCAGAACCTCTGGGGGGATAAAGCCTTTGGGGGCAGATTCACCACAGCATCACAAAGCAAGTAGCTCACACAGAGATGCTCAGGGAGACCATCTTGAAAGTTAACAAGCCAACATTTGAAAATATCATTCATCACATCTATCAACACTAAAAACACCAAAACATTTCAGGAATCCCTGATAATTAAACTGATTGCATAGGATTGATTAAATCAACAATCAAAAAAGTGGTAGATTTAATGTCATAGTTTTAGCATCCAGGGTGTATATATCATACAGCATCATTTTAAGTGCTCTTCCATTTTCCATTTGTAAGATATTATGTGAACAATCCTTATTTTTGTCATTGTGTTTAATGTTTTGGAGAGATAAAAGCTTCACTACTACTTTACTTACTGTCTCCTAAGGACATCTTTATATGTAGTTTGTGAGGCAGAAAGACCTCTGTACTCAGAGATGGAGCTGTTGTCTTTAAAAATATTTATAGCATCCTTTCTTCTTTTAAATTACACCTGTCAGTCAAACACAGCACTCACTGAAGAAGCCTCAAAGCAAAACCTGTGCAATTTGAGCTATTTTCCATATTTCTGCAAAAGAACACAGACTGCCTATTTTCCCTGCAGAGCAAATGATGACCTTGTATTGATCATATGCATTCTCTTTATTTGACTGGGTTTTTTTTTTAAATTTGGTTTTGTTTGTTTGTTTGTTTCTTTGGTTTGGGTTTGTGGTTTTTTTGTGGTGTTTTTGGTTTCTTTTGTGGGGCTTTTTTATTGTTTTGTTTTGGGGTTTTTGGTGGTGTTTGTTTGTTTGGTTTTGGGGTTTTTTTGGTTTTTTTGGTGGTTTTTGTTTGTTTGTTTGTTTCTTTGGTTTGGGTTTGTGGTTTTTTTGTGGTGTTTTTGGGATTTTTTTGTGGGGCTTTTTTATCATTTTGTTTTTGGGTTTTTGGTGGTGTTTGGTTGGTTGGTGTTGGTTTTTTTTTTTTTTTTNTTTTTTTTGTTTTGTTTTTTGTTTGTTTGTTTTTTGTGGTTTTTTTTTTGTTTTGGTTTTTTGTTTTGTTTTGTGTTTTTTGTTTTTTTGTTTTTTGTTTTTGTTTGTCTTCCAGACATCAGCGTGCTTTACAGATCGATATGGGGTGTTATCCATCCCATTTCACACTAGAAAATCTGACTTCCAGAGTCAGGAGCGAGCCAGGTCACCACTGATGCCAACAGAGCCATCCCATGAGGCCACTGGCAGAGTCTAGGGGACACCAGAGCCATCACAGCAACCCCTCCCCAGGATGTGTCAGAGCTCCCTGAATCCCTCCTTGCAGTATCCCAACCATTTATCCCACAGAAAAAAAATTCACAGAGAACTGAGTGAGAAAGGTGAAAGTCATTGTGTGCAGTAAACCATTTCTGCAAAAGCTTTCAGATTGTGGTCTTATCAGAAGGCTAAGCTATGCCACCTCACTGATTTTAATATTTACACCACACCTGCAGTGCCTATCAGTGTTTATCAGCCCTCAACTAATCAGCCTTGAGAACAGCAGAAGCCACATTGCAACTCCCCAGAGAGTCACTGAGGTCTCACATCTGACAGCACAGCACTGTTGAAGATATAAAACACTTTAAAATCCCCAAAGATAGGCAAATACTAATGACCATGTCATCATAACTCTGCTGTTTGCTCTTGTTTTCCTATTCTTGAACACACCTGAGAGCTGCATTGCTTCTTCCTGCATCCCCAAGGTGGGCACAGGCTCTGTTGCTTCACCTGTATGGACTGGCAGTGCCACCTTTTCCCTGTGCTCCACAGAAGGGCTGTGCTGGTGCTCATCTGCCCCTTTTCCCACCTCTGGGACAGGAACAGGCACAGCCCAGGCACAGCTGTTCCAGCTTTTTCAGACTGCAGCTCCCTGCCTACCCTTGGAGAGCAGCATCCCAGACTCTCTTTAAAGAACCTCTTTTGCTGCCCTTGGGTTGCTAACCCAGGGTTCTGCTCGTCACAAATACAATAACATTTTGCTTTGCTCCTCCCCACAGTGAAACTGGGAATAAAAAATATTCCTTGACATCAGTGGCTTGTTAAATCACAGGGGAGCTGCCACAAGATTTGCCTTGCTTTTGTCTTGCCTGCTGGCTCTAGAAATGCACAGACCTGTCTGAGGGGATGAAGGAGACCAAAAAAAAAAAGGAAAAATCTAACAGGTTGTTCATGTTTCTTAGATCTGCCAGCAGGACAGATAATTTTAGCTGACACCTGGCAGTCCTGCCTGAAGCAGGACCTGCAGAGCAGCTTGCCCAGGGTCTTCTCCAGTCAAGTCCAGAAAAGGAGACTCCACCAGCTCCAACAGTTCTCCTGCTCCCACATCCAGCCATCCTTGGGATGAAAAAAGACCTTCTCCACATTTGCTGGTTGAATTATTTTGCCCATTAGTAAAGCAATTCAAACTGGAATAACAAATTTCAGAATGTACCTCAAAGTTAGCTCCTGTCTTACAGACAGCCAGTGTGGTTCAAAGGCTCCATTAGTGTCTGACATCTCCCTTTTCAAACGTGTCTTAGGGCTGAGGGTCATCTGAGGCATTTAGGGCCTTTAGGGAGGCTGGTTAAGAAAATCTGCAGCGATTGACCTTTAAAACTTTCTTTTTAAAAATAGATGTCAGGTGGGAAGGGCCAAAAAGATGAATGGTGTCTTTGGAAGTGTAGTCCTCAACTGGCTGACCAGTCAATTTTGTGCTTACAGGTTTCTGCATGCAGCCTAAATAAATCAGATTCTGAGTGGGGTTGCTTCTATAAACCTTTACAAGAAACTCAAGAGAAGTGAGACAGAGAAATAAGCCATGATTATATTTTGTAACTGTTCAGAAAAAAATGAAAAGACAGAAAATAGATGTAGGCCTAATACTCTTCCCCTTTTTCTAATAAATTTCTTGGGTCAGTTTTATAACAGAAAGTAATTTTCTGGGCTCCTGCGCCGTTGTCATAAATGGCAGTGCCAGAAGGTGATTGGTTTTGAACCACCAAAAATGAGCCAAAAAATAAAGACTTAAAAAAAAATTGCCAAAGTTCAACTCCTGCCATTCCTTTGGGTTTGGGGAGGGTGCCCAGCAAACCAAGCCAGGGTAGCACTCCCACTCCTCCACTCCCAGGCACAGTGTGATTGACGCAGGCAGCAGCAGAGGAAAAGTCAGATTTTTAACTCAGAAATATTTTCCTCATTGCATAAATTGTCTGCCTTTGGGGGGGTGGTGGGGACAACCATGACTTCCTAGTTATGTTTTAAAGAGTGAGAATTCTTGTCTGAGCACAGGAAGCACAGCTGGAATTGGGGGAAGAAAGGGGAAGAGCTGCCCAAGAGCAAAGGCTGGCGCCCTGTCCATGCAGCTCTCACCACAGGAAGCTCAGTCTGCTCTCAGCTCAGCACAGAGCTCTGTGCTCCTGCTCTCCTGGCATGGCTGGGGCTCTGAATTCCCTCAGCACTGCCCAGGTTCAGCAATGGCTCCACACAGGCTCAGGGGAAAGGCTGCCTCTGTCCAGCACATTCCTGCCTTTCCTGCCACGCTCCTGCCGTGCAGCCCTCGGAGGCGTTGGGAATCCTCTCCTTGACTCTCCAGCCCAAATTTCTGCAATTTTCCTCTGGTGTGACTGGCATTGTTGTGGCCAGTGACCTCCAGAGTGGCCTCCCCACATCTTCCAGCCTCATCTCCACACCTCTGAGTTGCCCCTTTTCCCCAGGAATGAGGACAGGTGCCAGAGGCATGGGAAGGAGGCTGAGAAAGGGGAAAATGGAAGGAAGCTTTTCTGATGTTTTGACTTGTGGGTCCACAAGGAGCTGGACAGAAACTCCCCAATAAACCTCAATTCTGAAGCAAATCAGGGAGTCTGTACCCCACTCTCACCCCCTGAGCCTCATGAGCACATGCAGAAGTACCCCAGGCAGCCTGAGATGCTCCTCTGCACTCCCTGGCCCCCTCCCAGTGCCCTGCAGTGGGCAGCTGCATGAGCAAACATAAACTTGCCATGAACTTTCAATAACAAATGAAAAATAATTCAAGAGTCAGTGGGAAAGAAATGTGGGTAAGGAGCAAGAGTTTAGACATCCTGGTGAGGAGAGATCCCTCAGAAATACAGAAATCAGAGGTTTTGGTCCCTCAGGCTGCAGTCTTTAAATTGTTGAGTGGTTGTTTTATACATTTAAGCTGGTAAATTGCAATTAAATTCTGTTAAAAAAATTCCATGAGTATTCCTGTTAGGACTGGCACAAGTCTCCATCAGAACTGTCTTCTGGAAAGAGTTGTGGGAGATGTGATTTGTCTTCAATGCCTGTGTGAAACACCTAGACAAGTACAAAAGCACATAAGGGGGAGCATGAGGCTGGAGATCAAAAGCTGCCAAGGTCACCTTTTCCTTTCTGTGACCCAGCCCTGGCCCAGCTGGGCCAATCCCCCCTTCCAGCACACTGCCTGGGGGCACGTTTGTCACAATACAAACTTATTAGATTTATTATTACAGATTTATTATTTTTGAGGAAAGGAAAGGAAAGGGCTGACATTTTTCCTCAATAACTCAAATGGACAAAGGCAATAGCTGGACTGATCACAGGTTTTGAGACCCAAGTCATCCATCAAACCTACACCTCCTCCTGCTCTTGTTATCCATCAGCCTTTCCCTTAGCTAGGCTGCCAATAAATTCTGTGTCAGCAGGTCAGAGAGGATGGTGCAGCTCTCAGCTTCAAAGGGCTTATGAAGCAAGAAACGAAGGCAGAGGACATCAGGAAAAGTGTGAAACACTTTCTTTGCAACAGCAAATACAACTGCCCACACTTGACACAGGTAACAAGGCTGACTAGATCAAACAAACAGGAGAGAGACAGAGACATGGACAGATAGATAGATAGATGGATAGATAGATAGATAGATAGATAGATCTATAGATGGATGGATGGATGGATGGATGGATGGATGGATGGATGGATGGATGAATAGATAGACAGACAGAATATATTTATATGGGGAGATATATACAGGTGAAGAGATGGAGATATATATAGGTATGAAACAAAAAGGATAATAACCCAATCAGGTCAACCTTAAATGAGTAATTTTATTTTGTTGTTTCTTTTTTTTTTCTTTCTGCCTATGTTTTGCACATCACAGTTCTCAGAAACCCTCCAAACACCCAGTAGAAATATTGTCTGTTTTGGTAATGACTGACTCAATCAAACTTAGGGGGAATGTGAAAAGGTGTATTTCTGGAGGATCCTGGGGAGGGATATGGAAATAAGAATCAAATCTGATTCAAAATAAAAGTAGAGGAGCCAGTCAAGGACAGCCAGAGAGGGACCTGCAGTACTAAAATATTGAGAGAATCATTCAAAGAGGGAAATTATTCAGAGAATTGTACGAAATCAGCAAATAGATTCACTTCAGTCTTACTTTATGAATTACAGTAAAAAAATCCAGAGCATTTCCTCAGGCAGATGTATACAAATGCCCAGTCCAAATCAGAATCTGTCCCTGTCCCTTTCCCTGTGACAATACCATCTTCCCCTCAAACTAATGGTGTGCACAGAACAAGCCACCTTCTATAAATGAAAAAAAAAAAAAAAAAAGATGCTGTGTGTGGTTTCCAAGATTGAACAAGACATTCTATCAACATGCAAAATGAACTAATTCAGCCATTGCAAATGAAAAGATTCACAAAGCAAAAGATAAACTTTCCACATCTCATTTAATTTATGCTGTCTCACTGCACTGAGAAAACAGCTTTACCCGTTCTCTAATGTATTGAAATGTTAGAAACTTTAATAATCAAAACAAAACCAAATAAACATTATGAACTGCTTGAGAGAATATTTTAAATGAGCAGGAGAATAAAGAAAAGATTTGTAATTCACAAGAGTTTGCAGTTTCTGTATTAGAAATCTCCCTAAGGTTGTATGTGAAAGAAATGAGCATGAACTGGATGCAGTAGGGAACTTATTGCTGGGGACTGAATTTGGGTTTCCACACACATACTATTATTCTACAAAGAGTTCTAAGGGCATCTAAAACCTTAAAACATGTAACTTAATTATTTGGTTTTGTTACTTACATTAGATGGAGGTTGAGAGACCTTTCCAAGGATGGCTCTATACATGTTGCACGTCCAAGTCAAACCCATCTGAATATAACTCTGCAAGTCAACCACTATTAAAAACAGAAAAATTCCTGCTCACTGGAAGCAGCAACAAACTGGAATGATGGAAATGCCTATTTTGTCTAGAAAACATCAGGTTCCTCATTACTTTGAGAGGTAAATAAGTGCTTAAATGCATTTAAGATACCTGGGTCCTAAAGTGAGGAACAGAAACACCCACTCTGTGAGGAGGACTTGCTGAGCTGCTGAGGTTGGGGGTGTGACTCCCAAGCCATTTATCTGTCAGGCCACCTGCTCTGGGACATCTCTTATTGGGGTTTTAGTCCCCCTGGCCTCCCCTGGATGATGTTGAACAGCAAATTCTTTCTAACTTCTGTTTCAGCAGGGCTTCAGTTCAAGAGTCCTGGCAGATCAATGGCACTTCACATTTCTAGGTGTATGCATTTTGTCCAAATGTCACAGACAGTGTCTATTTTCATTTTACTTGCATTGTGAACTGACCTTTTATTGTTCATTTGAAAAGTCTTTGGTTCTATATCTTGTTTTCCTCAATTCATTTATTGCTCCATAATGATAGGTTCTATTCGGTAAAGTACTTGAAAAATTACCACTTTACTCTAATAATGTATTAACAGCATGATGGAAGAGCAGTTTAGAGCATTTTCTCAGTTCTATTTTTATGGAATGAAAAACATTTTAAATTATTTAATGCTGTATTAACTTCTAATTTGCCTCATCAATGTGTAGTTTATCCTATAACTCCATGCCAGGACTGAGGATTCCTTCTAAGTCATACCATGCAAATCAACAAAATGAAAAAAAAAATAAAATCAATAAAATCCCAGTATTAAACAGTGCTTCATAGGCTAGATTTTTATTGGCTTATTTAAACTTTAATTAAAGCAAAGTTTAATTAACTTCAGTTGGCTTATCTGCCGTTGTACGCAGCAATGACTGCTCTGCTGCTTTTGAATTCCTGTTTTATTTTGACATGAAAGTCAGATGTTAGCACAGCAGAGGTGTGGGAATTACACTGGGAACATCCTTGGATGTCAGTGGAGGGGCTTGACATTTCATGTGATGTTACACAAGGGATCAGACCCTCTAACAATGACACTGCAGGGAGCAGCAGCACCTGGCATGGGCCTGACTTAGCAGGAGGTGGAAGACAGTGTTTGGGGAAAAGAAACAGGAAGGAAAGTGGTGCTAGACCATCAGAAGGTGGTGGGGAAATGCCACAATTGGTAGGTTGCAGCACCTCTCAAACCAGGTCCATTCTTTCATCTTTAAAAAAAGATCTTTGTGCAATGCCAGCTGTGCCAGCTCTCCTCACTTACCTGTCACCTGTCACCTGTCACACCTCACACAGCAGATCCTTCATGCCTGCTTGGTGGAACCTTTTGGTAAAAAATGCACAAATTCAAAAATGTGTTTTGGCTAAAATTGCATGATTTCTCTCTGAAAAAAAAAAAATTCATTGCTTTTAGATCAACTTTTCCTGAATTTTCACTTAATTTAATAAGAGTTATAACAGCTGAATATTTTTTTACTGATGGTATAGGCCAATTCTGATGAATATATTCTCTTGGAAACATTTCAAGCAAATCTTTAGTGACTCAGGCCTCAAGATTTAGCTGCTAGAGAAGAAAAGGATTTACTTGCTTTGTGCATCATATTTATAAAGTAAATATTCACCATTTCTGACTACCAGTGTCTCTAGTTCTATCTCATCTTTTTTTGAGGGAGCATAGCAGTATTACACAAGGTATTCAAGATTTTTGGATGGCTTTCTAAAATCTGATTTCTACAACTGCATAATAATGCTTTCTCTTTTTTTCTTCATGTGTCCTCTATAATCCTTAATGCTTTACTTGGCCTTCTTGCTGTTGAACTTCTTGCAGTACCCAGAGAACAATCCAGAATGACTCCATGATCTCTTCCTTGCATGGTAATAGTGCAGTTAGAGCCTACCATGCACAAAAATAGAGCAATTCATCCCCTCTACGCATTAATTTGCATTATTGCTGCTAAATTTCATTGCAGTTTTATTGCCCAGCCATCCAGGACTGCAGGATCCTTCTGTAGGTGTTGGCAGTCAGCTCTGGGCTTGTCAGAACAAATCAGCTTTGTATCATCAGCAGAGTTATTTTCTTGTCTGAGTTCTCCTGTCTTTTCCCTTCCTTTATGAACGTCCCAAACACATTCCAACTCTTGTTTTTCCTGGAATAATGAAATAATTAGTTCCCACCTTTCTTTCCCACCTTTTGTGTAGTTTTATTACTAACTCTTCTGTGACATAAAAGTTCAAGTCAATAAGAGAATGTGGCAAAGGACTTTGCTAGAAACCCCACAAGTGACGTTTGGCAGAACAGTCCTGTGCAGACACCTTGGCTCTTAGGGCAGAGTTTTCTGCAGAATTCTTGGCACCTCTTTCATCATCCCAAACCATGAATCTTTCCCTCCCTTTCTTTCCTGTTTGCATGCTGGATGGAGAATTCAGGCTTCCACCCCCCCCTTCCTTAGGGGCTTTTAAAGATTGGCATGGTTTGCCTCTCTCCTCTCTGCTGCTAAGATGTATTTAAACACTCCCTACTGCCAGAAATAGTTCATCAGCTTTACACTTCAGGTCCTCGGAGAGCTTTAGGGCACAAACATCTGAGCCTGGCAATTTGTAACTGTAAATTTTATTGATTTGCTTTAAGGACATTTCTGCTGAGGTCTCAGCATGGTCCCATCTCTGCCTTGAACTCTTGTGCAGAGATTCATTGCACCTGCCCAGGATGCTCCCTTACAGCCCTTCCTCCACTTCTACCTCAGCCCCTCGGGCATCCTGCAGGCTCTCTGCCTCACCAGGATTTGGGAAGCTTTCCATCATCAGCTTTTAGGCCTTCAGGAAACCAAATCCTGAAATTTCTTCCCATCCCTCTGCTGTGCTTTACATTTCAGCTACCATATCTTTTTTTTCCTCCCATTCTTATATGTTATTCACATTTTATAGTACATCTTTATTACTTTTAATAGCATCTTTTACAACACTCTTTTAACTGGACAGCTGTTTGTCTGTTTTTTTTTTTTTCTAAACAAATCTTTTTTTTTCTTTTAACAAGGTGTTTATTCCAGGCCTCTATTAGAACATTTTAAACAAGTTTTATGGCCTGTAAGCTGCTCCTTGATCTGTTTTTCTCAATTTAATGCCACATTGTTTGGTGTGTGTCTTCCATCTGGAGGATTTTGCATAGAAATGTTGTATGTTCACTGATACAGATGGGGTCTTCTCCAGATAAATCATGTGCCAGGGTCAATGACCAAACCACCACCTGATTTTTCCTCCTCCAGTTTCTGAGAAAGAATTATTAGCATCTCTAAATATGTCACCTTTCCACCAAGTTCTCCATGGCAGAGGAACAGAAAGTTTCTCCTGCCCTCAGAAGCATATTCTCTAGGCACCTCTAGATTTTAATGTTTTCTTCTAAATAACCTCAAGTTATTTGAATTCAAGTCTGCTTACTTGGTAAATGAGAGTAGGATAACAGAGGCACAAAGAGAAGGACAGAATTAAACCTTGACAATCCATATTGCTTCCTGAAGTGTCAGTGCTCTTGAAAACTTACACAGCAAAGCAAAACCTCAGGGATACCAAAAGCTGATACAAAGCCCATTCAAATGTGAGTGGGGGAACTCACCCCAATTGTCTCTGTCATTTTTCTTTTTAAAATAAATACTGGATTTTACTGCACGTTACCAATCTGTATTTATACATTCCTATTGCACACAAGACCTCACTCCCCTGCAAACACCTCTCAATACAAACCTAAGCCATTAAAGGTTTAGGTTGGTATAGGCTGACATGCAAACTAGGGTGTCTTCAAGCATCTCCTCTCAAAACTCTCTTGTTACAGACAGGAGAAATCATGTTACTGCCCACCCTCCACCACCTCTCTGAGGACAGCTCTCCTAGGCAGCAGGACACAGAGCCCTCTGGAGATTCCCAGCATGACTGAAAACCACAGTCACCCCACTGATAATCTGGCTACTTTGCTTTTCTGAACTGGCCAGTGTGAGGGGAAGAGCTTACCCTGAGTCCCTGTGGCTCCACGAAATCAGTGCAGTCAATCCTCTGAAGATGAGCAGAATTTGGGACAATGTGGCCATAATTCCCAGGGAACTTGGCTCATGGCATCAGTTCCTGGGAAGACTAGACATGAATAAAGCAGGAGGATACACATTTTGAATGCCCATCAAATAAGGGAGCACCTGTTTATCTCATTTGTTTTCATCAGGATTAAGAGCTCAAAATAATATTCAAGAAAGTTTCCTGAAAGTAAAGACTTGGCAGAAAACAGAGTTGTCAACAGCAGGAGAAAAAAATGTGTTCATCAAGAGATGCTTCCTAGGCATGTCACTGAGAGAAGCTTAGGGATGATGAGTCTTGAAAACCATTCTTCATTTTTTATGCCCCTGATTGCAGCTGTCAGACACCTTCAGTCTCTTGAAGAGGCAGCGTTTCAATCTCTTACACAGGCAGAAGTGTCTCTATAAACACCAGGAAAAGGGGTTTGCTTGCATTTGGAGGCAAAACACTGGTGGGTTCATTTACCCAATGGCTCCTTTTTTTAAAAATGGCCATTTTTTTTAAAAAAAGAAAACCTTTTTTTACTCATTCTGAAGCAGTGTCCTCAGACACATGTAGCCTGCAGAATGGATTGATTTAAACAGCCCACGTGATTTACCATTGCAGATACCAAACAGAGGTCCTTTCTATCCACAGGTAATGAGTGCAGGAGCAGGTTTTCCCACAGAATATAGACATTCCCACCCCTGATTATTCTTTCTGGTAACCTCCCATTCATGGGAGCTGACAAATACAGTCTCTCAAAAAAACCCCAAAGGTACTGGGGAGGATGGAGATGGAAAATCAAAGAGTCACACAGAAGCTTTTCCATCAGGGTGGCAAAGGACCTGACTCCCCAATAGGAACCAGGAGGAGGGAAGTGTGAGCAACAGCAGGAGGGAGGGAAGTGACAGAGTTCTCTTTTGTTTTTCATTGAGTCTACTGTAAAATTTCAAAACCATTTTAAAATTAGGAGGAACGAGACTGGCAACAACCACAACAGAGATGGGATGAGACATGGCAGCCACTGAAAGAAAAAGATGGAGTAAGGTGCAGTAAGTTTTTTCTGGGCCACTTAATTGCTATGATAATTGTTTATTCCTCCCTCTCTTGTGGTAAATATTTACTGTTCCACACAGCTCTCAGCCTTGTCTTTAGTGAGGATGTAATCATCCCCTGAGCAGGAGAAGCCCATGTCAGTGTGTGCAGCTTCCCTCCCACACTCCAGTCTCACCAGGCACCCAGGAGATGCACGGCTGGGAGTAGGAATGTTTCTTCTGATTTTTATTCCCACCTTCTGATAAAATAGAATGCAACCCACAATGGTAGTATACTCCACTTCTGCTGAACATAAATGCTCTGAGAATCAATACAAATAATTATTTAAACATATGTATAATGTAGGTGGTTTATTTTGCTCGCTCCCTTTGCCCTTACCCTCACAAAAACTCTGCTGGTACAGCAAGAACAGTCAATATGACAATACATTGAAGTGTTTAAGGTAAACACATCACTCCTCCTCTGTGCATTTTCACATCACTGTGTGCCTGTTCCTCTGCTTTCACACATGGGGAACCAGAAGCCCCAGTAGTTAGGCTGTGTTCTTATTATGCCACAGTGTACAAGATGAAAAGTAAATGTGTGAGACATTTTGAAATTTTGAAATTTGTGATACATACTTAGCTCAGGAGAACAGTTAGAACAGTTATCTTTGCAGTTTCACTGGACACAGTGCTTGGACTTTCAGGCTGGAAGAGCTGTGCTTCACCATGGTTAGAAATGGATTAGGGAGACTGTGAACAAGTCAGACTAAACTGGCTGAGACATTAGTAACCCTTATCCCTCCTCCTTAGGGGTTGTTTACAAATGGGTGAGCAAGACCTGGAGTCCCACATTTAATACTTTTATTCTGGCAGAAGGAGCATGCACATAGCACACAGCAACAGCTCTCCCTGTCACAGGACAGAATAAGCCACGTTGGAAGCTGCTGCCTCACAGAAGGTATTTGCAGGAGAGGACAACTGCCCAAAATCTCTGACAGAATTTGCATCAGCTTCACTCGTGCACAGATCACAAACCCAGAAACATCTGATCCCTTTTTGAGCACATTCAGGCAATGAGGAAGCACCTCAACAATTCTCTCCTCTCCAAGGAAATAGAAGAACTCTTCAGTAGCATTTTCCCAGTATTTTGTAATCAGACCAATGTGGTTCCTTCTGTGTTGTCACTGTAGAATTTGCACCAGACTAAGGCAGAGATGTCAGGACAAGAGTGCAGGAAAAGCCTGATCCAAACCCACTGAGGGCAACTGCAAGGTACCTGCTGACTGCATGGGCTTTGGCTGGAGCCCTTGGAGCATCACTCACATTGCTACAAGAGCTCTTAGAAGGGCACATACCTCAAACACAGGGCTCATGCTTGCTGAAATCCACTGCAGAGCTGGTGGTGGGGCAGGAAGGCTGAGGAGGGTTGATGGGGAGGGAGTCAGAGGACAATTCCCACACTCCCACCATCAGCTGCTCCAAATTGAACCCTAGATGCTGAATGAGAGACTTGGAGAGGAAACCTACGTATAGAACACAGAGGAATCCAGCTGCAAAGATGCCAAGACAATCAACTAGGCAGGATGATGTTTTGCTTGTTTTAAGAGCAATTATATTGAGAAAAATTATGCCTTAATGGTTTATGCATTTTCTTAAAACTAATTGCTACAGAAACAAATTAAGTACCCAGATAATGCCCTTCCTGAGCTATCCATCAAAAGCCTTTGTGGTGTGTATCTCTTGCATTTTAACAGGCTAAGAAGCTTATGGCTGAGCCCCCTCTGCTTCTGAAGGACAAACAGGTTGTACAGGGAGGGAAGAGAAAGAGAACAGGTAAATCCTCTGGGTATTTTCCTTTGGGCTCTGTAGTTCATCATAAAAGTAGGGGTTTTAACATTTATGATCTCCAGCAGAATTTTAGCTTCCCGTTGTAGGCATTTTGAGATGTGCAATAAAGTGTTACTGCATTCACCTGGGGAGAGTTAGAAGTTTGGTATAGCAGTGTTCTTCTGAAAAACTTGCTACAAATGCTTTCACTCATAAAGATGGACAGTCCAGCTGCTGTGACTGAAAACGTGTATGGTGCATGCTAAGGAACAACATGAATGCCACATAACAGAATAATTAAAATGCAGAAGGAAACAAAGGAGGTGAGTGGGATAAACAACTCCTAATTTTCTTTTATCTTAGAATTCACAATTGTATCTAATATAACCTTCCTATCTCTACATAAACCCTTAAGTCTGGGTTGAGATTCTTCAGTAGTCTGGGTCTGGCACAGATTTTCCACAAAGCAGCAACTGTATAAAACCTCCTTCCCTTTTTTCCTCATCCCTGTTAATCCATTCTGTATCCGTGGTCCCCTGCATCACCTGTGGATACATTTCTGCATCACCCAGTGGAGTTTATAATTCTCTGCAGCTCTTAAAATGGTCAGACGTGCCAGTTCATACATTACATTATACAGCTGGAGACACTTAAATGAGACATTGACAATCCGAATAATCAATTTACTTGGACAATCTCATATTCCCCCTCCACAAGCTGGATGTGTTCTTTTACTTCCATGACATTATTGTAATTGCTTGAACCACTTTTGGTGGGGTATTTTTTCCGACCTTAATTACCTTGTCATTTATTATTAGGCATTTTAATAAGGCCATTAAATGTCACACATAGCTTTCAGGACTTTTCTCTCTGTCTGGTTCACAATCCTGCAATTTAGAAAGGTCCAGCCATATGCATATTTTTTATACTTTGACATGTTTTAAACTTTGCTCAACGCCAGGTTTATTACAGCATTAAACTGATGAACTTGCTCTAATAATCAATGTATAAATAATCAATTTAATGCTGTAATAAAGGACACATAAAACAGCCAACTCTCTGTTGAGTGTGCTGAGGTGCAGTGACATTTGGTGGTCATGCATGGCAACGTTTGTACAAGCTGCATTTAGAGAAGGTGGCAGGTTAATTGGCACAGAACACAAATGCAGTACAGCATCCATAATAAGCAGCCAGTTCCAGTGATGTAAAAAGGGAAAAAGAACTGGAAACCTGCTTCCACTCCTTCCAGACACACCCTCTCCAAGTAATATTCAGAATGCACAGGTATCTTGAATTAGCATCAGTACGTTTTTCCACATTTATAGGAAGACACACAACGATCTCTGCAGGCATCAAGCTGTTTCTCTTCATCTAAAAAAACAAAAAAATATTTAAAAATTGTTTGTAGCTCCAGAGTCCCATTGCAGTTGCTGGATGAAGAGCAGATATGGCTTCCTTGTATTCAAAACTTGCTTCCAGAAACTGATGGAAACCAGAGCCAGTATTGGAGGGACAACACTAATGAAGTGTGTGTTACCCAGTGTTCCTTGGTTTCCTGTTTACACATCCTCACATCCCCTCACCCTAAGCCTGTCACTGAGCAAAACCCAAATCAGGACTTGATGAAGAACTGGAGGCTTCTATGGCAACAACATCAATATTTATCTGTACAAATTAGAAGCTTCAGCTCGGATGTTGAACAGGGCTCTTAAATGTTTCAGATTGATCAACAGCCGTATTTTATACTGCAATTTGTGTATCAGTATTTCTGAGATGTGCTCTCTTCCCTTCCCAGGGTGCCACACCAGGACAGTTACAGAGGAACCAAGGCTGATATGCTGAGAAACAGTAATTGACAGTCAAAGTTTGCTCTGCAAGTGGATTAAACTGTAAAAGAGACTTGTTGGAAAAAAAGTGTGTGCTTATTACCAAATCAATTTTTAACATGCTAAGGCTGACTGCATTATTTTTTTCATCAAAACCATAATCCTAAATTGAACTACCAGAAGGGGTTACGTTTGCTTTTTATTTTCCCTCTTGAAGGAAGAGGGAAAATAAGGGCAAGACATGGCAGATACCCTTCATCCATCACCTCAGCAGAGGTGAGGAGTGGTTCATCCTCTCCAGGACCACACAGCTGATACAGACAGGTCCTTTCCTGCAGGACTGGGGACTCTTTGTAGCACTTCAGCTGGGAAGACCTCATGCAGGGCATAGGCAACAGCTCTGCCTGCAGATAAACAGCCCAGCTCATGGGGAATTTCGAACACTAGAGTTCTCCCCTCTTCCCTCTGGACATTGTCCCTGCACACAAGATTTGCTCTAGCTCTGGTTGTACCCAGATGATGAAGCCATAGTCCCAAATGCTTAATTAGTGTCATGATCAGGAGGGAGCAAGTATCACTGCTGTACAGGAACTGTTATGTGAGGCAATGCCTCCTTGCACATAAACAAGATTTTGGGCAGAGCAGCCAGGAGTGTCTCTTTGGGAAGATGGAGAGCCCAGCTGTAACAGGGTGTATACCTGTGACAGCAAAACAATCCCTAACAGAAATGCAGTTACAACATACAGCCAGTTTGATTTGATACGTTTAAATCTGTGGTGAGCCTTAAGACTCAGAGAAAGAACATGATTATTGATAATAAAATAGTATTAAGGGTGAGGAAAAAACCATAATTAATCTATGGTTAGATAAGCTGTAGCTGTGCCTGCAGCTGGTTTACAATACTGTTCCTGTGATGTTTTCACTGAAGTTTCTTTCCTTGCTGAGCACAAAGTACATGAAGGACTGGAGGAGTTGCCTTCTCCCACAGTCAAGCAGCACCACCCACTTCCCAAACACTTCAGGGCCATGAACTCATTTCAAAGGGCCACCTTGGGAAACTTTCCTTTCTGCCTTGGAAGAGCAGGATTTTACCACCCACTTTTTCCAGAACAACTCTGCAGGGGCAAGGAGAGGAGATGTGAGAACCAGCTTCTTCCAGCCTCAAACAGCACCCCAAACCCTTCCCTGGGCAGATGCCCTGTTCCCCAAGAAGGACAAGCAGAGGAGAAGTTTCTCTTTTCAACTACACAGCCCCCTTTCTCTCTCCCCTTTCCCAAGGAGGCCTTTGGGCTGCTGCTGCCAACACTCCCCCCACCACAGCTGATTTAAACTCTTCCCTGGTGCCATGGGAAAGCAAGGCAAACATTAAGGGAATGCTGATGTATTCTTCTTGTCAGTGAACCACACAGCACCAGACAAGTCTGGCACTCACCCTCTCAGGTCTGGTCTCTGCTCTAATGAATGAATACTCATTAGCACGCCAAAGAAATTGGACCTTCTCATCATCTCATGGTAAGACAGAGAGAGTCTCATCCTAATGCTGTTTATGAGCCCCATTTCAACTTCTTCACTCAGTATAAACAGCACCTTGCTCTATTTTCTCACTGTGCTGAGACCTCTTCTTGAAGCACTGTGCTCCTCAAAATCAGCTGAACCCCTGCACTTTCAATTTTTTTATTGCTAAGCTCCTAGATTACACTCTGAGCTTTTTTTTTTTTTTTAGTTAGAAAATGACTGATAGAGACTCAGGTTCCTGTTGGAAAAATCTGCCCACAGCTTTGCTTCCACCTCATCTCAGAAAGAAGTTCTAAGAAGTTCTTGAACGAACAAAATTTGGGCTAAAGCAAAGCTACAAAATTTGATATGCTCTCTTGCAGTGCTCCCTTTTAAGCCTAAAAGTTCTGCCTAAATCAATTTTCCACACTGCCTTTTCTTTTGTCTTGCTTAATTCTGATTATACTGGCAAATTACTGTGCTTGTTCCTTCATGTTCCTCACCTTCCCAGATATGTACATTTTTTGTATGATGTTCTGTATTTTTCATATACTGTTCTACAAGCCCTCCTTCCAATATTTCACTGGTATTCAGAGTCACTGTATTTCCATAAACAATTCCTAAAAAAAAAAAGATAAGCTCACCTATCCAAGCTCCAACTACTGTGCAGTTTCCACAGTAATTAAAAAACCTGTGTGCCCAGTAAAATTTAGTGTCTACTACAAACCAAAAGGAAGAACAATTAACCTGGCAATGTAAATACCTTTAAATGTAACAATTTGCCTTCTTGAAAAATGAAATATTTTACTGTAACTGCTTATTTCAAATGTGGAATTATATTTAACATAATTCTTATCTTGTAATGGCTATCTGAAATGTAGGATATAAATTAAACACAGAACTGAAAATCCGTAGGAAACCAGGTAATTCATCATTCTTTTGTGGAAATGAGAATGATCTGGCCTTCCTGCCTTAGTTGGAAGTTTATTGAATCAAGCACTGGCTACATTTGTCTCTAAGGTTACCAGTGCACCACTTTATTTTGGAGCGACAGAGCAACATATTGAAATAAAGTGTCCCTGTTCTTGTCTCCCCAGAACACTTTTCTTTCTTAACCCTCTCCTAATAGCGCTGAAAACCTTCTTAAGACTGGACTCTACACACTTCTATTTGTCAAATGCATGTGCCAGGAAAAGGCTGAGGGGTGGAACAAAGCAGAGCACTTCTTCAGGGACGTGCTGCTCTCCCATTAGGATTTTGGAGGAATCATTTTATTAGAAGAGCTCTTCTGCAGCATTATCAGACACAAGATATTCTGTCCACGCATTTCATGCCCTTTCCTTTTTTTTTTTTTTTCCCCCACAGTGAAGCTGGAGCATTCACAGACCCTGCTGGAGCTGTAATTGCTGCCAGCTGCTCTGTCAGCTGGGTGTGTGGAGCTGGTCACCAAGTGCCCTGGCCAAGGTCCCACCCTCACCTCAGACAAACTGCAGAACAGCAAGATGCCCATATTGCTCTGTCATTTTTTAACAATATTCTTCTTATTCCCAAGGCAACAATTTCACACCTCTTCCTGTCAGCTGTGCTCTTTGATGGACTAAAATCTCAGATTGTGACCCCCCCTCCCCTCCACAGAGAGCTATGAAGGTTCTGCAGTGCCTGGGGGATGGGAAACCTGCCTGAGCAGGCACCTGCTCCCCTCACGAGCCTTGGGTCATCAACATCTAAATTCCCATAGAAGCACCCATGAGAGCTGCACTCTCAGCTCACTGAGGACACAAAATATATTACAGCAGAAAACATCCATTTCCTTAGGGAAATATTTCCTAAGTATGCCACTAATATTCCCTCGGATGGTTTTATCAATCAGAAGCTTTTTTTTTCCCTTATTTTTTTTTTTTTTTT